>CM026198.1:34574482-34601982 GCA_014839995.1 Xenentodon cancila | reverse complement strand
ATCTCCAGTGATCAGTGAAGCACAGATCAATAGTCGATGTACATCTTTCATAATAAGGAAAAAGCTGAGAGGCCTAAGTAAAGGCAGAAGTAAAAGCGGTAACATCAGTAAAACAGTTTGTTTACCTGATGGCAACGGTTGCTCAAAATTGCATTTTTCTTGTCACATCACAGTCAAAAAGAGATATTTATTGATAAAAGATAAAAGATATATATTGATAAAAGATAAAAGATATATATTGCACCAAGATTTCTGGCACTTCAAATTCTGAGCATAACATTAACACGATTAAATACCTAACCTAAGTAATGTTTACTTTTATATTTATCATGTTGGTCTCTTATATACTGTTATTGTGTTTGTTTTTTTATCACACTTTTCATTTATCCAGTGTTGAGTAATTACATATATAGATCATTTTTAATTAAATACATAAATGACTGGATTATGATTTGTATCTTTTTGTATTCTGCATAAAATCTGACCATATTTTTAACTGAGTGATTAACTCCAGAAAAAAAGCAGTCTGGAAGCCAGCTAAGGTGTATATCCTGTCTCCATTGTAGACAACAAGGACTTCTAACATTCCCTTCATGAAGCGGATCACACAGGCCCACAGCTCGATTCACCATTCACCCGCCAGAGAGGAATGGATAGAGAGACAGGTGGCAAAAGCATCAAGTGTTTATGTCACCTCAGGCAATTGGAGCGATCAAAAAATGAGATCATTCTTGCAATGCACACACAGTTACAAAGCATGCAAATCACCAGGAGTTCATCCTTGAGTCAAATCTTCATTCCCATGAAAGAGTGCATGGGATACAAGCACGAACATTGCAACGATGTGTGGATGCTGTGCGGAAGAACACCTCACTAAGGACACAATCAACATTCTCATGAGAAGCAATGCATCAAACATGAAAAAAAAGCCTTTCAGGCCGACTTTCCCAAACAAGATCCCATCATACTTGAAGAAGATGAAATCTGGCAAGACCTGATGCCAGAAGTTCAATAGTGAGTTAGTGCCACTTAAGATGAGAACTGTAAGATACAGATACTGTCACGCTTCACTCATTCACTTTAAGTGGTGATACGAGATGTTTTAAACTCCACCAAACTGTCATGCGCCCCAGTAAAGGCATCCCATGCAGCCAACATACTTCAATCTAGCACATCTTTTAAAGACTTCCACTATGAAGCAGGTAAAGCTGTCCAGTATGTTGGAATCAGATGGGTGCAAAAGCATGGACCTATTCCCATGGGAACATGGTCACCTTGAAGAACTCATTGAAGTTCTTGATTCATTCTTAGAGGCAACCAACTTATCTCGGTGTGAGAGAACAGTCACGACCAGTGTAGTGGTGCCCTGTATCCTCCCACTGTGCAGTCATCCTCAAGAGTAAAAGGAAAAGACCAAGTACTGTGGGCCCCTGGTGAGAGCTTGGCAGAGCTCCTTGAAACAGAGGTTCTCAGAGGTTTTCAGTTCAGTGCAGATGGCAGGACGTGAGCCATCTGAAGGAAGGTGCCCTTTCAAGTTCCTTTTCACTAATGCCTACTTCATAGCATCTCTGCTGCACCCTGCTTGTGGTTACCGGTGGCTTGAACATGACCTGCACCTGGACTGTGACATCAAAGAAGATTTTTAGACAGAAATTAAATTTGAAAAATGTTAATATTTCATAAAAGCTGAGCATAATGACTATTTCAGTGTTGAGATGTGTTTCTGTTGAGAATCAGTGGTTAGTGATTGTTGGGTCACAGCTGAAATCACGATTGAAGTTAGGTATCCATTCACTTTTGAAGCATGGAGCAACAGAAAAATGCTGGAATTTGATCGAACTTAAATTTAAAACTAAATAAAATGTCAGACTCAGTAAGGATGGTTTAGGCCAATGCAGCAAATGCTGGTAGAGCTGTTAAAGACACCATTGTGATCTGAATATCACTTAAAAATAGATAACCTCATGGTACACACAAAAAGGTGGAAGGAATCACTCAGTTTCAATCAACTTCATTACACAGTCCGTTCCATGTTAGAATAAAGCACATGACTATCTAGCTCTGTGGTTCTCAAACTTTTTCTCTCCCTTTGAAAGAAGAACATTTCCGAGGCCTCTAAGAAACTTGCTCATCATTGAAAAGTTACTTTCTCAAACAGTTATGATGAGAGTCACCAGATTATTTCATCAGACTTTCTTTATAAAAATCACAATCAGATAGAAGTTGCATGTTGTTAGAGCAAAATCAATAAATTATAATTCTCCATCAGCCGCTGCTTTTCCCAGACTAGATAAAATTAACATAAAATGTTCAGTCATCTTTTTCAATCTGAGGAAAGAACTGTTATTACAGTTATTGTACAGTATTGTATACCATTATTACAGATCCTACCTCCCACTGCAAATCATTAACGCGAAACTGAAAACTTAAACCAATAATAATGTAAAAGACTGCTTTGCATTCTTTCAAATGTAGATCATAACAATTTGTTCTCAGCCCCTTTGCAGCTGTGACTTATTCTGCTATTAATTTATTTTCCCTATTTTTTTTCTTAAATTATTTTTTTTCTTTTCCCAAAACATGCACAAATTAATATGAAGCAAGAAATTACTATTAAGAGAAAAAGTACGGTCTGTAGTGGGCCGGGCACAGTTTTCCCTTTGTATTTTACACAGTTCGGTATACAGTGAATTAAATATTATTAGTATATTAGAGAGCTGAGTGACTTTTGATTAAAACAATGCAAAAATGATGACAGATACAGAGGCAGGACCAGGTGACACCTCAATCTCCTTAAAAGCAGCCAAGACTGTTCTCCCACTGTAGGAATTCCCTCTTCTGGTGGGAAGACACCTGGACAGGCTCAGCTGACCACATATCCATTAATGACTGCTCAGAAGAACCTTGACTCGAGCACATGTCACACTCCAGATTCCCTTTGGTCTTTCACATTGCCACAGAGGTATTCTCTATTCCTGCCTCTAGTGCACACATTAAAAGGGAATTGAGTCAAGGAGGTATTTTGATGAGGCCTCAGCAGACCAGATTGCGTAGTTCCTTTGGTGTCAGAGCTGGTGTTTTTGAAATGAAACGTGCCTCCATAATAAGCTTATATTCTCAAGTTGCCAACAGCACAATAAAACAAATGCCATAAAGTTCAGTTGAGTTTCTTTCTGAGCTGCACAATGTTTCAGTATCATCCTGGAAACCATACCAACATTCCCTGTCACACAGTCCAAAGTGTGAAACTCAGAGCTCAGATCTTGTGTTTTCAAAAAAAACAACATATTTGTTTAACTTGCTTTTCTCTGTGATTGTGGTAAAACAGAATGAAGTGTTAAAATATAACAAGATGAGGATGTGTTTTAAAAGCTGATCATTGAATTGGACTTGACCTGGATTTGACACAGATCCACACTCGCTAGAAGGTTCTCAGCTCTATTTGGTCAACTAAAATTGCCTTAAACAGAAAAAAAAAATTGTACAATGAACTACTGCTGTGTGTGGCCGTTAGTGAAGAATGATGTGTTTTTCATGGAAAAGGTTGATTTTAAAAGAAGAATAAACACGGACTAATTATAAATAGAAAAAATAGGAACATCAATAAATAAATAACTACAACATACAAAATAATGAAACATTAAAAATGTTAAAGAAGACAAAGTTGCTTAAGGGCTTACTAGAAACAATGGGTCCAGCGTTTGCTTCAGTCCTGGTATTTAGTCTGAAGACCTAAAACATCCTACTGAAACGCAGCATCTAGTGATTCTGTCTTTAAATATAAATATTGAAGGAAAAAGCTTTTGATCACTTTTCAAGGATGACAATTGGAAGAGCGAGCAAAATATGATTTCTTTTTATTTTTTTTTACGGTTTTTCCTCTGTTGTTGTTGACTAAAGGAAGAAGATGAATAATTAAAAGAAATACCCCAAACCAACCCAAACCAAGTAGGATACTTTATATATACAAATATATATACACACCTCCAAAAGAACATAGCAGGGTGAAAATGTATAAATAAGGGGTTGGTGGATGTGTGGGAGACCTTTACATTTAACATACAAGGAACATGTTTAAAATAATGATAAAAGCACTGATTAATATCAAGAACATGATATTAATAGAGGAATACTCAAAATGCTTATCATTTTATTTCCTATTTTCATTTCCTTGAATCTCCTATCTAGAATTTCTTAATTGAACTAAACTCTATGAATGTATCCAAATAAAAACTTCAAGAATATTTGTTTTACCTAGGTAAACCATGATGATTTATATTCTAGAGCCTCTCAAGGTCATGTCTTGGAAGTGTAGCTCCTGCAGCACAACACCAGCAGTGTGGGTGGATGGACTTGCCTAACTACATCTGATTCCAATCCCACCTGTCTACATGGAGGTTTTAATGGTCAACACACGCCAATCCAGCATTAAAGAAAAGCTGGATCTTGCCTGTAGAGCTTTTCTGGAGAGCGAAACTGAAACACGAATCCCTCGCAGAAACATTACTTATTGGCATTGTTTCTGCAGTCTGCTGTCACATTTGTGTTCCTAACAATTGTAAGTAAAAAGCCAACACTGCGGTTAATCAAAGGCCATATTTTATGCAATCATTGTGCAATCATATTAAATGTAACATTCAGTTTCCTTCGCTTTGTTGTTGTTACCAACACAGCCTCGTCTTCCCCATGGGGCTGAGTAAGACCGCAGGGGGCGTGCAATGTGAGCAGATGAGACACGTATGTGGTTACGGTGTGCTGGTGGACGACAGCTGCTGAGGAAGGTGCAACATATGCAGGTTATAATGGGCATGTAACCAGAGACTTAATGTCAAAGTTAATGCTGTATTAACTTTGACAGGATCCAAAAAGAAAGTTAGTTCTAGCTGCAAGCCGACAATTTCACAAGCCCAGAGCTGTCTTACATGGTTCCGAGATTGGGAGTCAGGGTGAGAGGTAACATTATAGACCTGTCTTAAAGACCTTTTGATTGTCTGTTTTGGGTAATTGTGTTGTATAAAGCACATGCACTATATTGCACACTTTATATGAAAATCTATAATAAGGCAAAAGAACGTGACAACTGGTTGAACACACACCACATTATAATGATGCATACATTTGTGGCGTAATATTTTACCCGATGAGGTGCATAAACATTCACCCCCGGTACACTTGTCTGGGATGTAAAGTCCAGCTATGGACGCCAAAGCTGCAAAAATGTTTAGTTCTGCTGTAAAGCAGTAACATTTTAACAAGGGTGGATTTCTTCACATCAGTGGAAATTGAACTTTAACACGCACAGACAGAAATTTGGGACATTGAAGCAGAAGATTGTGTCTTGCCTCTCCAGAAATGACTGACTGAAGATTGGTTGCTATGTTATCATTAAGCCGTTTAGACTTTACAGCTCTGCTTGATAAAATTGAGGCTTAGCAGTCTTATACCAGTTTCAACTCAATTCAGTTCAAATCAATTACTGTATAGAGGAGATACAGTTTTATCTATTGTGTTTTCAACTCATGCATCTTTCGCTACACATTCAGTGCCGAGGTCTCCAACACAGAGCTGACATTCCTTACTAATTTGAGCGGTTTAATTGAGTCTCTGGACCTCATGCTGCTGCCCCAACTGATTACTACAAATAAAATTGCACTTTGCCCCCCAGAATTATGGAAACAACAACATATTGGTGCAAACACTGAACGATCTTCCTCATGAATGACATTCAGCTCTACGCTATCCTGCAGACATCCAGAGTGTTGCATCTCCAATATGGCCTACTGTCCAGGTGATTTTGGAATCATGTTTGCTGAAGTTTCTAACATAGCAGTAGAAGTTGTGCTAAATACTCTTAACAAATCAAAGAAATACAAGATCTTCATCTGTGTCCACATGAGAGTAGGGCTGACTGAAGTTGGTGTATTATGACATCTTCAACTCCAAGCATGATAAGAAAATTACAGTGGGTCTTAAATGAAGCAAAGCGGTTCTGCAGCAATCAGAATGCCTTCAAACAGCACTGGGACCTTCTTTTAATTAGACTTGTGAAAAATAGGTGCCAAATAATTCCACATAATTGATACGTGTAGGTGTTCGGGACCCTTGAGTTGACATCCTCTGGACTTGGAGCTAAAGTCTTTGGTATGCTTCCGTTTCTCCAGTTGCTTCTTCGCTTTGCTATTGGAGACAGAAAGGTGAGACTAAGAGTGTCTCATTGCTCCCTGTTGTTGAGAAGGTGCAGCTTGAGACTGTAAAGTGTGACAGGGAAGGTGCAGGTTGAGGGAGGGTGTGTGAGGTCGGTGTGATTGGGGGCAGGAGAGGAGCATGCAGCGCTTCCTCCTGAGCTGAATTTACAGAAGAAGGTTTTCAGTTCACTGGCTGTGTTCATGCCTTCATTAGTCTTGTTGTTCTTCTTTAGGCCTGTGGTATTTTTCATTACTGACCACATATCCCACACAGTGTTGTTGCACAGCTTAATATTTAATATTTAGTTTGACTTTAAGCTGTTTCTCCCCACTTTTCAAAATCTCTGTCTCCCTCCCTGAAGGTTCTTTTTTTTAAAGGAACCTTCAGGGATCATTCATCAGCAGAGTTTTATCTTCCATTTCAGGCTGTGTTCCTGTCGAGCTGATTAACCGGAACTCCAGAATTAGTCCTCTCGATGTCCTGCTTTGGTTCGTTCTTTCTAATACAAATGTTTTACACTGACCTCGTACAGCTGCTGTTTGCTCAATGTTTGCGTCATCTCAACTCAACTGCCTTGGCCTTGTGTAAGTCCAAAGTCTTTCTCTCTTTCTTTCTGGACTGAACCAAACAGCAGTTGCAAGACACCTCTTACATTGTTTTCTTTCTTGTGAGCCTGGAGTTGCCCGTTTCCCTCTAACTTGGGCCAAGTCCATTCAATGTTGTCTATGCAGCACAATACAATATAAAGACAGAAAATATCTAGTAAAAAATATGTCAAGAGTGACATGTTGGGAGGGACGTTTTTGACTGTGCTAGTTCGTGACATTTATGTCAGCAGCTGCATAATGATTTGACGTTACATTTAAGCATACACAAATTGTAAGTACCATACAAACTATTCATTTCTGCACAGCTGTGAGGGTGCATACAAGCAAAAATCAGGCATAAATTACACATTGAAAAATTAATCAAACTCTCCTAGCAACAAGGCAGTCTGCCACGTGCTTGACTGAAATCCCACGTTGGAAACCGCCTATTTGTTTCTTTATTTAAATGAAAGAGTAAAAAGAGACAAACAGATGGGTTGGGTATTATTTTGGACTCCTTTGGACACTGCAGCAGCTTGGACAAATGTTTACTTTTCGACTTTCAGATGTGCATCACATTATCCAAGAGGAACTAAACTGACCCTATGTTAGATCCTTTAAGAACATTTAAAAGTCCCAGCATATGCAAATGCATTGTTTTTGGAATTGAATTGGCCCTGGGCTAAAAACAAGACTGAAAGGGTTAAAATTGCATTAAACCTGTGTAAATATCATCAAATTATTGTAGAGATCCAGAAGAACTTATCTACATTTACAACTTACATTTACAATGTGTAAATTAATAAATATGTAAAAACAAAAAAATATATAATAACCAATTTTGGTCTTTTGAAATAATCTAATAATTAATGTATTTCCATAAAAAGCATAGTTCAATGCTTGCAAAGTAGACAGATATATATAAAGAAATTTGTGTCTTGTAGAATATTTCTTTGTTGTAACAAAGCTACTTGGCAACAAATCTTTTACCGCCAGAAAGCCTGTTTATTTCCCTTTTAAATGGTGCCACATCTGTAAGAAACATACGTTTGCGGGATGACCAGCAGAGCTGAGTATGTGGGTTGTGCCCAGAAAAATGTCTGGAACGTGAACATGTGAGGACGTTTATGTTCAGCGATGAGTCCAGATTCTGCCTGCAACAGTTGGATCGTAGGGTCAAAATGTGGAGAAGACGTACTGCTGATTGCTGCACTGAGAGAATAACATCTTTTGGTGGAGGCAGTGTGATGCTGTGGGGCAAAAACAATCACTGGAAAAACCAGGCTCCTCATCATTGGAGGCAATTTCAATGTAGAGACACATGGAGATGAGATCCCATTTCTCCACAGTCTGGGACCAAACTACCCTCCAAGATGACAACGCTCACCCCCCAGAGCAGGTTTATCAGAGACCCCCTCCAGAATCTGGGAGTGGAGAGGATGGAGTGTCCTGCCAGCAGTCCTGACCTTGACTTCACTTTTACACTGAACACAACACAACCAGGTTGGCTGGTTGAAGGATGTGATGTCACACACAGCAGTGTGACCAGGCTGGTGACCAGCATGAGGAGGAGGAGCCAGGCTGTTGTGGCTGCTTGGTTCTCCCACATGCTACCAAGGATCCTGTTTGTGTTTGACAAATTGTTAAATTGCCAATATGTGTTGTTTCTTCAAACTGTAAGTGATCCAATCCAACAAACGGGAGTCAAAGTTGTTAGATGTAAATTAACAGCGTATATATATATATATATATATATATATATATATATATATATATATATATATATATATATATATATATATATATATATATATATATATACGCTGTTAATTTACATCTAACAACTTTGACTCCCACACACACAGATGTGTTTTAGGAAAAAGACTTATGGAAGTAAAAATAAATTAAAGTGAAATGTCAAAAACAGGCTGTGGCTTCAAAAGAACAGACCTGAAGTTCTGCAGCACTGTGAATATATCACAAGAGTAAAAACATTGTCCCTGACCTGACCTGCAAGCGACTGACAGCATGTCTGTGTGTACCAGAGAGACAGGGCAGAGTCAGGAGGGAGTGTGTGTGTGTGACAGAGTGACAGGGACAGGGAAGCAGGAGTGTCTCCAGTGATTCTAGTTTCTTGTCTGCTTACATATTCAGCCTTGACAGACACTGAAGGCTGAATAAGGATTTACTAGGCTGGCCAGTTACACACAGAGACCGCCACTGCATTTTTAAAACACATTCTTTAACTCAATGCTGATTTCTGATAAAGAATTAAACTCACTTTATTAATCCCTGAAAGGAAATGAATTGTTGCAGTAGTCATAATTTAAGAGTGGCTGTAGAGGTTTATTGTTGTGCACAGGGAGGATCTCCTGTAGCGGTCTGTGTTGCAGCGGATCTGAAGAAGACTTTAATTGAAGACACTCCATTGCTAAATCACTGTGTTGTGAAGAGGATGCTGAGGGTTGTCCACGATCTTCTTCATTTTATGAAGTATCCTTCTTTGCACAATCATCTCCAGAGGCTCCAGAACAGTCCTCAGAACAGAAGCAGCCTTCTGCATCAATTTGTTCGGTTTCATTAAATTGCTGGCTCCCCCAAAAGTTAATTGCAGATGAGAATACACTCTCCACTTACAGAAGATATTCAACATCTCGCTGCAAATGTTGACGGACCAAAACTTCCGTAAGAAGTACAGTCTCTCAGTCCTTTCTTATAAACAGCATCCGTGTTTTATCTCCTGTCCAGGCTGATGTCCAGGTGAACATCAACGTATTTGTACTCCTCCACCACCTCCACTTCTTCTCCCATGATAGAAAAACTATTAGACTTAACCCTGGCTCTCCTAAAAGTCACAATTATTTCTATTTACCTTTTCACATTCCAGATGAGATGATTGTTGCCACATTTGTTTTATTCCTTATGTATTCCAGTATCATCTAGGAGCAGCATGGTGGTCTGGTGGTTAGCAGTGACACCTCATAGTATGAATGTTTGGTTCATGTGTGCATGTTCTGTCGCATATTCTCCTCCCAGCTGTGAGCAGGCTGTGCTGTAGGAATCTCCTACCCCAGTGGGTATGGTAGTGAGCCTGAGGAAGCCTCTGACTTATGTCACCCTGTTGTTCAGTCACTCATTTTTGAAGAGGATGCCATATGTGTTTCATTTGGTGCAGCATTCTTCGCTGCACCATCGGTTTTCAAATTAGAGACCTATTTGAATAACTTTTATTCACAGTTTCATTCTTTTTGTCACAAATGTCGAAAAGATTTAGCCAAGAAGACAGAGAGCTGGGGATCTCTGGTAATGCTGTTTGCCCTGCAACCTTCCCCCAGATAAGTGTGAGAACATGTACGGGGATTTTGCAGCTAATAATAATAATAAGCCATTGAATCATAAGGTCTATTTATTGGAATGTTGCTCATGAGTGGTGGGATATCTGAGGTTAACATTTACAAAGGTTTGTTACCATCCAGGATCAGATTATTTTAATTATGTCACTATATATAAAAGCACAGGATGAGGAAGGTATTTCCTTCACGTCCACTCACACCAGGCAGCGTGCTTTTCTGCTTCTGCAATGACACTCATGAGCTGTTCTGGGGCAGCGTTGGGCCGGGGATCATACCAGTAAACCGAGGGACAGATCAAGCACTCACCCACATGAGCCATACGCAGAACATTTGATTACATTCTGGTATAAACAAAGCTGCAAAAGCATTTGCTAAACCAAGATTCTGATGCAAAAGTTTAAGCATGCTGAAACACTTTACTTTGTCAAAGCCTACATGCAGCCATAGTGTCATTTAAATGTCAGTGTTTTGAGATATTTTCAAAAAACATATACAAACTGTACAAACTGTTAGTCAACATTTTCAGTCTTTCCATCTTACACAGATTACAGCAGAGTGGAAACAGAGTTGAAGTGAAATAATATCTTAAGCGTCGGAAAAAAGAGAAAGAAATAAATCACACAAGAAGTAAGGACAAGGGCTGATCTTTGCCTGCCCCCCTGCTTCCACCGTTCCGTCTTTGTAGCCATCCTGAAATCCATCCATACCTCTGAATAAAGCGGTTAACATGACCGGCCCGACGTCTAAATGTGATTACATAAGTGATTTTTTAGCCCATCCAACCACTAATGTGACAGGCAGCCATTTTCCACCACGGTTGCACTCACACAGACGCAGCCTGCACCCCTACGCAGACATCAACCCCCCATCACATGACAAACACAAACTCCCCAGACGCTCATAACATTAGATGGCCAAAGATAAGAGGAGGAGAAATGGGTAAAGGTGGTGGTGGAGGGGTGGCACAGAAAGGGAGAGGGCGGGGTCAGGGGCAGCAGGGAGGAATGTGATGGTTATTGCTTCTCTGCTTTTGTGAAAATGTCTGCGAGGGTGTGACAGACAATGAAAACGACTAAATAACATGAGCAATGAGAACTATGAAAACATAAAGCAAGGACAGAGACAGACAAAAATAGACCTACGCAGCTTTATCTAACATGCAAGCTTGGTTAATTCATTTATAACAAAATGCTGTCGTCAGTTTTACACTCGCATTAAAACACCAGAAACAGTGAGGTAGTGTGACGAAAGAAACTTATTTTCAATGTCAAAACACTGATAGTCTTTGTGTATTTCACTTCTAGTCACTGTTTCAACATATTTGGTTATTAGTTTTGCTTCTTACTAAAATGGACTCCCAAACAAATCTCAATCCTGTTGTGCTCCTAAATAACCCCAACAAGTAGATCAAGTTTAGGAAAAAATACAAGGAAAATATAATTTAAAAATAGATGAAGGTGAATAAACCATAAACTATTTACTTGAAGGAGGCAGATTAGACATATCTAAATTGAGATATTTTTAAAACTATAATATATATGTAATATATATGTAAGTTACTATCAATTTTACAGCCTTTAGAAAAAAAGATTAATCCTGCAATTTGTGTCTTGTAGAATATTTCTTTGTTGTAACAAAGCTACTTGGCAACAAATCTTTTACCACCAGAAAGCCTGTTTATTTCCCTTTTAAATGGTGCCTCATCTGTAAGAAACATATGTTTGCGGGATGACCAGCAGAGCTGAGTATGTGGGTTGTGCCCAGAAAAATTTGCTAAATCTTCTCTGCCAATGTAAAAAGAGCCTGTTCTGCTGTTGCTGTTGTGCTGGTGTCAGCAACACGTGCACTGGAACCTGAACATATGAGGACGTTTATGTTCATTATTTCATACCAGGCTGCTTTGCTTATTCTTACGTTATGTGGTGAGGAAGCAAAATGACGCATCCACTTGTTGTTTCTGTACCTGCTGGAACCTATCCCAGCCGTCACTACACCACGGACAGGTCACCAGTTACACATATAGACACACATACGTTTATGAGGAATTCAGAATCACCAGGTAACCTGACACACATGTTTATGGACTGTGGAAGAAAGCTGTAGTATCCAGGGAAAATCCACACCAGCATGGGGAGAACATGCAAGCTCCACACAGAAAGACCTCAGCCAGGAGCCAAGAACCTTCTTGTTGTGAGGCCAATGTACTAACCACCAAGCCGCCTGCAGCGGGATCCATCCATCCATCCATCCATCCATCCATCCATCCATCCATCCATCCATCCATCCATCCATCCATCCATCCATCCATCCATCCATCCATCCATCCATCCATCCATCCATACATCCATCCATACATCCATACATCCATCCATACATACATACATACCCACTTTATCTTTTAACAGGGTCACGAGGGTCTGCCGGAGCCTATCCTCTTATTACAGGCGAGAGGCAGTGCTCCACCCTGGACAGGTCGCTAGTCCATCACAAGGCCACATACAGAGACAAACAACGATGCACGGTCACATTCACACCTATGGACAATTTAGAATTATCAAACAACCTAGGATGCATGTTTTTGGACCGTGGGCGGAAGCCGGAGTACCCGGAGAGAACCCACGCAAGCACGGGGAGAACATGCAAACTCCACACAGAAACACCCGCCAGGCCAGGGAATCGACCCAGTAACCTTCTTGCTGTGAGGCAACAGTCCTAACCACCAAATCCATCAAATCAAATATAAATGTTGTGACAGAATTATATAGACAAATACCTTGTGTAAAATACTATGATAAATACTCTATTATTGGCTGTTTTGAGGTAGAAAAATTTAGAAAAAAACATTTTAAATTGTACGAGGCAAGGCAAGTTTATTTGTATAGTACAATTCAACAACAAGGTGATTCAAAGTGGTTGCATGAATAAGAGCTATTGTGCACAGCTTGCTGTGCTTTGAACAGTATGGGTGGTTTTTGATTTCTGCAAGTTTATTGCATTATGTTGTAGGACTCATGGTGATCTTTTTTTAACAATAAATGGCAAAAGAGCACAAATAACAATTCCAAACAAAAAGAAAAACAACAAAGAGATGAAATGTTTTTAAAAAGAAAAGAAAGAGAGACTGAGAAACAAAGTAAGCTGAAGCTTTATCTCTTTAGTTTCCTGTGCTGCTGCCTAACACTCCCTGTCTCTCCTCTCTCACAGAAAGAAGCGACACTTGGGACTCCCTCTCTTTTCACTGTCCTTTGATTGATAGTACGAACACAAACACACACTCTCACTGATGTATTGCCATAGGATGGGGGTGGGGGCTTGAGGGCGAACGATTACGGGAATTGTCATTTGCCCATCATTTGTCTGCATTTGTAAACCATCAACGTCAAAAGCTCCCTCACTCTTGCTCTCTCTCCCTGTCTCACATACACAAATGCACATACATACACATAGACACAGATTGGTACAAGGAGGTTCACAGTCCTGTGTATGTGTGAGTATGTGTATGGGTGTGTGCGCGTGGTTTGTGTGTGTCTGGCTTCTGGTATTTTTCATCATCTAATCTCTAAAAGTCAAATTAAGAACATTAGAGATAGATTGTGTATCAGTAGTCTGTGTTTGGATGTGTGTCTGTGTGTATGTGCATGAGGCAGAGTGAGTGCCAAACAAAGAAAGTAAGAAAGAATGAAAAGATTGCATATATAAATGTCATTTCAGAAGACCTGGCTGTGAATGTACCTTTTTATTCTGCATTTTTTAATATATTACATGTGAATTACTTTCTCTCTCTTTACCTGCCCCACACTGAGCTTCCACATATTATTATTTCCTTGTAAAAAGCTTTGCTCCAAGATGTAATAATTACAGTCCAGCTGTGTAATCAGGAATTCATGAATTTGAATCCATGAATTTGCTATTCTATTTAAATAAAATGTAGTTTATTGAATGTCAGCCTCTAGTACAGGCTGGCTCCAAAAAGAAAAGGAAAAAAAAAGATCTGCTGTTAATTTTCACAGCTATTTCAAATTTTTATTTTTATTTAGACAAACCTTTAAAAAGAAAAAAAAACAACTTTGGAATATATCGAAATATAGACCCACTCTTACAGAAAGACTAACAGTTGAATGTAGACATAATTTGGCACAAAGGCACAAAACGCATACATCCATACACACAGAGACACATGCAAATACACAAACATGCACACGCCGATATACGGAGACTGTCAGGAGAACAAATGACTCAGTGAGATCCATCTGTCCAGCAGCACTGGTAAACAGCATCCAATATGTGCTCAAGAACTTGTGTGCGCAAGACGGAAAGGTTGAGCAAGAAGTGGCGACGTATTGTTCTGGGTTCTATCTCAACACTTCGGGGACTTAAAGCTATCCCTATCGGCCTGCTGCGGCGCATAAACATATTTTGTATTTGATTAACAATGAGCTTAGGACTGATTCTGCCTGTTGATATATTTGTTAAGTAGCAACAGAAAGAAAAAGGTCACAACAAGATGTTAATTACAGAAATACAGAAGAAAATGTAGGGAAAAGGAAGTGAACAAGAGACATAAACGTAAATACAACTGTATGGAAAAGAAAGGAAAATGTTTTTTAAAATGCAACGTTTCGTTAACCAGGACATAGTGAAAAAATCTTAAATTTAGGTGAGTAAAATGCCAGTTATTCAAAAAAAGGAATTAACAGAATAAGTAGCAGAGAGGTGTTGCCACTCAAAAGGACTTAATTACCCGATGATCAGCAATTCTGATGAAGAGATTACTGCTGGAGTATTCAGGTGTGTGTTATCACCATGCCAAGGATAAAAGACTTTGGCAATGATGTTATAGAAGAATCGATAAATCCATTTCCAATCTGTAGTCCTTCATTCAAAAGTAAGCCCTGGGATGTGCCAGGTAGGGAAGTGCTACAGACAGCCGCGCTGTGCCACCCAGTGTGAATCGTGGACATTCGAGTTTGTCTTTATTTTGTTGTTGATGTTTTGTTTTATTTTTTCACACAGTTGTTTGCATACATATTGATGGTAGTAATATAAGTTGTGTGAATTGGTGGGTGTAGGTGTGAATGTGCGCTAATGTGTACTAAAATCACCTACGCTATCTTGCCAAAAGTATTCACTCACCCATCCAAATAATCAGAATCAGGTGTTCCAGTCACTTCCGTGTATCCCACAGGAGTATAAAATCCAGCACCTCGGCATGCAGACCGTGTTTACAACTATTTGTGAAAGAATGGGTCGCTCTCAGAAGCTCAGTGAAGTCCAGCGTGGAAGAACTGTGACAGGATGCCACCTGTGCAACAAATCCACTGGTGAAATTCCATCCATCCATCCATCCATCCATCCATCCATCCATCCATCCATCCATCCATCCATCCATCCATCCATCCATCCATCCATCCATCCATCCATCCATCCATCCATTCATTTTCCATACCTGTTTTATCCTTTGCAGGGTCACGGGGGTCTGGACTGGGAGGTCACTTAAGTTCATATGTGAGTCAAGGCAGGTGAGCCAGTACTTTCGGCCATATAGTGTATGTTATTGAGGATTTGTCCTGTTCTCTCAACAACAACGGGACCTCAGTCCTGTTGCGCAAAAGTAGGACAAGTAGGATTAAGAATAACGGGATGTCTGAGAAAGCAGCACTTAACATACTCTATCGAGTTATTCCTATCTTAGTCTATTTTACAAATGTGAATCTGCCTGTCTTTACTCTTTTGGCAATGACGTTATGACGTTGACGTTAATATGTAGTACTGCGTCCTGTCTTTCCTGCTCCACTCATCATTACTGTATTTACCTCTATCTGCTCTACAGTACAATCTGTCAAGTTACCCTGCATCTCCGAATGATTTTCACTCTCATTTAGAGTACAAATGAGTATAAGCTATAACCTTCTTTATACTTTATACTTCTTCTTTATTTCATTCAATTTTTTTTGTTGTTTTAGATTTTGTGGCTCTAGTTGAATTAACTGAAAGCAGCTAGACAGGAACAATTTGGGACAGAGCGAGAGAGAGCAAATGTTGGGAGTTTAAACTGGACTGCCTGCGCATGGACGATCGCCTCGGTATAAAGTGCACTTGCTCAACCACGTGAGCTCCCCAGTGTCCCGTATCCAAAAATGTTTAAGCTGCAGTTACGTCCTTACGTCTTCAGCAGGAGGGTCCCGCCTTTATGATCCCTTATGACGGTTTCTTCCGTCTTAAAGGGGAGTTTTTAGCTCCCGTTGTTTATGTAATAATTGATCGGATGTCATGTTCTGACCTCTGGAAAGATCCTGGAGTTGTGTTGTAACAGATGCTGTATGAATAAAACTGAATTTAAAGTTAGTCTGCTTACAGGCTGAATAGTTTAAAAAGTCCCGGTTAACAAATAAATAAAGGTTTAGACAGACAAAAAAATGTATGTATATTTTATTGTTTCTTATATTTTTCATATGACTTACCTTATATATATTTTTTTATTTTTATAGTTGTATTGTCATTTTTGGTTTGCTCATAAATATAATCCTAATTATTTATTCATTATGTTATTATGTCATTATGTTATATTTGAATTAGAAATAATGTTGGGTTTTTTAATGCTAAACTCATAAATGACCTTTTGCTCCCCAATTAAATAGTTGGGCCTTAGTTAGAAGTAGATCTTTACTTTCAATTCTCTATGATGCTTCATTTTTATGCCTCAAAGTAAAATCTTAAAGTTTTGAATGACACATAAACACCGTGCAAAGACTCTGCAAGAAATCAATTCATTCAATAGATGATGACATTAATATTGGCTAGGTGATGAAATATTTTTTTCTCCTTTCTTTTAAAAACTCTTTTACAAAAGCTGACTGGTGGATGGGAAGCTGTGTAACACAGTCCAATCACAGGGGTTCATGTGTCTTTTAACGACATCTTTCAGAAAATGGCAGCATACCAAGCCCGCTATTTTCATTTGTTTCTCCCCGTTCGTTAATGTTGTTAGTGTGGTGTTATTCAGGTGCAGTAATTCCAAGCAATCATTACAAACATAAAACAAAAAAGGCTGTCCCATTGCTGCAGTAAAGTTTTCATCCATCCAAAAGGAAATTTATTGGACAGTGTTCAGGTGCATAGTCATAATGAGACAGTTATACACGTTAAGTCACGGTTCCTCCTGTTCTTAGAAGGGCTTTTATTGTAAAAAATGTACAGGTGTGTGCATAATATAGCACTGTTGCAGAACAATATATTGTTTAAAACAAAATGATTATTTTGTTTTTATTTTGTTTCTCTCTGGCATGCACCTTTTACCCTCATTCAGTCGATATCAGGGACCAATGTTCACTTGTTTGTGCCTGGCATTAAAACTGAATCCCTGGTTCTTTTTTTTTATTAAATAAAAATAAGATATTCCTTCTTGTGTCCCAAGAGGAGACAAGTTACCACATCTGGCTTATGCACATACATGCATAATTCCATCTTTTACTACCACCACTCCGGTGGAGTCTTTATATCTGACATTCTTTTTTCATTTTGCTTAAATCTGCATTCCTAAAAGTAAAATGTCATCTATCAAGGTCAAAGTAAAACCACACTTGATTTATTCTAAAGACATCTGGCTGCAATGTATGCATTTATCACAGCAATTGTTCCACGATCACTCTTTCACAACATTGCAAGTGCAAATATACAGTGTGCACTTGTAAGCCCCTGAAAACCCTCACACATCCAAAAGAAACCGGTTCATTTATTTCCTGTACACAGAGAGACATTTTTTTGTCCATACACGTGCAGGTGTGTTGTACAATAAAGTCTTATATCAATTCCAAGAAACACCGGTCTTGCTCAGCAAAATGTCAAAGTATCCTCAGAATGGTTCCGTGTACAGTTCCTCACATGATACACGGCATCATTTCACAGGGGCTTTTTCACATCAGCTAAGTTCTGGCCTTTTAGAACGTTGTCAGCCTTACTGTAAACTCACAACACACACATCCCAAATACACACACACACACACACACACACACACACACACACACACACACATATATATTTATACACAACGGACTGTCACTCATTAACATTTTTTTAGTCATGATTATTTGAAAGATTTTCATAGTTAACTCGTAATTAATTGCACATATTTTTTCATGTTCTTTTTGAGTTAAAAATATATTTTTCAAATTGCAATAGTACAGGTGCAGAAGTTAAAAAACACAACTTGAAAGCCCGGAGAGGACAAACTTTGGTCCAGCAAGCAACAAAGAGGGCTGGCCTTTTGTCATCAATTCTGTTCATTACTTTTATGGAGAGAATTTCTAGATGAGGCCGAGGGATGGAGGTGGCCCAGTTTGGTGACCTAAGAATTGGCTTGTTTCTTTTTTGCAGATGATGCGATTCTGTTGGCTTGGTCAGGCCATGACCTGCAATTGTAACTGGAGAGGTTCGCTTGGATGGGATGAGAGTCAACACTTCTAAGTGCGAGACCATGGTCCTCAGTTGGAAAAGGATAGAGTGCCCTTCTCCGGGTTGGGGATCAGGTACTGTGACTCAAGTTACATTGTATAGTGTTTGTCTCTGAGTTACTGATATAAGACGTGTCAAAGTGGTTGAGAAATTATCATTATCATTACTCTCACTCGCTGCTGCAAGCCCCTCCCTCATCTGTTGCCCTCATGCATCTTGTCTCTTGCAATATTCTTTTAAACTCCACTTATTTATTCTGATCCATGCTCTTTTCATGATATATAATCACATGATTTCTTTACACCAGTGTTGTCATCATTCGTACGGCTGTAGTTAATTTCCTAACATGGCAAACCTGTACATGAGCTCCACATGGGTGCAGCAGTGGGAGGAGCCTGTAAGGACTTCCAGGAGGACTTTCAGGAGTTCTGCAGTTGAGTTTTTATACCAAGTATGAAATGTCCTGGCCAAAACAAAGTTGGTTCTTGTTCTTGCTACCACAAGGAAAATAGCAAATTTCTTTGTTCATGTAGAGCATGTATAAGCCTTTAATCCTGGGTGAAGAAAATAGTCTTGTTAAACACAGTTTGCATTAATGCATATATATATATATATATATATATATATATATATATATATATATATATATATAATACCAACATTTTCCTGTAGAACACCAAGGTTTCCTCCAAGAATTTCCTCTACAAAGTTCCTCCCTGCAGCACAGTCTGCGTAATCCCATCAATAGTCGAGAACCCTGAGAGCTTATTTAAGAGACGTTCTATGTTCCTAAAAACCTAAGGCTGCCAATAAGCCTTGAGCTTTGGAGCTCATGAAGTAATCGATGTGAGGAGTGCCAAATTAGATCAAATTAAAGAAACAAAAGAAGACAGTCATAAATAAATACATCCTTTAATTTTAATTTTCAAAGTGAATTTTAAAACATATATATGCATTATATACCCCAATTATCGTTTTAAATGGCTATTTTCTAAATTTACAAAACTATCTATTAAAACAAGCATAAGCCTGTTTTTTCAAAGCAGCTGTGTATTCATGTAAAGGGAGTGATTTTTCCTGCAGTGTGAGAAAAAGAAAGGTTCACAACGTCTGTAGTTATCACTTCTGCTCTGTTTGACTTCAAGTCTTAACAGTATAATTTTTGCAACTAAAGTGTGCATCAGTGATGAGGTCAACTTGAAAACATTTTATAGAATTAATATTTAAACGCTCCCTTTTTCTACCCCAAACCATGAATTAAACAGTCTCCTTATGAGTCACACCTTGGTCTCCATCCATCTCCATTGCTGTGTTTTTGAACGGTCTCCATCAATCTATCTCTTCATCCATCCATCCTTTCTTTTCCTGCTGCTGCCTTTCACCATTTATGCCTCCCCACTTTCCCCAATGTTTCCGTCCCTTCCTCTCTTTCCTTTACCTTTTTGGTGACTCAATAATTGATGTGAGATGTCCTATCTCCCCTTGGCTAGGTTGGGAGGTTTAAGAGACATTACTCGGCTATGGAGGGCACTTTGTACAGTCTTTGACTCACACATACAGACGAGGACACACACACATTGACACACTCACACATGTTTTACTGCAGAGTTCAGACGAAGGTCAATTCTGTTGCATTAATTTTGCAGGACCAAATAAAAAAAATGCTTGTAGTGCATGTATATTTAGTATTTATCCAGATGACCATGAGCTGACATCAGACAGGGTGTGTAAAACTAAATTTGAATGTGTGTACTTGTATGGATCATTGCTTCTTTTTTTTAATTCTTCAATTCCCATTTCCCAAGTCCCAAAGTCCCCGAAACCGAGAAAGAACACATTTTACGGTTTACTATAGGATGAGATTAGATTAGGATTAAGGCTAAAGCAAGCATTAGTTTTACTTGTGACTATAGTTAACGTCTAGTATTACTGCAGAAGTAAAGAGTTACCCTTTTTTTTTTTAGCTTTTGTTTTACAGTTTTTGTTCGTTGCACAGTGGCAGCTCTGTTGCATTGATTGGCACATTATTATAATTATAATTATTATTATGATATTATTATTATTATTATCATTATTATTATTATTATTATTATTATTATTATTATTATTATTATTATTATTATGTTAGCCATGGTCAACATGGTTCACTTGTTTTACACACACACAAAAGAAAAGATGGTCTATCTAAGTCTCGCCTGTTTCACTTGCTTTGTGGTCATCTGTAATACGAAGATCAGGAGACGACAACGCTGAATATGGAAGCTCAACGACAAATGTGCTGAAACTAAAGGAAGAGCAGACAAGACACACAAATACACACAAATACAAAATACAAAAAAATACAAATACACACAAACACACACTTACATTCGAGGGTTAAGAAGGCACACGTGGTGACAATAAACACAGAGGGCAGCAAAGGAAGCGAAACCACAGCAAAGTCAAGCCAACACAAGGGTGCATGCCAAACAAGTGTTGGGAACTGGAGAAACCGATCACTTTGATTGTTAAAAACGTTTTTCTAACCTTGATAATGATTTCCGATGCCAGTTCATTGTTTCTTTCGTCATATCTGTTTTACTGAATTTGCCAGATGGTTACAGTTGGTGATAGTTCTGAATAGCAGCCAGGCTAATTCTTTTAATCTAAAAAAAATCTTTTAATACCAAGCCGTACAGTTTTAATGGTTCATGTTATTTGACATCTTCTTTCTAAAAACATAAATGGCCTTTGTTGAGTAAAATCTCTTCATGATGGCAACACACTAAGCATTAATGGTACATTCACAGATATGTAATAAAAACATTTTTTACGCAGTAATGCACCCTCATATAATAACAGTCTGACTGGAAGATCCTACACAAGATAATTTTGTTTTTATATTATAGAGTACATTTGCATTTGTAAATGCAGCAACAGACTGTGTGAAGTAACTACTTTGCTGAGCTTCTTCTAATGCAATTTGATTATTCAAAATATTCTACCAGCTTTTAACACGATTAAAATGGTCTTTATTTACATGGATCTGGCCTCCAGAGTCTCTCAAAATCACTTTGATGTGATCTGATGGCGTCTGTGGAAAGTAAGCCCATTCCACAGAGACCCCTTGCCACAACCACAGGGCCTAAAGAATTCTACTAATGGACCATAACAAGACGTTGTAGGACACACTGGATATTCTTTGTCCATTCAGTTACTCTCCAAACAAAAAGGTGGATCTACTCAATATTAGGATGGAGATCTAATGTTGTGGATTATCAGTGTGTGTGTAAGAAGAAGCTGTAAGATATTAGTGTAACTGAGTAAATTAAAAACATTACAAAGTTCTTCCAGATTACGGTTAAAAAACAATAACAGATAAAAAACAAAAAAGTAAGAATATTTTTTTTTTCATCCAGTGACATTGAAAGCGTGTGGAAATAGATGGATTCTCATCACCACTGTACTGAAATACTTTTGCATCTAAATACCTTAGTGTAGGCCTTTAAAGTTATTATATTATTGTTTTCAATACAAATATGCAGTATTTTTTTTGCATATACTGTATTTCTTTGTATGTATTGTGTTATGTTTTGTTGCAACTAAATGTTGATAATGCAGATCAAACACCAGGGACGGCAAATTATGCCATGACAACATTCTATTCTATTTTCTAGTCTAGTCTTTTGATAGATTATTTAGTCTATGTGAACTTTAATGTTATTAATTTTATATACAGTACATAAGTCTGAAAGTGCTTATTAGATCTTCTTTGCGGTGGGAAAGAAAGTACTATCTATCTATCTATCTATCTATCTATCTATCTATCTATCTATCTATCTATCTATCTATCTATCTATCTATCTATCTATCTATCTATCTATCTATCTATCTATCTATCTATCTATCTATCTATCTATCTATCTATCTATCTATCTATCTATCTATCTATCTATCTATCTATCTATCTATCTATCTATCTATCTATCTATCTATCTATCTATCTGATTGAACACGAACTGGCCCAGCTGAGGTTTAAAATTTAACCTGGTGTTAAAACTCTGTGTGATGCCTGAAAGTCACGTCCCCTCTTTCATTGTTGGGTTGAACCTAGTTCCTTTGGCTAGAAGCCTGTGGTTGTGCCTGTAACTGCAGAAGAAACTTCACACCTTTCGCTAGAAATGAGCGTGGTGAAGTGACGGAGGAGAAGTTTCAAATTTCAGTCATGAGGACCGGGTTGATGAGAAACGCTCTGCAGAGAACAAAAAGTCCACCCACACAGCCGTTAGATCTACGATGTCCATGCGAGGTAGGGAGGACTTCTACACAGACGTGTTGCTAATACAAATTGATTTTGTTACCTGTTCTGAAATTACTGCCATGAATAAAGAATTATAGCCGACGCTGTTCCTCTCAACAGCGCAACCAGCAACTCCCGAGGCCGTGCTGACTGATGACATCACTACAATAAAAAGATCTATAACTATTATTAATATATAAACACACACACAAAGTAAGCAATTTAGAATGTAATAATAATAATACTATAAACCAAATGAATCTAGACAGAATCGAAAGAAGCAGAAGATTTATCCATAAGTACGCGCACACCGTCTTCTGTGTGTGCCTGCTACTTTTACAGGTAGTTTGGTGAAATAATATGTTTTGAGGAGTTTTTATATATAATGAAACTTAATTTTTTTCACTCATGGCATAATGGAAAGTAAATTTAAAATAAAAAAAATGAAACAATTAGCTGTAATATCTGCCCCGCCCACCCCACCCGCACGCCAGACAAAACACGAAGATGAAGAAGAATGAACACATAATTTACCACTTCAAGAACTGAGTTCTGTACCCTAAAAATAAAATTATATCTGGCGGTCTGAGAGACAGTTATGGTGCTTTTAGGGGAGGATGGAGTTAAGCTGCTACGAAGTTCAGCTCGAACTCAGTAGTTGTGCCCTCCGAGAGATTTCACATGGACCACTGGATCTCTTTTCCAGTTTGTTTACTTATTACTAAGTAACTAAGTACTTTATTTAATACAAGGAGAAAGGTATTTCACCCTAATTATATTATTATTTTTGCTCTTTTAGGCAAACGGAGAGTACACGTTTAGAGTGGATTTTAACTGCATTACAATGTGGCAGCAACTGCAAGTCTGTGCGCAGACTTCCACGTGTAAACACAGACATCATGTCAAGTCTTTGGTGATGCTGATTGTGGCCTTGTAATTATATTCATGTTGTTTCTGCTTTTAACTCTTGGCGTCTTTACTAAATCAAAATGTCATGCAGCAGATATGAATGAATTCCCTCCCAAATCTTCTAGTTCTCTGTGACTTCAAGTGGAAATCAGCGATTCATTTATAACATGGAGAAAGCACGTGTTCGATGACTGAGATAAAATAATCGCTCTTGTTCAAATATTGTATGAATGGCAAGAGTTGATTAGACATTCTTTTATTACAGTGAATAAATATTCTAATTCATTTAGTTTTTACATGAAATCAATTTTGTACATGAAAAAATAAATGTTGACTCTCCAGAGTTAATTCAATTCAAACTACTTTATTAATACTGCAAGGGAAACTCTAAACCCTAACCCTAACTGGTTGCACCCTTTTTCACGAGTGAATTTTATTGTTAATGTTGACATGGTAGCAAAGTTCCAGTTTCCAGACATTTCATTTGTGGATCAGCTGAATTTGTGACACTGTGATCACGTTCCGTTTCAAGCAAAAACTGGTGGTTTAGTTAAGTCACATGCCATAGTACAACTGTCAAGGTCAAAGTCAGTTTATTGTCAGTTCTGCCACATGTGAGGTTCATACATGGAATCTAAATGACGTTACTCTCAAACCCTCGATGCTGCACAATAAATACATTTTAAACACAAAGTGCAAATCTAAAATCAAAAAGAAACTGATAATAAAATGACACTGGGTTTAAAAACCAGACAGTAAAATGACAATAAAAGCAATAAAATGTCAGTATGATGATAGACATTATTGTTATGATGAACTGTGTTGTAATAATGACGGTGAAATGTACAACAGTTTTTAAAGGTGTGTGACGGTCCTGCAGATGTTGTTATAACTACTGACTAACCTTGAATTCACAGTGTTTTTGTTATCACTTTGCCAATTAAAAAAAAAAAGGTAAGATTTTAGGCTTTTAAATGTTTGATTCTATTAAAAGTTTGTATTAAAAGTTCCATGTGTATTATGGAAACATCTACAGTTCAGAGGTGAAATTTTCATATGTATAAAATTTCACATATAAATAAAATATCTGAAAGCAAAGATTTTTTTTTTTTGTCATATGTATTTATTTTATTTTTTTTCAGTTTATAATGGGTGTCCTGTGCTCCAGACCAAAGACCATCCAGGTTGTTATCAGGAGGATCCCAGCTCGTCTGGGCAGGTTGGGGTTGTTTCACTGCTCTGGGCAAAGACCTTTTACACTGTCGGCCGCGCTGGAAAGTACAATGACAATTTAATCTTAAAGACTACAGCTGTCCCTAATCACCACAGTGTTGTGAGCAGTGACAGCAGTATTACAAACTGTTAAAGGTGTCAATTATTCACTTTTTTTTTTATGTATTGCAGCCGGAAATGTTAAGCGGCTCTTTTGCTAAGAAATGTATAATAAAAACATGAAACATCTTGGGTTCTTAATGTCTATAAGGAAATGAACGAATGAATGGATGATGAATATATGAATAGATGTTATTATTAGCGCTTTATTCATTCCATGTCAACAATTTTAAATGTGGGATTGTAAAAACTGACATATCCAACTTCTATAATAATCAGAACCTTGGAATCAAAATGTAGTTTTGTAGGAATTATAATGTCTTGGAAATAATAAAGAACTGGAGATTCCACCCATTCTTGTTGGCGGGATAATTCCAGCTCCATTAGACTTCCCACAACCTGCATGAGGTTATTGTGGAGCTGCTTTCCTGGGTCCAGGTCATAAGGACCACCTCATGACACCTTCTTGAAGTTTCAAGTCATTGTCATGTTAGACATTAGATGAGTCAATGCATATTTGTTCATCATCTCAATAATGACTGAAAGAAGTAGGGTGCAAAAATGCGCAGTTCTGCCTATTAGGTGCAGTGTGAATGTTTATTTCAATAGAATTTCTGCCGCTCTCAGTTCACTGGGCTGTGCTGCGGGGTGCTCTCAAGAGGGTCTTCTGCATTGAAAGGTACTAAGTAGGATTCATTCCAAGTGAAAGTTGGTCGTGGGGGGGATCCAGTTTGGTGATATCTGGATTTGTCACGTATTTGTGGATGACATGGTCCTGTTGGTGTCATCTAGCAGGGATTCAGCTCCTACTAGAGCAGCTGAGAGTGAAGTGATGTCAGTGAGAATCGGCACCTCTAAGTCAGACAAGGAGCAGCCGACATGACCGGTCTGAGATGGGCTGGAAGTGCTGCCTCGGCAGAAAGAGTGAGAGGGTGGTGAAGACTCACTCATCCAGGTTGGTAACGGAAAATCCAGAATGAAGGTAGCTGGACTTTTTCTTCTTGCTTGTTCTTGAAGACATTTCAATCCCGAGAGCATCATCCGTTTGAATTGACTGGCAGAGTTTTAGGTTTGTTAGCTGTTATCATATGCAGCTACCAGACAAACAACCGACAAAAGACCACAGGAGTATAGCAGATGACAGGATGAAGACTTACTAACACCCCAAACAGCACTGGATGGGAGGATGGGAGGACAGCAAGACACCCGGTGAGTTCTGTGATGAAGTTCAAATGTCACATCACTAACTGTAATTAAGTCAAAATAAAAAGCAATGCAAAAAAAGGCAAACATGTTAATGATTTTTTTTGTTTTACTGCCTCATCTATAATTCAGTCCTCTATTCACTGTGTCTCTTTACCTTCTTAATTGAAAGTCCATGACAGGGGACCCAAGCAGCAAAGAGATTGATCAATACCATGCAATATGTGTAAATTGATCGTGTTTGTGTGTAAAACGGAAACTGTTCTTGTGTGCTGGAATGAGTGTTTGTGTGTGTGTTCAGTCGGACTCCCACTTACTGAGGTGTCAGTCTAATTCATTCTCGCCCAGAGACTGTTGTGTGGTTGCAGGACGATTCATTAACTCTGCAGGCTCCAATCACAACTATTCCCAGCATTCCCTACTATTATAATTACTGCATATGAAATAGGAAGATGCATAACACCAACGGGCGCATACTGAAGTGTAAATAAAGCTCCTTACAGACATGTAGAGGTTTTCATCCATTTGACTGTAAATGAAAGGAACACATCAGCTTCCTTTCTAAACGTTTCTTATAAGGTCATGACCACGATCTCACCAGGCAGGACAAAGTCATATCATAATGACATTTCTGACATAACCGCAAGAAATGTATGATAACATCATTATTGTTATTTTCATTATTGTTTTTTTGTTTTGCTGTAAGATGTTCATGAGTGCTTTAAAAGGTGTCCTGATTCATTATTATGAACACAAACAGGCATTTCTTTTTATCAGTGACTGCATCAACTAATTGGAAGAAAAACAAACATTTATCATTTTAAAATCTTATTTTCTCTGCTCTCTCTCACACACATACGTGCACACACATGCACGTTGCCTTTTCTACCATGTAAAAAGCAATGTGAATTAAAGACAACAAAACCATGTGATATGGTGTATAGTCATCATGTTTGCTTTCTTTCATGTTTTTACTTATACTTAGTCCAGTGTTTTCAAAAATGTTCCAAGACTCCTGGAAGGAGGATGCACCTGAGTTCAACGGCTGCCAGTTAGCTGGATGCAGACCCTGCAGCCACTCTGTGGACATGCATTAATGGCTTCAGTTTGTTTCTGACAGCGACTGGTAGAGAGTGGAACCCACTCACTATCGAACTGAGGTGTCCTTATTGGATAATACAACACCAAGTGTGTTCTGG
>CM026198.1:34551982-34566982 GCA_014839995.1 Xenentodon cancila | reverse complement strand
CACGCACGCACGCACGCACACACACCCATACACACACACACACACCCATACATGCACACACACACCCATACACACACACACCCCTCCATCCCATCCTACCTCACCAACCCCTGGGGTCTGTCTCTTTTATTCCTCTGGAGAGGGAGAGGAAGAGGAGGAAGAAGACAAATGTCTGCAGCTACTGCCCCTCACTCCAACTGCATGTCTGTGACCAAATCCAGTATGAGTGATCGTTCAACGCATCAAACGAAACCTCTTTGGCTTTCCCTTTTCTTTACCTCAGCATTCTTCTTCTTCTTCTACGTTTCTTCTGATTTGGTCTTATTTTCCCTCCTTTCCTGACTCGCATACATCAAATCCACTCAGACAGACTCAGCAGCTTATTGCCACTCTGAGAGGTCAGAAAGCGTAAGTGTCGTCAAATACACATGAGCCTCATGGGGCTCCACTCCTCCCTCTCCTTCTTTTGTCTTTTAAGACAGGAAACCATAGTAACCACAACAACTCCAGGCACAAATAATTTTGGCTGTGTTGTGTGAGCCCATATGTGTGTGAGCGAGACAGAGACCATCAATTCTGAGGTGAGAGCACTTGGCACATGTGTTCCCGGGCTTCATTTGCACGAAAGAGAATTCGCCTTCGTGATTCTGGGGTAGTAGCTTTCATGTTGGGTCAGATGGAGGTGTGTAAAATGAAGCAGGTCTGACATGGCCAGGTTACACATAGAGTTGGTTATGTGGCACGGCGGTGCAAACATTCAAACCTTCTTGAATACAAGTTTTTCTTTAACATTTGTTTAAATGTAGTATTTTGTGTTCATTTTTTGTGGTTCCCCCTCTATAAATCCACCTCTCCCCTTTTAACGCAGACATGAGAAATGAGGATCCCATTCAGTGGCAGTGGCTCAGAGGAACTGCATAGACACCGGTGTGACCAGTCCAAGTGGGTCGCGGGACAGCATCTCTCTTTCAGTGACAGTGGGCTAATAAACAGGTCAAAGGGAAATGCAAACTCTCACAAGTGGTTGCACTGGTGGCACCTAAACCCTCTTTACACGTCTGTAGAATCAGGGTCCTTGAAGGAAATGGACGAGTTCTCCACCGGAACTAATGTCCGGCCTGTGGATAAGGACTTGGGTGCTGAAGGGTCCTGCCTCCATCCCTGTTACTGGTTTAGTTAGTGTCCCTCCAGTGACTGGTTTGTAAGAGATGGATCTGCAGTTTGGATCTGCAGTTGCAACAGCTGCACCATCTCTTGCTGGGTTACTCTCCAGTGACACGGATCTGGACAATGGCCAGACAGTTTCATGGGTCCAAGACCAGTCCGTCCTGACTGAGGCAGCTGGTTCAGACTGTCCAGCCCCCCTGTTCCTGATGACTTTGTCACTGCTGTAGCTTCCTTGCCATCAGGAACTCCTCCCCTGCAACCTCCATCTCACTGTCCCAACCCACGTCAGCCCTCCAGTGTAAACGGCCAAAACACATCTGGCTTTGGCAGAACTCTCAGACCAGTTGATGGAGTCCATGGCACAACTTGAGTCTGTTTACTGTTTTGGGGGTTGAACCTAATCCTGTAGTGCATATGTGTGTATATGTATACAGGGAGAGTGTAACAGATTATAATAGCTGACCGTAATAAAAAACAGTTTTGTTTCACCTGTGCTGGAACCTTTGATTGTTTGGAGTATTTTATGCTCCTCCTTTTTGGTTTTCCCTCCTTAGATCCGTTTTGTTGCGCCCGCCTCTCCTTTTCATTCTGTGTGACATCAGAAGAGATGAGGATCGCGTTTCTCCAGCTATTTGTGTTTAATGTAAATTTCGTTTACTGTTTTTAATGAATTGTTCACATATTTTGTGAGTGCTGGGGGGAACTGTGTGGTTCTGATCTGTTTGCAGACTAAACCGTGAATGTTCCTCGTCAGCTGAGCTCATTTTTAACACAATGCAGAGGTTAGCCAGCTCCAGTTACAAATATGCTTGCTGCTTTTGTAAAGTTTTCCATGGCTTTACAGAGTTTGCGCTTCTTATCCCAGGACTTTTCTATTACTCTGTTGTAAAAGTAAATTATCTTTGATACCAGATTTGTTGTGACATGCTTTACATGAGCCTATACAAGCTCATAATATGTATTTCTCCAAGATGTTTTATTGATAATAGGAAAGTCAGTCACTGCCTCTTTCCCGCACATCTGAAAGATTCTCAATGAGGTTAAGTTCTAGACTTTGGGAGCATAACGTTGCTGAATCTAGACGCGACTAACCAAAGGGAACCCGGCTCACAATACTGGTCCAAAAGAAGTGCAGAGGAGGCAGTAGACGTTATAGGTGCATCGCTTCTCCAATCTTCTTCTTGTCCTGATCACTTCGGAAACAAAACCTCTTCTCTCATCAGGCAACTTGGCCTTTTCCCATTGTTAAAGAGTCTAATCTTTACTCTTCCTCGCTGTCTAGGAAGCTCATTGTGATGAGGTTTTCTTGTTTCATTTTTGTCCCAATAAACAAAATTATTTTCACCATGCATGTGTGGACGTGAACGTTGTCAGTTCTTTCGTCTGATTAGATTTCACACAATGCTTAATTGGTCTCCATTCATTTTCTTTTTCTACAGATTTTAATAATATCTAGAGCAGCTCTAAATTCATCTATTTTCCTGGCCCTCGGTCGTTCTGTTTGTTTAGTTTATCAGGATGGAAACAGTTGCTTCCACATCATTTTAAGGGGAAAGAGGCTGCTCAGTGGGAGCTCCTCACACATTTGTGCATTAAGTCATGAGTTTGTTCTTTCTAAACGGAGCCTATATTCATCTTCCACCTCCTACTGCATTACACACACCTATCGTTTATTGATTTTATTTTATTTTCTTTTTACTGCTAACTATTACTGACTGAAACTTTTTCAGAATGTCTTCCTGGTGAATTGTGAGGCCAGGAATATCAACAGACGTTCTTGAATGAGGTCAAATTAAACACGGGACTAATGGGAACGTATGGAGAAAGAGAAGTGCACTTTGTGCGCTACATTCCAAATAACTGTGTGGAACGTAGTGTTTGTTTAGAAGATGACTGCAATTTTTATTTGTTTTAAGATTTTATTGATTGCTGCACCGTCCCTCTAAAGCACTGAGATTCCATCAAGTAAAGTTATTTCTATAACCTCAAGAAAGCAGAAATGCACTTAGGCATGCCGAGTACCGACTTCCAGCTAACACCTTGGACTGGAAAATCATCATTCTTATTAGACAGCAGAATTCCTGATAATAAAAGCTGCATACAATGCTGAAAAGACTTTAAAGAAGCAAAGAGTAACAATGCTGTGAACAAAGACCAGAGAAACAAAATAAAGATAAGACGTAGAAAAAGGTAAAAGTCTCTAAACCTCTGTGACAAAACACAATAGAGCAAATTAAAAAAAAAGAATTTTTGAAATCTATTAAAAGACAACAAAACAGGAATCCTAGAAGTAAGACAAACACTTTAGAGAGCGTGGGGAGGTATGAAGACGAAGACGAATGAGAGGCTTGTTGGGCAGAGCGACCGGAGCAAGCGAAAGTGCAGCAAACCAGGTCCGGCTTTGTTTTCAACGCAGAAACAAATACAAAGATTCACAGTGATTTATTTAACTGCTACCAAATGCATTCTATCTTGCATCATTCTTTTTTCTTTTATTGATTAAATGACAGTTGTTAAAACAGCAGGCATGGAGGAGCCTCGAGGTGTCCTGACCCCGTCTCACTTCTCAAACCGGATTTTCATGTGCAGAATGTTTGCAGTGTTTTCTCATGCTGCAGTTTGATGTTGTGACGTCTATCATAAAACAGTTCAAGTAAGTTCCTGCCCCGTGAAATTGAGGATGGGGATGGTGGTGTGGACTCACTTTTAAATGACAAAAAAGAACATATATATATAAATATATGTATGTATATACATACTAATAATGTATACGTCTAAAACCTCCGACCAGCTGTAACCTGGTCGCAGCACTTCCTGCCAGCACTGAGGCTTTGACAACTTTAAGAACAGCAGCAGCAGCAGCAGCAGAGCGTCTTTCTGAACACCAGGACTAACAGACAGAGCGGAGACGAGCCGACCTGAACCGACTCCAGCAGGTTTTACTGCACGTTTACTGCAGAGGTTGTCGCCGCTGGAACAGCCAGAAACCGGCTCCTCAGCCAGATGGTGACAACACTCTCAAGTACTGGTCGGCACTGTTGTGTGAACAATATTAGACAGTTATACGGCAATCATTTGCGTGTACTTGTTTCTTTTGTAGACTTTTGTTGTGTGTGATCATGTTTCAAATGTAAACTTTTATACACCTGCATTGATATTAGTTATGTCTCACAAAGATAACAGTCTTGCTTGTAAATTCACCACCATCTTGATTAATATGTCCTCAAAACACAAAACACAAATCTTTAATTCACTCTCTCTCTCTCCACTCACTCACACACACACACACACACACACACACACACACACACACACACAGACGATACACTAAATCTGAAACGCTTCAGGTCTTCACTTCTCTTCCTAAAAAATTGAAATTAATTCTGAAATGGCCAAAATCAAAGAATTAATTAAAATAGTATTAACATACAGTGTGTCTTTGCCCTACAGCACACAGAATGACACGATGACACAAAATGAAATGTAGTGACACTGACACATTATTAACACATTATTTCATCAGATCTCGTTGAGGCAGCAAAAGACGAACGGCACATTTTGTGAACTCTAAGAGCTTCTAAGCCCAATAAACGTAAATATTTTACTTAATTTGGATGATGAATATATTTTTATTGTTAGGCACTTCCCATTGATTTTATTAATCTTTAATTTAGTTAGTTTTATATCTTCATCACATTTTTATTGTAACCGTTTAGACGTAAACAGACAGCATACAACATTTATTGTTGAAAATATGAACGAGTGAGTAAGTTACAAATTAAAAATGTAGAGTACTTCATAGTATGGATATAAAGGTAGATATAAACTAGAGAAAAGTTTTACAACTGCAGTTATATAAATCTATCCAATTTAGTTTGTCTTGGTGTGACTGTGTGACTCAGTGATGGTGGCATGGGTCCTCTAAAAAGGACCTTTGTGGCACATAACCAGACATGGGCCTGCATTATTACGATGGGGATCTGGCTCGATCTCTTTCTCTTTCGCTCAGACACACACACACACACACACACACACACACACACACACACACACACACACACACACACACACACACACACACACACACACACACACATGTGCTCCTGAAAGGGGAACAGGGACAGTAAAGTAAGCCTGTGATGAAAAGTCTGATGTCCTCTTAGTGGCCTGTTTCTTGAGTCACGGCTTCATTTAAAGGTGTGTGTGCACATACAAGTGCATGTGAGACAGTGCGTGTGTCTTTATTTGCGTGTTTTTATGGTTTATTCCCTCTAGGGAGGCATGCATGTAGTGGCCAGAGCCAATTGGACATGGCTGAAAGATTTCGTTGGAAGAGGAAAATGGGTGGTGGTGTTGAAAAAGAGAGATATCTAAAGTGTCTGTGAGAGACAAAGAACTAAAAAGAGAGGGAGAGAGACATCTCTTAATCCTCTTCATTATGTGTTCTCATGGAGAAACAGGATACGATGACCATGGCGGAGGATACATGCAATAGGGACCATCATTATTTTAAGAAATAATTATCAAAGCTATTCTCCCTTTGGAAATTGAAGGGAGAAGAAACCTCTTCTCTTTCTAAACATAAGTGGAATTGAAGTTATAAGGCCAAGACTTCACAGCTCCAGCAGAATATAATAACCCACAGGCAAAACAGTTAAGAAACTCTCACAAAGAAAAGAATCAGAAAAACAAAGCTACAATATATTATAAAGTGTAACCTGAAACATAAGAACTTTTCTTTTTTTAGATCTTTTTTCAGTGCAAATGATTAAATGAAAAGGATAAAAGGTAGTATGAAAAATAGATGGAAAATATATGGAACTGTGAATTCATAGTAATAATAATTAAAAATGCATAATTTTGTTGGCTTAGAAACAGAAACCATGTTCAAAGGTAATTTCAAGTTATTTTTCAATTTATTATGATTGTCTTATTCTTTAATTTTTGGTAAGATGTATATTAAAATGACACTATTACAATTTTATGTACAAATATTTACAAATCTTCTACTTTTTTTCATTGTGTCCTTAGTGCCAGTTTGTCATTTATTGTATGTTATTTCAACTTTTTCTGCAAACACATGATGACTTTGAATAAAGGCTGTGTTCGTTTTAAGTGTTTTTATGCTATCAATTGGTTCATCTTACTACATTTGTCTAAGATTTCATTTTAAATAACCCCAATTTTTTGTATTGACTGAAAGAAATTACAGCTTTCACTCCAATATATTCAAAATATGTATGACAACAACAGAGAGAGATGACCAATGTCCATCTGAGCATCTGTTGCCAAACCTCAAGAGCATGTTTGAGCTTTTTGAAATGAAGATTGATGTGTTTTGTCTAAATGTGCTCTGTTTTCTGTGTATAAATGTCATAACGGCAAACCAAACCGGCAAAGCCATTTATCTGGAGAAAGCAAACTGGGGTAGGCAGTTAAACACCTTTATTTTTATTCTTTTATAAAATATGTGGATGGTCAAATTACATTTTGTGGATTTGCCTGCTTTTGTTTTTTGTTTTTTTCGTCCACCCAGTGGGAATTCCCATCCAACGGGATTTATGTAGGACAGCCCAGGTCCAAGGTGACGGTGGGGAGGCGTGAAACTGACCAAGCTGACAACATTACCACTTGTTTCTTCTTCCAATGCCGATTAGTTAACCAAGACAAATCATGGAAGTCAACTGGAGAAATACAGGCAACTGGTGACGTACATTCTTTAAAGGACAGGGTGCTTTAGTAGCGCCAGAAATAAGAGTGAGCTTCACAAATGCATAGATGAAGAGGCGAGCACTTACTGCCTGCCACTTGTTTCTCTTCTCTTGTAATTTGGGTTATTCTGTTATTGTTTCCATTATTTTGGAGCTGCAAATCTGAGGCATTGAGTTAAAAGTTATGTTTTCTAAATAGACACAGAATAACCGTGTTTCTGAATGAACATTAATAATGAAGACACATGCACTCTTTGCTTGACTGTTGCATTGCAGAATAAATGTTTAATTTATTTTTATTTTTTTAATTCTGAAATATTAAAATATTCGTTTTTTTTTATTTTTTTAAGCAAGTACTCTAGTACTTTGGGCAGCTTTTCATACTTGGACATAAGAAATGAAGTTGCGCTCTTCGTCCAGTTTTACATTATTCCCAGCTGTTTTTCTGAGAGGGAAGAGCATGTGAAAAGCTGCTGCAGAGTATATTTTCTTCTCTATCCATCTCACTCTTGTCTTAGTCTGTCTGTACTTGTCCTTTCCCCCTCATCCCTGAATCCCATTTCAAACCGTTTCCTTTTTTTCACCTCCTGCTCCTCTCTTTCTCCTTGTTATTTTGTTCCGCACTTCCTCTCCACGGCTCCTTCATCTCCAAGTGCACCCCACCTCACACCGTTTCCTCAACACTCAACCCTTTCCTGTCCCATCTTTGCAGTTTGCATATCGATCTTGTCAGACTGAAAACCATCCCTACCTTTTTTGAATAAATCAGGAGATGATCCAAGACACATATTTCCCAGAAAATCAATTTTTCCCTGATGTTGAGGTGAATAATGTTGAAGCCATGACGCAATACTGACGACTGGGCAGAAATAGTCGGAGACCCGTATGAAAGTTAGATTTTTGTCTTTGTTTCCTTGAAACAAACAACAAAGGCATTTTTTTGGTTGACATGATTTGCAGTTTTCATAAAATTGAATTTTTTTGAATACTACTCTTTTTCTCTTTGACTTTTTTTCCCTGCGACAACAGAATCCCCGTAGACTGCTAAAGAACTTTAATATAATTTGGGATTAGGCAGCAGACATGGTCCCCACATTTATCTGGAAGCAGTATGTAAATGTGTCTGCCCTCTATGAAGTTTTAAAACTTCTTTCAGCATGTGACAAAAAAAAAAAAATTCCCTTTCATTTGTCAACCCTGTGCTTGATAAGAAGTTGCATTCTTAATTGAAAGGGGAAATACCGGAACAATCTGTGAAATGTTTTGTATTTAAGTGCCAACAAAATTTTGATTAAGTTGGTGGGTCTTGATTTTCTAATGGAGCAGTAAATGACTTCCTAAGTGGGGAATTGTGACCCGACTGAACAGAGAAAAAAGTTATTACAGTTAGTCACTGCCTGTTTTCAACTACATGACCAAAGGAAGACATAATTTAATATTTATTTTAAGTTGACTTTTTATGAATTAATTCTTGTGTGGAATATGAGGAAAATGTAACTAGGAACTTGTTGTTTTTACTAGATATTCTTACATTTAAACTGATTTTAAATCCATGTACCATCCAAGTGTGGATTGAACATTATTTCAATAATAATCATATTGGTAATTACGATAAACCTTGTCTTACATGTGACTTTTTGTTTGAAAGTTTCGGTTTAAAGTATAAGTATTTCATCTCCTTCTAAGTTATATTTTAGTGTACATATATGTGATTAGTGCTGTTTATTCATCAGTAAAATAATGCAAAAATACAAAAGCTTACTGACACTTGGTAGAAGGTAACCTTTACCACCGGTTTTCAAAAGAAGGAAACTGATTTTTTTAAATCGTAAAATAGGTAAGGATATACTATTTTCGTATCATGTTTTTTTTCTTCTTTTTTATGCTAATCATTCTTAAATAGCAGACAATTTCATAGAAAGCACAAGATATGCAGGTTTCAAAAACACTTTCTGATCTTCGTAAAGGAAACTGACAGTAAGAGACATTGTTAACATCTAGCGAAGACCGAGAGGATGACGTCTAAGCAATCAGAGAGAAAATATGCACTAATAAGCGTGCAGATGGGGCAAGTGAACGACTGCTATGCGATGGAGTGAAGAGAGAAAGTGGTAGAATGTGTAGGAGTCCATCGCTAATGGATGTTTCTGCTATGCGTGTGGTTGAATGTGAGCTCGCCGCTCACTGTTTTCTTTTCCCTTCTGGAAGCGCTCTAATCCTGTTATACACAAGCTCGGTGTAAGTGTGTGTGCACACGCACGCACGCGCGCACACACATGCACGCACACACACACACACACACACGCACACACACGCACATGCACGCACACACACACACACACACACACACACACACACGCACGCACGCACGCACACACACGCACGCACACACACACACACACACACGCACACACGCACACGCCTGGAAGTGTGACAGAATGTGTTATAAAGGGGAAACTAGACATGCTCGGTGTCCCTTTTGTTTTGTTTACGCCTCCAACTCCATCATCTGCTCCTTCTGACCATTATCTTCAGGTTTTTGGTGTCTGTTTCTTCCCTCTTGTTCCTCGGATGGAAGTATGTGTATGTACGTGCAGATTTCATACGTACATACATAACTCGTAATCTTACATTTAATGGTATTAAACTTAAATCACAGAGGTTTCAAAATTGAAATAAACAAATACTTTTGATGAAACAATAGCACAACTTCGTTGTTAATTGTCCATCCAGCTAAACTTATATTTGACATTGTACAAATTGCTGAACACATTAGCATTGTTCTTCAAAGATGAAAATAATACGTGTTTTAACAACCCTTTGGTCCTCCATTAATTACATTTTTACATTACAGAGTTTTCTCCTTTGTGTTTTTCTTTTGCATTACATTTATGGCCCCAACAGACTTGAAAAGCAGAGTCAGTACATTGTTGAGTTTGCTCAACGCTGTTGACAGTTTAATGAACACTGAGCCCTCGCAGACCAGCAGCAGGGCTTTTGGGTTTTAGTTTGCAGCAAGAGGGATGTTTATTTACGCCTACATATTCTCTTTTACTGCACATCTTCATCAGTATGTACGTATTTATGGCAAAGGGAAACGCTTTTATCAAAAGATAACCATCTTTGATCTGAATAAGACTATGTGATCTTCCTCCTTCCTCTCTGCTGTCCTCCGGAGGTCTTTTGTTACTTTTCACCTGTCTCATTAATAACCTTCTATTTTAGCTGTTCAGTGCATTGTTACTGGAATTATCAATCATAAATGAGGGTCAATAGCACTTGAAAAACACAGAGCACTGGTAATAATAACAGTGCAGAATGTCAGAGGGTTAGCAAATCCAGCAGGTTTAAATGCCAGCCGGAATAACAGTGTTTAAATGGACCTCATCAAGAAATTGGATTTCTTTTTCTTTTTTACTTTACCCCCTCTACCTATCTGTTTCGCTCCTTTCCGTATTTTACTCAACCTTGCCACTAAGTTTTTGGGTGCTGATTAAAAAGGCATTGCTGGTAATGAGCCATGAGGACTAATTGGGATTGTCAGAGGGAGAGACGGCAGGACACATGGCACTTTGACATTTACAGGAGCAGTAAGTCAGATATCAGCAGAGCGAATTACAGGAATCTGTCAAGATTCACATGAATCGATGCCATTACATTTTTCTTTCTACTGGGTATAAGTAAAAAAATTGTCAATTTCTCATAACTGATTATAACTGATTATAGTTTTTCCTCAAATTTTAAAGCACTGGCTGATTCTGTCAAACTTAGGCAAATACAATGACATATACCATTATTATAATAGAATATATTTACAATGATATCATACAAGACCATCAGTATAAAGATATGTGTATGTTATAATGCTTAAATTTGAATAAATTAATTATAATTAATACTGAAACTTTTTCTTGACACAGTTATTTTTAAGATAGATAATCATTAAAATAAACACAGTTAATGTATATAGATATTTTACAATATATGTCATTGTTCCATATAACCGAACATAACTCAAAATGTCAGTTGAAACGTTGCACCTGTTTAATCTTCAAAAGTGTCAAGAAAGCGTCGTCACGGAGGATTCTCTGCACCACTACATTGTTTTAAAAAAGCAAAGCCACAAAACATGGTTAACATGAAAATCTCTCGCCTCCCTTCCTGTCTCCCTCCCTGTGCATTTTTAAAATCGCTAACGAGTTGGCACGACTCCAGAGATCTTTACCAAATAAGGGTGCAGGATTCATTCAATTATTTATTACCAAAAACTGAACCCACATACGCTGCATATTCGGCTGTGCTGCTTTTGTTCTATTTCAAATTTCTATTGCTTATTGATCTTTTTTTCTGATTAGATATAGTTTGGTCAACGCTTATCCCTAAAATTCAATTTCAAAGTTTTTTGTTCTAATATAATATAGTATAAAGTATACATTTGAATATAAATTAAAATATCAAGTATATCAAAAAAATATCAAATTATGCTCTCAAATATCATAAGTGAAATGTTAGAATAACAGGCACCACGGTCAGTATAATTAAAATATAAAAATCCAGGGGAAAAAAGCTCGCCACAGCTGCCACCTGCCTTCAGACGGCCTGCACTGACACTAACCGTGTCATTTCTGCTCAGATAAAATTTACCTCCCTCATTTGACACATATTTAATTGCATTTTCCAGTGCTACTATTTTATTATTTTTTGCTCTATAATTTATATAGAAAATGTAGATCTTGAAATATATGTATTTTCTAATCTATTTATCTAATCTGTTGGCAGAAGATATAGTTGTTGTCTACAGTTTTTGTGCGCTGTTTTATTTTCTTTGAAAGGAATAACATTTATTATGTGAAACAAGGTTTTTAGAGCAACAGAGGTTTGAAAAATGACTCACCTTTGATTCACCTTGTTTTATACTGCAAACGTCATGGTTCATATTGCAAGCTTCATTTACATGATAGCTGTTTGAGACAATTAATAGTCTGGATGCTGAATCGTTTATTAGTGGCCTTTACCACCGAAGTGAGGAGACGAGAGATCCAGTTGGCTGTTTAACCTGAACAAAGGGCTGTCAGGTGTGTGTATCATGCACTCATTCAATTTTATTGAACATTTCAGTTTTTTGCAGGACTGCAGACAGTCTCTTAAGGTAGATGGTCTCCGCCTCAACAGACTGTTTGAGGCTGTTTGCAGATAATCTTTTGTGATGTTTCTATGATTCGATTCTGTTCCGTTGGACAAGGACAGAAAGAAACAAAAACAAGAGGACAAGATGCAGCCCCGTGGTAACTTTGAGATGGGGCTGCCCCGGTCTGTCCTGCACCTGGAGAGGACGTCATCCCACCCTCATCCCAGTCATCCTCCCCGTCTCTCCCCCTGCTGGACTTCACTGACCAGGTGAAGGCAGAAAGCCCTGCATCACCTGACTCATCTGAAACAGTTGATGAAAGGTGCCCAGGATCCAACTCCCCCTCCTCCGCTGAAACCAAAACATCATCAGCAAGTTCAAACTGATATGTGCCGGGTCGGGCCGCAGTACTGAGTGCACTTGTGGCTCTTTCCAGGATAAACCGGGCCGATATGGAAGTAGCTTCCCTCATCCCTGTTTCATACGCAGCAGAAAAAGATCCGTCAACCTTCAGAGAAGAAAGGCCTGTCACAAACATTCTGTAAAGTTATCAAATCTTGTGTTCACTGTTCATCAGCCACAGCCAGCCCATAATAAAACTGAACAGATAGTACTATTAACACACTAAAAATAGCATTACTAAATGTCAGGTCTTTGGCAGGGACAAGTTTATGGAAACATAAAAAACTTGAAAACCTAAAAAAAAAAAGAATTTAGGAAAAAAAAAATGATTTTATTTAAAAATACAAACTAGATTTTATAGGTTATTTTTTCCAAACAGAAAAATGGTTAAATCAGGATAATCATGCAGCTGTTCTTCTAGAAACATCTCCTCTCAATCACAGCTGCATGACTAAACCTGGACAGAATAAGACAGGAGGAGCAGCCGCTCCGTTTAGTGACCGGCTTATGACAACTGGGCTTCAGTTGTGGCTCTTCAGTGCAAGTCCTCCTCCTGTGTGTGGATCTCTACAGACCACCGCAGTACCATGAAATCGTCCTTGATGATTTTACTGTACTGATGTTTATCATCTGTGTTCATTTTCACTGTGTAGTTGTTGTCGTCTGGGATTTTAACATTCGTGTTCATAACCCTCAGGACATGTGAGCAAAGGACTTGTGTTGTGTTCTTGATCATTTTGGAAGGATATGGGGACAGATGATGCTCTGTCTGACCATTCTTGTGTTTTCGTTGAGAGTTGTTTTCATGTCAAAAAAAGCTTCCAAGCAGAGATCATCAAAAAGTGGTTCATAGGTGAAAATACCAGAGAAATGCTTATTCAGATCTACTTGATCTCATCCACTCTTCTCCTCCACTCACATCCTGTTATTGAATTTAATGGTAAAGTTATTAGTATTATTGATACCACTGCTCCCACTAAGGTGAAGGTGATCACTGCTAAAGGAAAACATCCATGGAGAACTACTGCACAGGTCAGAGCTGAAAAAAAGTGTTGAAAAGCTGAACGAAGGTGGTGGAAAACTAAATTACAGGTTCATTATAACATCTTTAAAAAAGAGACCGAGCATTTATAATACGGAGCTGAGGAATGCAAGGCAGTCATCTTTTTCTGATATCCTTACCAAAAACAACAATAATGGACTTTGTTCACTACTGTTGACAGACTCAAAACCCCTGAGTCAGTGGACCCTGAGCTTCCATCCATTTTGTGTTTTTAGGTAACTACATATCAGAGCTGATAAAAATAACACATAGAGTTCCTCAAGGTTCATATCTGGGGCCTCTCTTGTCAACATCTATATGCTTCTACTCACTCAAATGATATTAAAAAAAAAGAACAACATATGTTACCATAAGTACACACATTACTAAAAAAGCTTTATAACCATCTCACCAGGAGACTATAATCAAATTCAAACATTAATCAAATGCATTGATCAAATTAAAGAGTGGATGTGCCAGAATCTTTTTCATTTAAATGAAGAAATAGTGTTTGGAGCCGATGAATAAAAATTAAACATCAGCATTCAAAAAGCTAAAAACCAGCAGCCAAGCCAGAAACCTGGGACTGGTTCTGGACTCAGACCTGAACGTTAACATCCACATGAAGACAGCAGTGAAGTCAGCCTTTCATCACATAAAGAACATACGGAGGGTTAAAGACTGACGTCTCAGCAGGACTCAGAAGACCTTGTCCAGGCTTTTACCTTCAGAGACTGGACTACTCTAACGCTGCTCTCACGGGTCTCCATAAAAAATCCATCAAACAGCTGCAGTTAGTCCAGAACAGAGTCCTCACTAAGACCAGAGACTGGACCACATAAGTCCAGTTCTTCCTGTCTGTTCCAGAACAGATGTTAAAATCCTGCTGTTGGTTTATAAAACTCTTAAAGATCTCAGGCCAAAACACATCTCTGATCTCCTGGTCCATGATGAACCAACCAGAACCCTCAGGTCATCAGGACCACGCCAACTTCTGTACTGCAGGTGAGGCAGCGTTCGCTCCTCACCTGTGAAACTCCCAGAATGCATCAGGGCTGCTGAAACTCTCATGTGCTTTAAGTCAAGTTTGGAAACCTTTTTATTTACTGCTGCATTTCAGTAATCCACCATAATGAGCTGCAATCTCCATTTCTGGGATCTCATTCATTTTATTCTTTTTAACTTATGTCTGTCGTTAATTTCTGCTTTTAAACTCTTTTACTTTTTAATGCATTTTTTAATCTTTTTATGTAAAGCACTTTGAATTGTCTCATACATCAAATGTGATATACAAATTAACTTGTCCTATACTGTTTAGACTATCACAGCGGTTCACTTAATATTTTTTTACTTCTTTGTCAAAAGGGAAATAAAATTTTGGATAAAAGACAATATCAGACCAGCCACAATACACATACATACTTGGATATCCAATTAAAATCTACTGGACTTATAAGTGATTGATTGTGTGTGTGTGTGTGTGTGTGTGTGTGTGTGTGTGTGTGTGTGTGTGTGTGTGTGTGTGTGTGTGTGTGTGTGAGTATCGTTGT
>CM026198.1:34491982-34546982 GCA_014839995.1 Xenentodon cancila | reverse complement strand
TTACTTATTCAGCAAGTTTATTACTGTGTTAATAATTGATCAACCAATTAAGGGGGGAAGTTGGGGAGATATGAGCCTCTTTACCAGTGGGCTTTTGGTAAGTGCATAGTTCAGTAGAGCACGACAGAGAGGCGCCAATGAAAGTCACTTCTGACCAGCACATAAATATTTCTTTTCATAATAATGACATAAAAAATTGGTTAGAAAGAGTTCTGCACACTTTGTATTCAGTTGAACCCTTTTTACCAAATGAACATATAACTGACTGGCCACTGAGATCCAGCCCCCCGCCTGTACAACCTGCATTCGTTCATATTCAGAAAACCTGGAAAAAGGTTTGCCATCCATGCACAGAATCGAGTGTGCTGAATTTGACATTAGAAAACAGAAATATAGAAAAAAATCGAAACAATCTCCAATAACTAGTTATTGCTGCCAAAGGTGGTTCTAAAAGCTATGTACAGTAAATGTACTTAGTTTTCACACGCACCTTTTGTGTTTTGTTTGCCTAGAAATTGAGATTTACTGCTAGCAAATGTAAGTTTGCTTTGCAGGACCGTCTAGTTACCATCTGCTGGAGCCAACTATGCCCAAACGTCAGGGGAGACAATCAAATCAACCTATCCTTGTAGAGCGAGTATCTGCTAAGATGATGTAACATGATGGCAACAGAGCAGCGACTGGACGGTAATCTGGACGGTAAACAATGTCGATGGCCGAAGCTGAGGAATAGGGGCCGTTTGAATCGGCTTTGGCACTGAGCACCAAACGGCACTCCAATCATGCCTTTGCAAGGTACGTGTATTTGCTGTTTTACTGACAAGCTATGGTTAAAGTTTAATGCAGTCCTCTACACAGCTCTCCGATTGTCTCGTTTGGTCGCTCTGAATACGTCACCGTGGCAGTTTGATATGCAACTTTGACTTGGACACTTTGTTGGGTCAAAAGCTCTGCTTTAGGCTGGTCATACATATCAGACAGAGTTCAGTTTGTCGTGAATACATTCCAGAGTTAGCAGCAGTATTCCGGATTGCACAGGGTTCTGGACTTTCACTGTTATGCTGGCGGCACAAAGGTTATATATCAAGCCCCATCACACTAAATTTCTGAAGTTACAGGTCTGCCTCAGAAATACAAAAGTGAGGATGACGCATCATTTTCTGATTCTAAATTCTAGCAAAACTGAAATCATAAAATTCATAAACTCAATACCCAACCATTTCATTTTTTTTGACATCTTATGACATCACTTTTACTTCCAGCACCACTGTGAGAAACCCTGGAGTCATTTTTGACCATGAATTGCCATTTAAAGCACATATTAAACAGGTACGGCTTTCTTCCATCTCCATAACGTCCTTTTCCATTACCACACAGGAAAACCAGTATTTGTCACGTCACGGCTGGACTGCTCCAAAGGGAGTTTAGCTAGATGTCCAATAATATACCTTTATGTGCATATGGATATTATCATTGTTTTAACGTGAGTGTTCACTTTTATTTTTCACTTGCTTGAACCTGGGTCCTCCATGCCCAAGCCCACCACTGTAACCACTAGGCCACCACTCCCTAGATGTTTGGTTCATGCAACATTTACATGTGTTCAGGAAGAATGATACATTAAACAGCATTAATAAGAGGGAATCATTCTTTTCCACACTGTATTGTAAGTGAAGTATGGTAAGTTTTACTTTGATGAAGAAATGAGGACAAAATTATTGAAAATAGCAAGTAATTATAAAAAAGGTCTTGTGTCACACCAGCAAAAACATTTCAGCTGTAGGAATTTCTGTTTACAATTTACCTTTCAAAAACTAAAAATATGAAATGTTTATATGTCCCAAAATGTTCCGGATTTTTCCTCCAACCTAACCAGGGACCCAGCCGGGCAAAAATTTCAATCCAGTTGATTTATGCAGTTTTAATTAACTTCTTTATTTGTCCCAAAGGTAAAAAGAAAAAATACATACAATTTTTACATGCAACATGCACTACCTAAAAAAATAACTTAATTAATTTAAATAATTTAATTAACCACCAGCCAAACTTTCTCACATTCCACGCCATATCCCATGTTATTTATATGTACGTACGTTTATATACATACATACGTTTCATCATCATATCTTGCAGCTTTTGAAATCCTAAAACATTTATTAATATGGTAAATATGTTGACAAAAGTCTGTGAAATTAACAAAAAATTGACCTCAAAATCATGATGTTCTATAAAGCAGCGTTTCTCTAACGCACTCTAACGCTGTCTTTCTTTCTTTCTTTTTCTTTGGGGTAGTGATTTTGCTCTCAGAGACATTGGATTCGTCAAGTCAGGCCTTTTAAGAAAGCTAATGCTGACCATTCATCATGATGTTGCAACACACACATCAAGGCAGCCAATTAAAGCGGCATTTCTTTTTCCATTTATCGTACTCAAACATCAGCCACTAGGGCCACACTTTACCTTCCACAAATAATGGTAAAAGCATATTTAAAATGAAAGGCTAATATGACAGTGTGCTCAGCACTTTTCCATCAACACTGCTTGATGTAGTACCTATTTTTCCCTTTTTTTTTTTTTTTGGTATTCATATTTAACAGCTTAAGTAAACGTATCTTTATTTAAGGTTGTAAACAGGTATAAGAGGTAAACAGTATCATACTTTTTTGTGAAAATTTACATATATACATCTTGAAACAACAAATGATGGCAGTCAAATTATAAGTTTATATGTTAATACCTTCACAAGGGTTTGGAGAAAAGTTTTATATGATTTATTTTCATGCATTGCGACTAATGGTGAAGTTAATGAACATGATAGTCCTGTTATGTTGACGAAGATGGATACAAGGAATCCATGCATTTCAAGCACACCATTAGATCAGCTTATTTGCATTTTACTCTTGGATGCCGCTGCTCGGCCATGGAAACCCATCCATGAAGGCCACATGAAGTTTGGAGGACTGCAGCGACTGACTCTGCAGAAAGGTGGTGACCTCTTTTAACTATGTGCCTATGGTGCTGACCCCGCTCCATCAGTTTACATGACCCAACACTTCATGGCTGAGTTGCTGTCGTTCCCAATCACTTCCATGTTCTTATATATGCAGCTGACAGTTGACTGTGGAATATTTAGGAGCCCGGAAATTTCATGACTGGACTTGTTGCACAGGTGACATCCTAACACAGTTCCATGCTGGTATTCACTGAGCTTCCAAAAAGAAATGATTTGTTGTGCTCTAGAGTTATTGGGGTTGGGTTTTAAGTTTGTATACATTTGTCATACATGTTTCTTTAGTTGTGGTGTTCTATTAGTATCTGTGTTCCATTTAATGTTAGTGTTCTCGGGTCTTGTTTTGCTGCCTCTGTCCTCTTCAGTTTGTTAACTTCCCGTTTCACCTTGTAGGTCTGTTTTTGTCATTTTTTAGGTTTTTTTTGCTGTTTCCTTGCCCTCATTTCCCTGATTGTTTGCACCTGTGTCTCGTCCGCCCTGTGAGTATATTGTCTTGTCTTTCCATTCCTCCTTGCTGGTCTGTCCATTTTTCAAACCTCTGTGTTTGGTTTAGGTTTCTACACATCTGTTTGGTTTTTTAAGTTTTCTCTATTTTTTAAGTAAATTACTTTTTTGTTCATGCTTTGGATACCTCCCTATGCAGAGCTTTTTGTTTAATACTTTTTTTTTTAACTCCTGCCGCCTAGATTGTCTGTATTTGGGTCCCAGTCCACTCTTTAAACAACCCAATTTTGTCTCAAAGATTCCAACTCAGCCTTTTTGCACCATGTTTAAATCTTTACTAAATTGAATTAAAAGAATTAAATGCAAAGGATAAAACTAGCTATTTTACACAACTCTCTGACTCTCAACTGTAAAAAATATCCCTAGACTTTACAGAAAAACACTGTAAAATTGTGACAATAAATGTTTTAAAAAAAAAACATTTAACAGTTTATTACTATATAAATAAATACATGTCAAAAGTTTTTTTTTAACTTCTATTTTGTGTAAAAAACACATTAAAACCTTGTTAAAAAATACACCATATTTTTAACAGTCATATTCTGTAAAAAATATTACAATAGTAACTGTAAAATAAACTTTGATTTACTGTAAAATTCAAAATGTATCACTGTTTAAATTACTAAATAATATCTGTTGATAACATATATAAATACTGTAATATATATAACTGTCACAACTGTAGATTTTATTGTAGATTTGACTTGTTAATTTTACTATCAATTACTGTTCATACCAGAGAACTGCCACAACTAATTTTACATTGCTACCTTCTGAAATGGATGATTACTTGTTACTTGTTAATTTTACTATCAATTACCTATTAATACCAGACAAATACCGTATTATAGATAACTGGCACAAGTGTAGATTTTACATCTATAACTTGTAGAAAAGACAGTAAAAGTAGCAACTATTAATTAAATATTACTGTTAATTCCAGACAATATATATAACTATTATAATAACTATTATAATAGATATAACTGCCACAACTGTACATTTGACATTAATACCTAGTGGGAAAGACAATCAGTACTTGTTAAATTTGTTATCAATTACTGTTAATACCAGACAAATATCATAATATACATAACTGTACATTTTACCTTAATAGCTTATGGGAAAGACTATTTACTTTCATAGTTTTACTATCAGTTACTGTTAATATCAGACAAATACCGTAATACTCATAACTGCCACAACCTTAAAGTTTTCATTGATACCTTTTGGAAAAGACAGTTTATAATTGTTAATTTTACCAACAATTATTGTTGATACCAGACAAATAACCGTCATATAGAAAACTGCCACAACTGGTAACTTTACACTTCTGCCTTGTGGAAAAGACAATTAATACTTAATACTTAATTTTACTATCAACTACTGTTATTATCAGAAAAGTATCATAATATACTTACATTTCACCACTGTGAATTTTACGTCAATACGGTATTAAATACACATGTTATCATATTAAATTTACTATCAAAATCTTTTTATAACACAAAAACTGTAAATTTCTAATTAAAATCTTATTAAAAGATTTTCACTGTAATTTCTACAATTTTTTATTTTCATTTTGCCAACCACCTGTTATCATAACTGGAAATTGATAAGTGTTAAGGGCAGAGAGGTGTGAGATATCTGAGACTGGTTGTTAAGCCCCAATGTTAATTCAGTTCTTGTCAGCTCAATGTGAGAACAGATTAATTTAGAATTAAGTTCAGGAGTAAAGTGGCAACCATGGGATGTCATTTAGTTGGGATATGTGTGATTGTATGTTAAATGTGAATCATCAGGAGGCCACTATAAGGACCAACAGATTTACCTGTAAATAGTAAGCCAAGCTGTCAGAAATCAGCTTAATTGAAAAAGAAAATCAGGGCTGTCATCATCTATGTTCTACAGATAATCAGATACCCTGCTGGCAAAATCAGATGAGTACAGAGGTCGCTGAAATCCCACTTCATCCCTGATTTCAGTACGGTTCAAGGAGTGGTGAGCAGCAGCTCACTGGTACTGTGGGCTAACTTATTGCACCCCAGCTCAACCACCATGTGTTGGACTTTACCCTGGAAACAAGAGGGTCGTTTCATTGTGACTTTGGGTTGGGAAAAGGTTTATTACTTTTGTTTGTCCCTATGGGCAGAACAACATTACAGAGTACCTGGCCTTCTTGGAGTCCAAAATGATCAACCATCACATCACTTCATTCACGTCCACACCTTTGTCTGACATGGAAATGACTACACTACACACTACCCAGGGAAACTCTGCTCAACACTACAGTTCCTACAAAGGTACAAAGTCTTGATCTATTTATTTTTTTAATGTTGACTTTTCTGTGTGTATTGTTGTTTGTTATAGTATATTTAACAATACAGGTTCCTTGCTTTCAACCCTTAAGTGATGCTTATTTCATTAAACTTTTGATAAAGGTGTTCTTCTTAAGAAAAGTACCAAAGTCAATTGGAAGAACTCAAAAAAAGCTTCTTTCAGAGATCTGCTCCTGACTGATGAAAGCTGCATAAAAGCTGGATATTACTTTATAACGTGTGTGTTAGTGTTGGTTAGTGAAAACTTTGGACTAATTTATGTGATAACAGTTGGTAAACTAAAAACATAGGATTAGAAAATATTGCTATTAAGATTATATTAGGATATTTTTATTTGGATATATTTAAAACTTTATTGTTTTTAAATTAATCATCTGACTAAAACTTCTTTGATAATTTTATTGAAATTTGCATTTAATCAATTCTTATTAGTTCTCATTTTACAGGGTACTGAGGTGTGCAAAAGGTTTGCAAATGTTTCAGCTCTGCTGCTCCTCCCACAAATGCATGTTCCTTACTAATGTGTTACCATTCAAAAGAAAAATAATCAGGCTTTCCAACAGTATAATATTTATTGCCAAGAAGCATTGTTACAACAAAGAAATAATCTACCAAACACAATTTTCCTTACTTTTTGTGCTAAGTTTATATTTATAATCAGCAAAACCAGACTGTCCAGTGGCTGCAGCTTAAGTGCTGATGAACTCCACATTTTTTTTACATAACATTCAATTTAAGCCATGTAAGCCTATCAAAAGTATTAATAAAAAAGAAATGTTGAAGAAAATAAAAGTAATAATGGTTTTTCAAATATTTTAGGGCATTGAACTGGACCCAGTCCAAAACCGATCCAGTCTACCTAGTGTTGTCTGCCAGACCACTGCCAGAGGTCCTTCACTTGGAGAAACCTGGAGATCTCTGCACCATCAGAAAGGTGAGTTATCCTGTAAGATGCTTAAATTAATATTTTTAGTGAAGTATACTACAGTACATGAAGTTATGTGTAAAAGATATGCCTCTATTTTCATTCTGTATTGTTTTCTTTATTGTATAGAGACAATAAAAAATATTCTGATTGTAACTGGTCGAAGTATTAGGTAAAACCTTTAGTATTAGGTAAAGGAAAATGACATAACTCTTTAAAAGAACAGAGGCACAAAGGTGGGAAATACTAAATTCCCTATTATTAAATAGCTCGTGGATTTAGGAGGAATAAAATTAAATATTTAATAAAAGTAGTAAAATGTTGCAAAACTACTTTTCCATTTTACTTTTTTGTTTTGGTTTGATTGTATATGCAATGAAAACATATTGACACATTTTAGTTAGTCAATTTTTAAATGGCCTCTGTTGGCTTCTCTATTCTGTGTCCAAACTGGATTGTAGAAGTATCTGTTGAAATCATAGACAGTGCTGAGAAAAGGTGTTTGCCTCCTTATCGATTTTCTTTGATTTTTGCTGTTTTGTAAAAGATGTTTTGGATCATCAAACAACTTTTTATATCAGACAAAGGTTTCCTGACTTCAAATACAAAACTGTAGAAGATTTCCATTTAAATAAAAAAAAAGCTTTATTATTTCATGAAGAACATTAATTGATGCAGTAGTTCCAAAAGAGACAGACAGGAAACTAATTATAGCAGCATATATGTCTTTCTATGTCCATACCTGTTGGCTTGTCTCCCTCTCTGCACTTCTGTCAGTATGTCTTCCTTCATGCCTTTCTGTCTACCATCCCTTCGTTTATCTTCTTCCACTTAGCTCCATTCTAATTCTTCTTCTTCTTCTCTTCCTTTCCTCTTCTGTCCTCATCTTCTTGTTCTTAATTTTTATTTTGATTAATTTAAAGTTCTTTAGCAATTCAAAAGGTTTTTCACTTTCTTCAACTATTTTATTTAAGATCAATGCTACTTAAGCCATCAGTTCTTTCTTTTATTTTCAGCCACACATTCTGCTAAATTTTATTATTCTGCTAGAGTTTTGACTAAATGCTTCAAACTTATCTTCCTCTCTTCAACACAGAGTATCTTTCTTCAGCCATCTTCTTTTCAACTGATCTTCCTGCCTCAAGGTTATTCTTCTTGTCTTCAGCTCATCTCAGCCAATCTTCTCTTTAGCTGATCTTCCTTTCTTGATGTCATCTTCTTCTCATAAGTTATCTATTGGAATTTAAAAATTCCTGCTTGGGTCTGGCCTTGCCGACGTGATGACTGATGGTGTTTAAAGAATTGTAAAGTTATTCTAATGAGATGAAGGTCTACACGTGACCCAGGCACATGAAGTACAGTAGCTGAAACAGATCAGATCTCGTCAGATTCTAACCTTTTTTCTTTAAATATGTAAAATGTTATTATAACTAACAGTTTTAGGATTCGGTAATAATGATAATATTAACAACAATAATGATAATAATTATTATTATATATTTCAAGCAAGACATCATTAGTCGATCCACCCATGATGTGTGTTAATCTGAAAAACTGGAAACCTCAACAAAAATATGTATTCCAGCAGACAGTGCTGGATTTTAAATTCATATACTGCCATAATCAAATTTATTTTGCACAATTTCTCCTGAACTTTTATAAATAAAAAAATAATAGATTTATATTTTCTTGGATTTAACTCTGTTTTTGTTGCATCTACTCTTCCTAATGTTGTTAGGTCCTGGGATCCCGCTGTTGTAACACAGTCCAGCCAGGATATGGAGACCCTTGGCATTCACATGCTGCTGACATGGCTTAAGCTATGGGAAATCAAGATTTGGACCCATCTTGGACAACTTATTGACATCTTTGTCAAGCCCCTTTTATGCCCATTGACTCCTGGATAAAGGAATGGCATTCATCTTAGGACTGTTAAATCCAAAGCGCCACATTCATGTGTTGCTGAGCTCATCACCATTGACCAGAACTGTAAGTATAAAATGACATAATTAAGCTATATAGTTTTAGTGCTGTCAGAGAAACATATTTCACGTTAAGTTTCTTTTGATTGCTTGGATCAAAAGTGGGTAGATCTCTGCTTTGCAAACTTTTCATTGCCAACACATACATTCTTTTATTTGGGAATCGTTTTGAATAATTGAATCTAAACTTATTCTTGTATCTTTGTTTTCCTTTTATAATAAATTCTAGTAAGTGCTTGTGTCACAACAAAATCAGGTTTTAACCTTAATGTCTTTGGGGGGAAGTATACAAACTTGAAAAATGTATTACATGTATCAGTAAAATATGTGCTTTTGTCTATTAAATAATGAAATTATTCTGGAAAAATAATGATTTACACTTAAACATTACAAAACTTATTAAACTGCAATTTAAAAAAAAGATTCTGAATTCTGGCAACCACAGCTGCCAGTAATTTAAAAAAAAAAGACTATTTCTGTGTTCAATAGCTGGTCTAAGGATGTAAAAGATGGAATGACAAATATGTTAACTTTTAAAGTATAATACTGATCTAAACCCCAGTTATAGCCTTAAAATGTACCTCGCCTAACTGTAATGTGAAAAAGATTTTCTGGCAACCACAGCTGCCAGTATTTTTGTGTACAATAAGTTACAATGTATTTCTATGTTAAATATATGGTCGAACGTTGTAAAAACTGTTAAATAAACAGTTTAATTATGTAAAATGTGTTTTCTTTGTGATAAATGTATGTTTAAACATGTATTTTTCAATGGCAAATATTTATACTTTTTACTGTAAAATTTTGGCTGCCAAAGTTGCCAGTATTTTTCTTTAAAACAGAAGGTATTTCCGTGTAAAATGGAAAAAAAACATGTTTCTGTGTTAAGAATACTGTTTAAGCATGTAAAAAGAAGTGTATTTTACTGCTAAATAAACAGTCTGTACATATATTTTTCTATTGCACATATTGTAATTTTTACATTTTAATACTGATATAAACCCTGGTTATTACTGTAAATTAATTGTACTTTACTGTAATGTAAATACCAGTTTTACCGTATTTTTTACGAAAAAATTCTGGCTACCAAGGTTGCCAGTATTTTTCCGTAAAATAAAAAGTATTTCTATGTAAAAAAAAAAAAAAAAAAAAAAAAAAAGAAAAAAAAAAAAAAAAAGGTTTTCCTTGTTAAGAATACAGTTTAAATATGTAAAAAGAAGTGCATTTTACTGCTAAATAAACAGTCAATACATATATTTTTTATGGCAAATATAGTCATTTTTTCATTTTAATACTGTTATAAACCCTAGTTATAACTATAAATTAACAGTACTTTATTGTAATGTGAAAAAAAGTTTTACGGTAAAATTCTGGCTACTAACATTGCCAGTATTTTTCTGTAAAATTGAAGGTATTTCTGTGTTAAATATATGTTCCAAAGACATTTCTGTGTAAGTATATAGTTTAAACATGTAAAAAAAAGTATTTTACCGCTAAATATTCAGTCTATACATGTATTTTTCATTAGCAAGTACTTAAAGTTCTACATAGTATTACTGTTATAAACCCCAGGTATTAGTGTACATTTACAGTACTCTACCCTAATGTGAATAACAGTTTTGCCACATTTGTTACGGAACATTACTGGCTACCAAAATTGCCAGTATTTTTCCGTAGTTTTTATGGATATGTTTTAGTGTACGTATATATACGCACACAAGTGGACTCGCCTCATATCTCATATCCATCAGATTGAGTAACAAGTCACATGAAACAATTGACAAGGTGAGACATTTACATTAATTTCCTATAAAAAAACAGTGTGAAGTTGTACTTGGACAATAGAAGACATTGCCAGTTGTGTTTGTGCAGAGGGTGTCTTCAGGGACCAAGCTGTCCTGCTGGCCCAGGAGGACAGCTGAATTATCAGTTGATTTAGAATATCAAGAAAAATCTTTCTGGATCTCGACTGAACCTCCCCCTGTTTTTTTTTATAGATGGAGAATGGCAGACATCAAGCCATTCCAGTACATGCTCAGGAACCTAGAAACAGGATCCTTCCAGCAGGAGCTTCTGATAGGTCAGACACCTGTCATCCCTGAGCAGACTATGATGGATGTATGAGATGGAAAAGCATAAAGCCGATTGCCTAAATGAATCTCTAATGTAGTCTGTTTAGTATGAACCTAACATCACTACAAAGCTCATTTTTCCTTAGTGGATATCCGCGGATATCCGATGTTAAACACCCGAATCTACCTGTCCTTTTCACCTTCACTGACGTGGAGTCACAGAAATAACATGAAGTGGCAGGTCATGGGTGGGATTTGTTGATTGATGATTTGATGACAATACAAGGATGTCCGCAAGCTCCTAATCCTCACAGCTGTGGATGCCATGAATCAGCATATTACAAAACTGTGATCAGGGGGCTTTTAGGTGGGGAAATATGATGGCCTGCTGCTAGCTGATGTATCCTGGTGGGTGTGAGGGATGCTATGGAGCTGGTGTTGCCTTTTGGTGCAGGCCTTCTTTTTTTGTCACCGCCACTGTATTGGGGTGCAGGTAGTAGGCAGTGGGCTGCCTTGTCGCAGTCCTGGCCTTCTGGGTTCTGCCCCATATCTCCTGTTGGAGGGGTGCAGCCTTTGTGGCTGCATTCTGGGGCTGCATGCACGTCTTGGGCTGGACGCCCGTCCATGATACAATGATTGTTATTATTGGCGGTGTAACCAAAGCATATCCAAAGTGAAAATCCTTGAATGGTGAATAAAACTGTGTTTAAGCACAAAAAAGACTGACAAAGACAACCTTTTTATCCTGACTAATGTTCATTATCGCAGCATTTGTTATGTTTTGTTTTGTTTTTATTTCAGAAAATGAAATGATCATTTCTTAATGTTTAAAAACTGAACTGAGCTTTCTGTTTAAACTAACATTAAACACATGAAGTGAAACTTTCCATAAATATTATACATTATGGGTGAAGAAATTTTAGTTGCACTGTATAGATTACAACATGGTAGTTACATTTTTGATTAAAGATTTATTTGAATCAATATGACACTTCTACTTTTTTTTTATAATGCATAATAAACAATGTAAGAGTAAGCACCAAAAAGCTTTTGAAACTGAGACGTAATTACAACAGAAAATCTAAAATACGTTCCGTTTTTTACATGGCCTGTAAACATAATGTTCAACATAGGAAATGAACCTGTAACAGAGATCGGTGCCACGGTCACGACAATATCTTTAAATGTTTCAGTCCTGAACAAGCTTACGTTTGTTCATCTCTTCGAAAATTGTCAAGATGAAAAGATCAACAGCAGAAACTAAAGTCAAATACAGACCATTGCATAAGTTTTAAAGAAACACCATATGACTATTTTGTAATATTAAGGCTGTGATGCTGAACTCAAATCAGTTTAACTGGTTTTGTGTCATTTGTCTTTTGGATGTCTGGATTTGGACAGAACAGAGGTGCCGTGGTTATGTCTGTTCAGTACGACTGTACCTGCTGCTTGGTTTGGTCCTTTCTCTTTGGACACGTTTGGTGTTTGTGTGCCTGTGTATTTTTTCTGCCTTCCACAGCCCCAGTATTAATGAATTGATAAATTAACATTAAATACATATGTGATTAAATAAGTGCTGTCAGTTTGACTTGATAAGGACTGTATAAGAATATAGCCAAACAAATCTAAAAAACTTGAAGAAGCATGACTGTTTATGTTAACTTCTGTAATTATTAGTGAATAATTTAAAATGTTATGGTTTAATAAACATTAATTGATGCTAATTTCATGTGGAATAGATCTATGAGCTAAAAAAATAAATAAATGTATTAAGAATAGCATTGTGTATCACAGTAAAAAGAGAGCATTCCACCTCTTCAAAGATGGCACAAAATATTTTTCAATGATTTTTCAATGAATCTATCAATATAAAATGAATAGGTCAATAATCCAATATGGTTGATTTATCATTGTGATAAAAATAAAAACAGAGTGACGTGATAAATGTTAGCTTTTGAGTGTGACTGGCAACAGATCAATCAATACTCGTATAAGTTAATAGTCATACTAATCTCTCAGCAGAGGCTGATGTATGATGGCAATCAGACAAGAATGTTGTGAGAAAAAGACAAATTGCATTATGCATGGATGCATTCTTTTCAAACTGGGATATTATGTCAGTGATACTTAATCCTGTCCAAGTGCAGGGTAGTACACTCTGCTCACATTATGTGCAAAAGGTATTTCTTCAAGAAATTAGGAGAAAATGCTAAACTGCTAGTTTAAAATTAACCTAAAACTATATCTAAAGCAATATCAGATCTAAATACCACACATCCTGTGGTACACATGGCATCAAAAATAAAAACTGTGGTAAACACCACTGGATAATCAAGTCCAGTGCTAGAAAGATAGAGATAATGGATGATTTAGGACTGGAAAAATGTTTCTTATATACCTGGGCGAGGTTTTGTCAATGGTGTTTTTCAAGATAATTTGCATTCTCAAGCTGCCCAACTATCAACAATAAGATAATCCTTTTCACTGTTTTGACACCAACCAACCAACCAACCAACCAACCAACCAACCAATCAATCAATCAATCAATCAATCAATCAATCAATCAACCAACTTTTTTTTAACTAACTGGAAATGTTCTACCAGTGACAAAGAGCATGTTTGATTCCAGAGAAGGGTGATTAATGCCACCAATAACAGAAAATTGGTACATAAACAAATTGTTTTCTGAGATTGTCAGATGGGATTGAACTTTCAGTACTTAATGGTTTTATATTTGTTAAGTGGTTTAGCTGACAAAAAGACTAATAAGCATAAATCAGTGCTAATAGCAGTGTTGTGAATGATAGGATTATTTACACATGATATCACATGTGTAAAACAATTCTTCAACAAAAGGTTAATTCTTACTGGCAGCATACTGTGTCTTCTGGATAACTTTGTTTAGTTTTAAAAAAAAGTACATACTGACAGATGGATCAAAGTCACGATTGATGGATGGCGGTAAACCCTAAGAAGCCATGCTTACCGACTTGAAGGTAAGGGAGAAGTGAAGGATGATAATGATCTTTTAAATAATGTTTCAGAAAGGAGCTCCATTTACTTCTTATGTTAACTGCTTTGATATCAATGAAATGTTGCAATAGACTTTCAGAAGGGGATATGGTTGAGTCAAAAAAGAAAACTTTTTTAATGTAAATTTGATCATTATTAGGGTATATAAATTGATCACATTTTTATCATGAATGATTTGTAAAAGCAGGCTAAATAATTTAATTGAGGTTAGGTATCATCAGAGAACATAGTTGAACTCTGGAGAGATGCCCATTCTGTGGACATTCATTGTAGGCACATAAAAAACCTCATAACATGACAGTGTTAACTCCACAAGCTCTGTAAAAATGTATTGATCGAATGATTGACCAGTGTTTCTGCAAAGATTTCAGTAGAAGGAACGTTAATACAATGTTTTGTATTTTTGCAAATGAGGGATTGTTACGTTCTGTTGTTACACAGTTCTGATGTAAACCTTAGTGGCTCTTTTACTCTAATTTCTGACTGCTTATTTTTACATAATTGCTTGTATTTAAAAATAATCTTTTCAGATGAAATAATGTGTACAAACTAAATTAAAAAATAAATAATGGAAACTAGAACAAAAAACTGGAACCTGTGGGTTCCTAGTTCACTGAGCATAAATGTTTGTTTTTCAAGCATGTCCTTTTTAAGCTAACTAGCCTGTAGCACACAGCCACTGCCCTCTCAAACAAGTATGTGTCTGCACATCGAATCCCATACCTCTGTGTCAGGGTCTCTGGCAATTCCACTGGAATCGTCCAACCGCAGACGTTTCGTTGTATTTCATCACAGGTGGAGGCACTACGCCAATTTTGATCAGAGTAATCTGCAAAGTAGAGCAAAAACTCTTCTCAGCATTATATATTTCTACCAAACTTTTTCAAACATGATTAAAAGGGCACTTATTTAGACAAGGCACAAAGAGTAGTAGTAATCTAGTAAATTTTGATTATTTAAGAAAGGAGGTCACTAACAATACTGATTCCAGGTATTCTGAGGAAGTGCAATAGACTTTATTTCATTTTAAATCCAAACACAAAATACCTAATATCAGCTCTGGTTTAAGCTGCCAACTTAATGTCTAAAAGATAGATAGATTTTTAGATATAAAGATATTTCTACATTTGTTCTAGGCATGTCCTGATCACATTTTCTTTCTCCTGAATCCGAGTCTGAGTCATTTGATTTTAAGTATCGGCCAAAACCAAGCGCTGATCTGGCACTTGGTAATGCACGAAAAAGAAAAAAGAGCGACAAAAAAAATGTGTTTGGCCTGTCCATCCAAACAATTACAAAACTGCAAACAGTAAAAGTTGCTACAGCGCTGCATTTGTTTTCCAGTTTGAATAATTTTCCAATTGAAAACATTTCTGAAATACCAAAAAACCTGCTTAAAAATGAATCTACCTATTACAGAGAATCAGCACCTCCAAATCCGAGGCCATGGGAAAAGGGTGGCTTTCCCTCTCCGGGTAGGTGGAGATGGTCTGCCTCAAGTCGAGGAGTTTAAGTATCTCAGGATCTTGTTCACGAGTGAGGGAAAGATGGAGCGTGAGATTGACAGACGGATCGGTGCAGCATCAGCAGTCATGCGGTCGATGTACCAGACCGTCTTGGTGAAGAAGGAGCTGAGTCGCAAGGCGAAGCTCTCAATTTACCGGTCAATCTACCCTCACCTATGGTCATGAATTTTGGGTGATGACCAAAAGAACAAAATCGTGGATACAAGCGGCCAAAATGAGTTTCCTCCGCAGGGCAGCTGGGCGCTTCCTTAGAGATAGGGTGAGAAGCTTAGTCATCCGGGAGGAGATTGGGGTTGAGCCGCTGCTCCTTCACATCGAGAGGAGTCAGCTGAGGTGGCTTGGGCATCTGTGTAGGATGCCTCCCTAAAGACGTGTTCCAGGCATGTCCCACCAAGAGGAGGCCCCGGGGAGGACCCTGGACACGCTGGAGAGACTATGTCTCTCGGCTGGCTTGGGAACGCCTGGGGTCCCCCCTGAAGAGCTGGAGGCAGCGTATGGGGTGAAGGAGGTCTGGGCATCCCTGCTTAGACTTCTGCCCCCGCAACCCGGCCCCGTATAAGCGGAAGAAGATAGATGGCTGGATGGATGGCCTCCTATGAGGGCCATTTCACAAAATTTGTTGCGCTTCTAAAGAAGAAAGTACTGATTGCCATTTCCACGTTTTACCAAGTTTTAATCTTTACATAACAAGATGGAGGGCAAAGAGCAATTTTAGAACAAATTTAGAAAATTCAGTAGGACGTACTGTAATTATACAGAGTGTTCAATCAAAATTATTTTAACAACTTTTTTATCAGTATCATACAATCATAGCTGTGCAAACTTGTGCAAACTTGTGCAAAAAAATTTGGCAGAAGGAAATAAGTGCTGCTGTGTCAGAAAGCCTCAGGATCTTCCAAGGAATCTCAAAGGGATGTTTTTCTTTTTCTTTTTTTTTGCCTTCGCCTATACAATTCTTGAGATATGAGGCACATACATGGCACCAGCAAGAGGAGTATTGATATTATTTATATTTATCAGAGATCTTTTTCAGGTAGGAATGAATGTGCAAAGTTTGGTTGATGTGTGATGTTTAGTTCTGGCTGCCCATGTTCACTTAATAAACCAAAAACAACCCTTTTAAAAAAAATTGGTTTCTAGCTGCATTTGCTGGTTATACACAAACAAGGAAAATAAAACAAACTAAATCTGAATAATTGTGTTGTGAAAGTGCTGGCTCCACATGTAAAAAAATTAATCTGATAAAAGTAATAATAATTAACAATTTACTAAAAATGTATAAATGTAAAATTAAACATTCCTTTTGATTGGTGGTTCAACTTAATTATTTAAAAAATGAAATGGGCCTTAACAAAAGTGATGAATGCTGCCTTTTCCAGACTGCATGCTATAGGTTTTTACCACAGATGTTCAACAAGAGTTAGATCAGGGTTCATAGTAGGCCATGTATAAGATACTCCAAGGGTTTGTTCTTTGTTAATCTTGGGTAATTTTAGATGTGTGTTTAGGGTCATTACCTTATTGGAGTACACAAAACGTACCACTGGGACCAAGCTTCCTGACACTGGGCAGCACATTTAGCGCCAGAATGCCTTGATAGACTTGAGATTCCATCGTACCTTGTACAGATTAAGGACACCCTGTGCCAGATGCATCAAAGTAGCCCCGAAACAGAACCAAACCTCCTCCATGTGTCACAGTAGTGTTTTTTCATTAAATGATTACATTGTTTTTTTCATTTCCCAGAGGGTTTGTGGATTTTCAATATGTATATTCAGTATGGCTTGTTATGATTTGCTTTCAACATTGGCGTCCCTCTCGGTCCTACATTAAGACCACAGTGAGCCACAAGTGGCAGAATCTGACACTTAATGTACCTTGACCCTGTAGTTCACTTTGAATGTTCTTGGAAATAGTTTTGGGCTATTTGATTACTATTTGTATTATTTGTCTCTTCAGTTTGTCAATGTTCTTATTGCAGCCACATCCAGCGAGGTTGACTACAGTCCTGTGCACCCTGAGCTTTTGAATTAAATTTGCAGCTGTAGTCACAGGAACATCAAGATATTTGGAAAAGATCTTATAGCCTTTACCTTTAACATGCCACCATTTGACTATATTTGATAATGGCGAGCAAAGGTGGGACCTTACAGAAGGAATGTCACCTGTCTTTCAGTTGAAAATGTGATGGTTTGATCCCTGGCCTCCATAGTCCACATTCTTAGTTGTCTTTGGGCAAAACACTGAACATTGCTTTGTCACTGATGCATATATAAGTGTTTGTATGACTGTAAATAGCAAAGTAGATAACAGAAATAAAAACTAATTTATACAGAATTACGTGTTGTATAATGCCTGTCAATGGATGTGTGTGTGGCTTGTAATGGAAACTACGAGTTCAAATTAAATTTCTTCTTTTGTCAATGTCTTTTTTGTTGTATCATTTGTTCCCTGAATGCAGATTATTTGCTGTTGTCATTAGTCTTTTTTGCAGACTATCTGACTCTGTGGAGAAGGCTATCAGTGCAGATTAGAGTGTATGACTCTTTAGTCTGTCAGCAGGTATTAGCATAGTCTCTTCACTTACGTCACTTTATCTGATGCACGCATGTATGTACATCTAGGACAGATTAACTCTAATGGATAACACTAGTGTGGTAAATATTTTGAGGAAGGTCAAGGGAAGTAAAGCAAAGAGGTGAGAGGAAGTGGAGACTGTACAGGATAAAGGTAGGCAAAGGGTATGTCACAAAGATGGTGAAGAGCAGAGGCTAACAGAAAGAGAACAAATGTTTTAAGAAAATGTACTGAGGAGGACATTAAATGGTGGGGTGAAAGAGCACCGAGCAGATAGGTCAAAGAAAAAAAGTGAATAAACAGGTTGGGAGAAAAGGAAAGTAAAAAGACACAATTTGCCCATTGATAACTAAAACAACAGGAAAACAAAGAACACAGGGAAGGAAATAATTACGATATTGATTTCACTGTCCTCACTGGAAGTATACCCTAGAAAAGAACAGGAGAGGGTGACGGGAACTATATCAATAGTTTGACTGCTTCAACTGCACAAGGGAAGAGCAGTAGTGCTGAAGCAAAAAAAAAAAAACAAAAAAAAAACAAGACATATCTTAAGCAGATACTATATATTACAGGAAGACTTGGTTTGTCTTATAATTTCACATACATAAACACATATCTGTTTATACCTGAGCATGAACTTGGTGAGCATGGTAGACCTATGACTGATATTTATTTCATGTGTTAGAAAGCAGTTAAAGGCAAAGCCACTTCCCTTAAACTTCTAATAGGTATCTGCTCAAATAACTGCACATACCCTCAGTTTCTATAATGATTCACTTTCTTTCTGGCATGGGCTTTGGGGAGCGTAAATCACTCCACCACTGTATGTTCTACGCCAACTGTTCAGGTCAGGGTACCAAACGTCAGCTGAACTCCTCTTCCTCTTATGCAGAAACCCACAGCTGTAGCCTTATACAACTCTTTCCCCGATCTGTAAGATGACAATAAATGCTAATTCAACAGATGAACAGTGAGGGTTCAAATCACAATACTGGACATTCACTGGACCCTGGTGTGTGTGTGGTGTGTGTGTGTGTGTGTGTGTGTGTGTGTGTGTGTGTGTGTGTGTGTGTGTGTGTGTGTGTGTGTGTGTGTGTGTGTGTGTATTTGTTTTGATGGGGATGCATATATCGCCAATAAACATCATAACTGTGTTAAATCTAAAATTGGGATTTTTTTGTTGCAGTTAATCTAGTCAATTGACCATCTGCTGCATCATTTAAATCACCTAAATGCATTATTATAATTCTCCTTCATGTTTTTTAAGTCTATTATTTAGTGTTGAAAAATGTTTTGCAAATGTATTATTTTTATGACCATAAATATTGTTCATGATTAGAACCATGTTGTTTATATTCAGAACCTTCCTTATCAGCCTGAGAATCTGTCATATTTCCTTTTAAATGTGTTAAACCACTCAACAGAGGAGCTGTTGTTTCAGGCACGACTTAAATAAATGTGATCTCCCCACTGACTTTTGCAAAACCTGCAGTCGTTATCACATGAGTGAGACTCTTGTAATAAAATTAAATCTGCATTAGTGTGTCTGCAGAACAAAAAAGTAGCCTTCCTTTCTGTGATATTCCGTATCCCTTTGACATTAAGAGAAACTATTTTAAGATTGGTGAAATTATTGGCCACCATAGAACAATAAAAGTGGAACTAAAGAAAAAAAAAAGAAAGATGGATGCCTTTGAAGCAGAATGTAGATAACAAAAGATAAGAGTTAAAGACTCTTAACCTTGAAAGAATTAAAAACACTGAACAGTCACGATTACAGAACAAGGCAGACATTAATATATTCTGTCAATCTTTCCCATTTGTTTGTTAACTTGCCTTAATATTTTAGATTGTTTCTTAGGTACCAAATGTCACCTCATTGATGAAAACGCCCGGCCCCATCCATCTGGTCTTCTTTCCTTCCTTGGCTGTCCGTTGAACCAGAAGCCAGGATTTACTTTAGACCGTCTCTTTCAGAGTGCGTCAAGTCTTCAGCAAAACAAAGATTCATCTTCCTTATGATGTCAGCATGATGCAAGTTCTTCTGAAAGTTCTCATGTTTAATTGTATGATGACAGGACAGGAGTCCGGCCATCTTTGGGGTGCCCCACATGTGTACAGTGTCAACCAGGAAGCTGGTGAAATCTCGGTGAGAATCTTCAGGACCTCAGCAATATCTGCAGTGTTTCTGTTGATCCGTTGCTCAAAAATAGAAAAGTGTTCCTTCAATTGGTGATTTAATATGTCACATTACAGACAGAACCGTTTACATCTTTAACAAATGTTTAAGTGGTAAACTCGGCGGCGTAGGGACCTCTCTCCAAATGTAACTACGCATTGCTTCGACGCTGACCCCAAGAAACCTGATTGGTGGATTTGTTCTTAATTTTTCAATTTCCTGCTAGTATTTCATCTTGGTTGTCTTCAAGTTGGGTTGAAGGAAGGTTTAGTCTTCAGTGTCTGAAGTGTCGCTTCAGTCACTGCCACCACTGCCTAGGTAGATCTTACTGTGATGGAACTGAGTTAGTGACTGCTGATAACTGACCCAATTGTTACCACATCCTAATCACATGACTAATGTCACAGGTTCATGACCCAGTCAAAGAACAAGTGAAACTGGCGTCACATGGCAGGAGCTTGGTGTAGTAAACAAAGAAGAAAAAGAGTAACTTAAAAAATAAGCAACATCTTAGGTAATGCTGCTTCCTGCAAAACTGCAGCCCTGTGCCTGTTCCCGGAGCTAAACGGCCCTTTCAGGAACTCTGTGAAGGTTGTAAATACACTACATACATGTCAACACCCGTCCTGTTGAGACCTTGTTTAGTCAGTTTTATGTATTCAAAGGCCATTCAAATTACATTATGTTTGGACTTGTAAGGTATTTCAACTATAGAGTTTCCCCTTAAGAAATTGTCTGTGGTGCCAAGTTGTCAGTCAAAAGACTATTATGTGTAAATACTGAGACCAAATCAGAAATATTTTCAGCATCATTGGGTCCTTTCATGGCCACTAGACAAAATAAAGCTCTACAGGCATCCTTTCAGAAAGTTTGAACTTATGTCATAACAATTTGTCAGAAATGGATGTTGCACATTGAGGGATGATAAAGATTTATAAAGATGTGGAAAGGGATGAATGTTGGCATTAGACCACACTGTCTTCCCAAAGAACCAAGTCCAAACCTCATGTCATCCTATATTGTTCAAGGATTTTTCACTTTTCAGCTCAATTTACTGTTACGGTTATTATGATTTTTTTTTTTTAAACATGAAAACATGACATAAGCATGACATCTGGTCTGAGACACATTATTAATCAATTAATAGAATATACACACACACACACACACACACACACACACACACACACACACACACACACACACACACACACACCTTTATCCGTCCATCCATCTTCTGTACCCGTTTTATCCTTTGCAGGGTCACGGGGGTCTGCCGGAGCCTATCGCGACTCATTACAGGCGAAAGGCTGGGGTCCACCTGGACAGGTCGCCAGTCCATCACAGCGCCACATATAGACACAAACAACCATGCACACTCACACTCACACCTACGGGCAGTTTATAATAACCAATTAACCTGACATGCATGTTTTTTGGACAGTGGGAGGCGGAAGTACCCGGCAGGAACCCATGCAAGCACAGGGAGAACATGCAAACTCCACACAGAAAGACTCCCGTCAGGCCAGGGAATCAAACCAGCCACTAAGCCACCGCGCTGCCCTGATTTATTCATTAAATAAATAATTGATCATTATTTATATAATAATAACAATAATGTGTGTGTGTATACATGTTGATTTACATTTGGTAGTAGTAATAACAGTCAGACCTCAGGATCTGAACATTACTTTTAATACACAGCTTTTTTTACTATCAACATTTTAAGAAAACAGAGAGTCTGATGCATTAAATATAGAGTGGTGACTGGACTATGAGATAGAGATAAAGATATATAAAGATATGCTTGCCCCTGCTGTGAAGTACTGCCCCAGTACTTCCCAGGTCTATCAGGCCAATGATCTGCTCAGTGGCCTACTGTACCATCAGTAAAAGGTTATTATTGAGATGAGCCTGCAGTATAAATGCATGACAATGAGTTGTGGTGCGGCTGTAGAATTGTGAATGGATCTCTGCTCCATTTCCCTTCCGTTCTTACACATAAAAATTCCCACATACACACACATGCGCTAACAGGGGTATAATGCTGCTGTCCTTCTGTGTCTGTCTCATCTTTAATTTGCTCCCTTAAGAATTTGAGCCTTTTTAGTAGTCTATTTATTTGTCTTCTCTGTATTTAATTCTGTTTTGGAAGTTGTTTATTTTCTCTCTCTCACTTGGTGACTGGACTTATAGTAAAAATCCAGTAATCCATCACAGAAACACGTTACCAAGAAAATATTGTTTTTCATCATTTAAAATGAATAATAATCTTTGTCGTGATTGGCTGCTATTACAGAATCCCCGTGTGGTTCCAAATGAGCCAATCAGCAATAACTGTTCCTTGGATGGTTTTCTCTCATTTTGTCCGCTGAGAAGTGATCTCTTCTCTCTCTTATCTCTCTCACTCTCTGTGAGTGTTAAACATGATCTGACCTTTAACATCATCTTGTAGGAATTATTAAGCCAAGACAGAAACCTAAACGTGTTGCATGAATGTTTAAATCTTTCACATGCTAATTAATGTTTGCCAGTTGTAAGCATCCTTCAACTACTTCGTTCGTTATCATGAATCTTATTGTTTTTGAGAATTCATCACTGTGAGATAAAATACTTTGTACATCACTGCTAGTATGCTCAATTTAAGCCATGCAGCTTCTTGCAATTAGGTCTTAAATATCTTAAATGTGTAGATCCAAAAATCTCCCCTGCTCAAATTTAACATGTGACTACATGGGAAAAGAAATCAAATACTGAAACATTTGTTGTTTTTCCTTCTGCTCTTTTATTTTTTAGGAAGCAGATTAAAAATGAACTTCATATAATAATAAAATAATCATATAGCCTGGTACTAAAGACAGTAAAAACAGCTAAATAGTTTTCTTTTTTTAAATAAACTAAAAGCACACATCAGAAACAAAATAACTGTGTGTGTGTGTGTGTGTGTGTGTGTGTGTGTGTGTGTGTGTGTGTGTGTGTGTGTGTGTGTGTGTGTGTGTGTGTGTGTGTGAGATATGCATTATTATCATTATTTACCAGACCATGAAATATCACTTGTGTAAAAGTGTTTATCTGTACATTTTCAAACTCATCCAAAACAGCTGTGAATACCAACAGTAAAGCAAATGACACAGACAACAAATGAACAGACACCACTGGAACAGCAGTGCTGAAAATGCCAAACTCAGCAGAGTCATAAAGGGTTTTAAATAATGGAAAATTACAAACAAAACAAATAAAAAAAACAACAACTTTCTAATCATTCCAGATGAACAACTGGCACTGTCCCCCAACAAACATAGATATTGCATGAATTAAAACCTCAGATTTATATATTATATATATATATATATATTTAAATCTGAAATACAAACAAAGCTAGAACGTTTGAAATAACTTTAGAACAAAAAAGTGAATTTTGATGAACAGATGAGAACAAATAGAAGTATTGATTGAGAAATAGAGACATTTCTTATTAATCTATTAACTAAACAATTATAATGAGAGTAATGATATTGGAGTGGCTGCTCATCCCTTGAAAATACACACATTTTTCTACTCTCCTCCTTTCTTTTATCACTTCTGTCATCACATCTGACAAATTCACCATCGAACTCATCAAACCCACTTTCCCAGACAAGGGAAAATTTATAGTCTCACACACACACACACACACACACACACACACACACACACACACACACACACACACACACACACACACAAACACACTTTCTGTCTACTATCGGACAAAGTCTATAACTGAAGGTATTAGTCCAAGGAGACAAAATGGACCATTAAACTAAAGGATCTATACAAATCTCACCTCTCAATGGCCACACCATTCATACTAAGTGTGCATATGGGAAAGAATAAAAGAGATTAAATGTTATTTACTCTGTCCTTTTGTGCTTTTTCTTTTTTTTTAAATACTGCTGCATTATGATGAATGATACAAACAGCATATTCCAGTTTTGTATGAGATGTAACTGGGAATTCACATAAATTGTATATCTCATAGTATTAAAAAGAAAAAAATGATTGTTTGTTTCCATACAAAGTAGTGTTTTTTGACAAAACATATTTAAAAACTCTGGTGTGACAAAATGTGTTTTAATCTTGGGATGGGCCCTGAGATCCGGGTCACAGGGATCTAAAGGCAAAATACACCCTGGACAAGGACTGCAGAAGGAAACCCAAAGAAGTCCACGGAGAACATGCAAACTACACAAAGGAAGGCCTCAGGAAGGTTTTAAAACAATAACCTTCTAGTTGTGAGGCAACAACACTGACCACTGAGTCTTCAGTCGGTCCTAACTGGATTCCCGAGTAAACTACTATGACACAAGACAAGTACAATGTACACAGCAGAATATGTGTTGACTGATGCACCCTCAAAAACAAAGCTGGATTCAGACTGGGACCTCACTAGACTCCATGACAATCTAAGTGGCTCGAAGTGGGAGGTCAAAAAACTGAAGCGAGGCCATACCGTGCCCCCAGCTCCAGCACTTAGGGAGCTATAAGCATGGTAATGGAGTCATTAAATAAAGTTGGATTGAAGATATTAAAGCAGGACTTCGAAGTGAAAGTCTAAACTCGATGACTCATTCAGCAAGGTTTTTGTTTCCACCTCTTCTAGAATGACGTGTTATGCGCTTAGAGAGTTTACTGCCATTTTTCTTCATGCTGATATGAAATAATATTAGGATTAGTTTTAATAGTGGTTTATTGCACTTAGCTTCACAGCTTGTCTAATGATTGCTGCTGCCACTTGGTAAACTAACAACACTTACATTACATTACTGTGTCTTCATCACAGTGCTATGCCAGGCTGTCAGCAGACTAAACTATGTGAATGCCGATAGTTCAGTAGCCTTCTTTATCAGTCCCTACAGACAGTCCCATGCCGTGCTCTACTCCCAAGTGACTCAGGGGAAGATTACCACTTATGAGGCTTAAATGTCACATGGGCTTATCCAAGTACAGTGTAGTACAGTATACTGTGTGTTCCCGGTTAATGCAATGTCCTATCTTAAATGAATGGCCAGGAACGGATAGCATATCAAATGCAAATCAATGCAATTAATTCTGAATAAGCGATCCACAGATGCCACTAATATCCAACTTGTGATCAGTTTTGTAAGGGATTCATCTTCATGGACAAATGAACAATTTTATGATAAGTTATGCTTAGTCTTTGAGACTTGATGTGTCACAGGGTTGTATTTATTCTGTAAGATAATCAGCTTACTTATACAATCATCACTTGCTGTTTGTTATCATTTGAATTCAGCTTGTGATTAGTTTTATTTTTATTATTTTCAACAAGCAATATTCCTCCCTTTTTTCCTGTTTTTTCTTTTTTTCTTTCATCACCTGGAAATGAAGTGCACTTGCTCTGCTCTGTTAATTGACATGCAATGAAATCATCATCTATGAATTCAGGCCAAACTGGCACCAGGATATAATGCCACATTTCAAAACATTAATGAGCCCCCAACGTCAAGTTTACACTAATAATGTAGTGCTATGTTGCCATCCTGTGGAGTTCAGAGGAGAAAAAAAACAAAACAAAACACCATACTGCACGTGGTACTGCTAAACTGCATGAAAGAATGGATTTGGAAGAGTGATCGTGCCTCAGGATGATGGGGGTGTAACAGGTTATACACTACCCTCTACAATTCCTTCGTATATATATATATATATATATATATATATATATATATATATATATATATATATATATATATATATATATATATATATATATATATATCACAGATCACAGATTTTCTTGAGGAAATTTACCACCTCTGTTACACTTCTTTTTTTTTTTTCAAATTTCTTTCCATATGTGTGTGTGTGTCTGTGTTTGTGGGGACCAACGATTTTTTTAATTTTATTTTTTTTCCTTTTGCCTGCATATATATTAATGGTTAATACCAATTTTGGAAAAACCCCAAAGCCACATATATATGCATTTTAATCTTGCAAGAGAGGGGTTTTTTTTATGCATGGGTGCGTCAGTGTGTTTCCTTCAACAGCTCTCTTGACAGTCTAGCCATATATTATTAATACCTAGAAAATAAAAAAGAAAGGAAGGAAAAGAATAAAAGATTTTGTCAAAGAGGACTAAGATCAATGAAGGTGGGACATGAAAGAGCAAGAAAGAAAAGAGAAGACAGTGATGGGTGCAGTTTGGTGTCTGTGTGATGTTGTAGTGTTTGTGAATGAGTGCGTACCATAGACGTGAAAAACCAGCTTTTAAAAACAGTAGAGGACAGAGAAAAGGGGAAGGAGCTTTCTATCCGTTGTTTAATTTTGGTGTGTGTGTGTGTGTGTGTGTGTGTGTGTGTGTGGGTGGGGTGCTCATACATATTATATATATATATATATATATATATATATATATATATATATATATATATATATATATATATATATATATATATATATATATATATATATATATATATATATATATAACTCTGGGGGCCCCTGAGCAAGGCCCTTAACTCCCAATTGCTCCCCGGGCGGCAGTTCTAGCAGCCCACTGCTCACTAGTGAAACTAGTTGATGGGTTAAAAGCAGAGGCCAGTTTCGGTGTGCATCATAAATACGTGGTGTGCACGATGTCCACACTTACAAGAATGGCAATGAAAAAAAAAAAAAAAAAAAATATATATATATATATATATATATATATATATATATATATATATATATATATATATAGTGTGTTGTGTACAATATCTATATAGTATAGGTAGCTATATTTATGCATGCATGTAAGATACACACAATATACACTTGTAAAATACACATACACACTTGTACATGTGCTTAAATATATATACATACAAATATACACTGGTACATACACTCATGTATACATGTGCTTAAATATATATAGATCCATCACAATGTATTTTTTATGGCGGCAATCAGCCACAGCAGCATAGTAGCTCAGTGCTCAGTTTTCTCAATCCACAGAAGGAGGTTTCCTGGTTCGAACACTGATAGGGGATCATTCTGTATGCTGTATGGTGTGTAAGTCTTAAATAAGTTATTGACAGCTGTTGAGAAATTTACTTTGATGACAAAAAAAAATCGTAAAACTAAAACCAGCTTATTAATGCGACCGTAGACACATTACCAAAGAACCATAGATCATCTTCAAGATGATACTTGTGATTTACATAATTAATCTTTGCACAGGTTTTTGGCATTCACTTGTATTCTCTCTTTCTTTGTCATTGACACAAGTTCAATTTAGAAAACTCTCTTTCAACAGCCTTTCATTGCACTTCAGTTGCCTTTGTTTCTATTGAGAAAGGCAGCTGAGAATCTTAGAAGCAGGTGTTGTTCTACTTATAACCTTTAAATGTCAGGGGATATCAACATTATTGCATATTTCCCCTCTTGTGAGGCCTTTAATTGAGATAAATATTTAAAAAATGTAAATCTTGTCTTCTTATAATGAACAAGTGGCATTCGTGCACCATGAGAATAATAATTGTAGATGGAACAATGACACTTGTGTGAGTGTGTGTGTGTGTGTGTGTGTGGTTGTGTGTGTGTGTGTGTGCAGGTGTGTGAGTGTGTGTGTGTGTGTGTGTGTGTGTGTGTGTGGTTGTGTGTGTGTGTGCAGGTGTGTGCGTGCGGGTGTGTGTGTGTGTGTGTGTGTGTGTGTGTGTGTGCAGGTGTGTGCGTGCGGGTGTGTGTGTGTGTGTGTGTGTGTGTGTGTGTGTGTGTGTGTGTGTGTGTGCAGGTGTGTGCGTGCGGGTGTGTGTGTGTGTTCTTTTAGCTTTGATTAAAAGTTGACAAAGAACTAAAATTTCCTCATTTAATTTTCACATGACATTATGGACACTTTTCCTTTGGGCAGCTACATTATTCACATTCAGTTCATTACATGAAAAGACTCGTGTCACATTTTATCTTGAACAATATATTCAATTATTTGAAAACATTCTCAGATAACAATAAAGTAAAACAGATATTCTCCTTTATTAACTGTGCCATGCCTGGCAGTGTCATTTCTTTGCTACCATAAAACTAGAGATGTTTCACCTGCATTTCCAAAAAATGTCCTGTCATTTAAAAAACAGTCAAATCTTTTTTTATGGATGTCAATTACACTCACTATAACATTCATAGTTTGCAAAAAAAGATGCTTTACATTCTCCCTTGTGTGCTATTTGTAATTTTAGTAAAAAGTTTTTTGTTTTGTTTTTTCGTTAAATTAATGCTCAAATAAATCGTTATATCCCTGAACCAAATCCAGATGATTTTGGTACTCTAACTTACTTTTCTTCTTATATCACCATTTGTGGTATTTGTGGCTAAAATTGAAATAGATCTACAACATTTTTAAAGGACTACGTCAGGATTCGTGATCATTAATGATCCATTAACATTTAGCCACCGGTGGCTCTCTTGTTGGAATACTTGTTGAGTTTTTTTTAAAAACCATAATCACTCCAGAGTGTCACCATGGACAGAAACTGGTGCCTTATTTCTGGTCAAAGACACATGTATACTACAACACACTTAAATTGTATCCATACATGAAGACAGAATGTCTGGAAAACCAGTTGGAAGCTTTCTTTGCAGATGACTGTTAACACGTGGTTCACAGAGGGAGACTATTTTATTTTGTATTTGTACAGTTGGACATTAATCAGAGGGGTGTCTCATTAGCAAGTAGAGATGACAGGATGTATTTCCAAAAAGTAAACAACATTGCTTTCTTTGCGTCATATAAAAGAACGCCAGATGAAATTCTGCCTTTTGATGATAAATATTTTTGTATTCAATTCATTGTGCAATAAATAGACCAATAGAAATGAAGCAGCAATGGTTAAAACCATGTTCATTTCCATTCTCAAAGGCAGCCCCTCCAGAAAATGAACACATTTGCAGAGGGAGTATTTAAAACTGACTTCACAGATTACTGTGCCATTTATTGAACTACACATATGCCTCTAGAAGGATGAAATCTTCCCACGGGGGACACCCCATTGCCGTGTCCCAGTTTCTTGTGTTCCCACTTCAAACTCAGAAAATGGTTTGACATGACAATGCTTTGGCAGAGACGTCATTTCAAAGGTTCCTCTAAACACGTGCATCTCAAATGTATTTTAAGATTTTTCTCAAATGTAACCAACTAAGACCTGGTGCAATTTTATTTTCTTGTTGATTTGGGCCCCATTAAGAAATGAAATATTGTGAAATAGACAACACAACATGTGACGTCCACGTGTGGCGTCCACGTGTGGCGTCCACGTGTGGCGTCCACGTGTGGCGTCCACGTGTGGCGTCCACGTGTGGCGTCCACGTGTGGCGTCCACGTGTGGCGTCCGGTCTTAAAGGACAGTTCTGGTGTCCATCTGTGTTTGCCACTCGGATGGATTAAATTGGATGACGTATATGATGACGATATTGATCCTTCAGGCTATCAGTGTATGTACACACACACAGACACACACACACACACAGACACACACACACACACACACACACACACACAGACACACACAGACACACACACGCACACACACACACACACACACACAGACACAGACACACACGCACACACACACACACACACACACACACACACACACACACACAGAGAGGAAGGAAAGAATTGGACTTTTCAGGTAAAGTTATGTCTTTTAAATACTAAAGAAAGTTCTTTGTGACTTATCCTCACTGTGGCTTTCAAGAACCACTTAGGCGTAAAAATGAAAAAAAAAAAATCTACTGTCAAAAGAATATAATGTAAAGGTCAATATCTCCACCAAGAAAAAGTATTCTAGACATATGTGAGTGTTTTCAACTCCAATCAAAGCTAAAGCGTATCCAAATAATTCTTTGTCAAGAGCTTAATTGGGTTTTGCATCCATGTGGTTCAGAGTTACCCTTTACTGCACTTCATATCCTGGTACCTGGTGGCCCATTCTATCTAAGGATCATACGCTTAGCTTTGAATCAGCATCAAACAGCACGATCTCCTCAAAAGTCAAGCTGTTTCTCCATGTGCCATATCAAATTGTTCTGGGTTTTCTGTCGAAGTGTTGGCAGGAAATATTGTCAAAGGAAGCAGAGTTCTTTTTAACATTGGCTTATAATTTGAGCCTCATCAAAAACATATCTGTTTTCAGTCGATGATTCGATCGATGTGTTGCCAAAAAGGCACTTCAGGACCATTGTAATTGTCTATATATCAGAAAAAAGTTTTCGTGTTACCAACATTAAGGCAGTCATGTTTTTCTTTTCCAAAAGCGGAGGGATTTTAATGACATCTCTCTTGGTTGTGTGGAGCAATGCCATGTTGAGGCTGCCTGTAATTACCAAAAGCAGATCCAGAGTTCCCGGGGCACGATTGTTGGCCAGTGTCACAGGCACCTATCTGGCCACTGTGCACCATATCACACAAGCTTCTCATTTCAGATTCACATCAAAGTCACAAATCCCTGCTCCCCCCCAAAAAGACCTCTTTCACTGTGGTGAGTTTGAATTAGCCATGGCTCAAAGAAGACATCAACACATTTTAACCACAGAGTACACATTTGAACAAGATCAAACACATCTCAGTGTCTGGCATTGCCCATCAAGAGTGAAATGATGCCTTGGTAGCCATTAAGGGGTGAAACTGTTCCCTCTGAAATCAAAGATGCATGTCTTTCCTCCACCATGCAACCAACGGGAAAAGAAACGACACGGCCTTTTTTTGTAAACTATTTTTGTCGTGTGTGTGAGAGAATGCTTCTGGGCATTTACAGGATGAAAATGTGACATTTTTTATTCATGAAAAAAGACTCATTCCTGAATAGAACGTTATATTTCTCTTGAGAATTTGACATAAACATATGTTTATTTTTTTGAATAACAGTGCTTTATTTTTGGGCAAAGCACTGAAAAGAATAAAATAATAAAAATAAATGAAATATAAAACCAATAAAGGTTGGGTTCTGCAGTCATTTCCAGGTTTAAATTAAGCTACAAAAGATTTGTTACATGTAATTGTGTCTACAGTGAGTATATATGTAAACATGTTTATTGAAAACATTTCCACAATTTTGTCCGTCTTTCTTGCTCATATTAAAAAAAATAAAACTACAATAATAATCACAGATTTGACATGTTAATAATTAACTACAATATTCAATTGTTACTTAGATGAGTTTTTTCAGGTGAAAAGGTGAGATGTCTATGCTTTTTCTCCTCTCCTTTATCCTTTCTTCACAATCCCTGTTCTTCTTCTGGTATGAAAAACAGAACATATTTAAATTCATTTAACTGTATCCCATGTTTTGTCAAAGCAGTTTCTGAAAGAACAGTGAAACAGTATATTAATTGCTGTTGGGATCATTTTGCATTTAAAGTATGTCAATATTTTTGCTCACAGTGTTTTGTATCTTTTACTGTCTTTAAAATGTGTTTTTATTAAATGTATTGCTTTTAAAAGTACAGTTAATGGTTCGATTTCACTGTAGATCATCTGCTGGTTTGACAGTGACAAATCCACTATTTATAATCTATTATAGACATAAGAAATATTTTTATGTATTCTATTAGTCAACACTGGTTGTACAGATTTTTTTCTCTAAGATGAATCTAATCATACAAAACTAATTATATAGAAAATGTTCAATAAAATGTCGAAGATGTTTTCATGATTAAAAAAAATGTTATGTTACTTTATTGGTCAGAGATAAAGGGTTTTTGTTTATTTATTTATTTATTTATTTATTGGAAAACAGGAATTTAATAATGAAATGATAAAAATATTGTAGGTGGTACGTTTATATCCAAAGCTTTAAAAAAGTAATGTTAAATACTGTCCTTCATTTGTTCACCTCCTTACACAGTTTTCAAAACAAATGCAGTAAACGATCAGGACTGCTGATGTTTGACAGTTTTCCGACGGAGTGGCTGCACCTTATTAAAATCCCTTTCGATTCCAGCTTCCTCTCTGAGAGAACCCACTTGGCCTGGAATGGATCTGAGAACTACGCTGTTGTTTTCTGAAGAGGTTTTTCTGCTAAGTGAGGATAGAGAAGCGTGGGGGTGTTGAAAAAAGAGAGAAAGAAAAACTAGGTCACCATTTTTACTACAATCTCTTTTTTTCCCCTCATTGTTGCTGAGCAGCTTTACACCCCCTGCTGTGATGCAAAAACCGTCAGTTCCTATTGGCCAAGAGCAGCCAAAAGCTGCAGGTGTAGGGGTTTAGGGTATTGGATAGAAGGTGCAGCAAGAACATGATTGGAGAGGGAAGAGGAAGAGGATGGGGGCGTGGTCGCATAAAGGACTCGGGCAGGGGTGACGCTCCTCTCCTACTGAGTTACTATGGCACCCTGGGGAGAGCAATGGGGGGTGGGAGGGGGGTGCTGGTGCTAGGAACGGGTATGCGCACATGTGGAAACCGGAACAGTGAAGAAAATGCGAATATAGCTTGAATTGTGCTGACAAGAAACAGAATATTGAGTAAGAAAAAACAGAGAGTGATGGTAGAAAGAAGGGAAAATGAGGGTGAGCTGGCTAATCCCGTCTATGGTAACAGCAGGAGGTGTGCGTGTGCGTGTGAATGTGTGTGTGTTCGTATGAAGTGGATTCCATATCACTTCTTGTGCAGACCCAGATGGAAAATGCTCAATGGTCACATTTTGCCAAAATCATGCCCCTAAAGCCTTGTACTTTCGTCTACAAAAAGAGCTCAACTCTTGACAGTGTAACTCACTCAAAAGAGGACAATTCCTGCACAGCAGCAGAGTACAGAAGGAAATCTCAGCCTCGGACTAGAGTGCAAGTGCAGCCACAGTGATTTCACAATGTTAACATACTGGATTTGCCTGCACTGAGCATCAGCAGCTGCTTTTCTGTTTGGTTCTTTCATTCGTATACAGACCAAAGTGCAGCCGCTTCAAAATCAGCCAGAGTATCTAAAAGGTATATTACAACAGTTTGTTTGCATTTTACACATCACTAATTATAAGGCGACAACTCATGAAAGAAAGGAAGCACATCTGTGCTCTACACAGAATACACATAGAAGCTCTCCGGGTCAGTATTTAACGTAGTCAAGGGTTTTAGGATCTCATCCCAGCTTTACTTCCATACATTTGTTTAATGATGAAGCTGAGTATGTGTAAAAGTTAGTTCTCCTTCCTTTAAGCCTGTTGTTGTTGCTGTTATTGCCTCATATTGCAGCTATCGGGGCATTAAGATTGGCAACTGCTGTTGACATTTGAGAGGCCTTTAACATGTCACATACTGACCTGTGTGAGCTGGGGTCAAAGAATCATACCCCTATTGCTGGAATTGCCAAATTATGTAAATTTGGAATCATCGCATCACAAGATATATTGAAAAGAGTAACTGTCTGACACAAGCACACATTTTGACATACAGATTTGAAATATTTTTCCTTAATATAAACTGCAACCGACATTTAAACAAACGTATAACACAAATAAAAACGGGTGGGATTTTATTCCAGCTGAGCTTTCTGTTTTTCACTTTGTCTGTTTCTCCTTTCCCCTCTTCCTTGTGACACTTTTTTTTTCATTTTACAAGCTATTGGTAATATTTTAGCAAAGTATCTGTCCTTTGATTTTTTTTTTTTAATTTGTAAGTTACACAGGTACAGAACTGTACAGGATTTGTGGTTCATATAACCAGGTGTTTTCAATGAGGAATCACATGACATTTGCCTAACTTGTTTTAGTTTATTACATTTCCAAAAATGTGTGCGACCTGCATCCAATAATCTGCAATCTCTCCAACAGGGTACATTTTCTCTAATTGTTTAATCTTGGCCTTGGCAGAAATAAAATAAATACATAATATATTAAATTTTTCCAAGAGAACTGCTTTCACATTTGTGAGTTACTGGATGTGTAGTGCATTTTACATGTTTCATATATATATATATATATATATATATATATATATAAAAAATATATATATATATATAAAAATATATATATATATATTTATATATATATATATTTATATATATATATATATATATATATATATATATATATATATATATATATATATATAATATATATATAAGATTTTCGTGGAAATTGTGGGAAAGTATGTGGACAGGAAACGGGTGGAGGAAGGGGGAGGACACACAACAAAGAGCGACAGGCTGGGACACAAACCTGTCTGAGAACGGCGCCCACTCAACCCACTGAGCTATCCAGGGCCCAGCAAAAATAATTTTATTCGCTTTTATTCAGCATTGTCTGTAGATCCACTGTGCCAAGATCTTTGAAAATCTAATGAATCGCTTTAGACTAGTTTGTTGTATTTTAACTTTGAAAAATGGCTAGCCCTGCAAATTAAAGTGTAACTGCAAGTGAAAAAAAGAAAGAATATATCCAAGCTCCATAAAGATTTTACTCAAAAAGTACAGCCTGTAGCGTGTCTAAACACAAATCACCTGCATGAGTGTCAGTAGTGAGCCAGAGGCCACTTTACTCACTCAGAGTGACTGATTATCTAAATACAAATACAATACTTCCAATCAGGTTGCATATCAACTACCTAAAAAACAGAAATAAATAAAACAAAGGAAAGGACTGGAAAAAAGAGGAAAATTCCTGACCATATTTGAAACCAATGTGGGACAGGTAGTAAGAATAAAAATAAGGTTTTAAACAGGGTTTTATCTTGGCCTAGTCACAGTCCAGACCTCAACCCAAGTGAAGTGTTGGGGTGGGTGCCACAGAGCTGTCCCAAAGTCCCAAATCCCGAATGAACTGAAAAACTGTTGCAAGGAAGAACTGGGCAAATTTATCCACTTTGATGTGAGAGATTGATAAATTCATGAAGCAAATGTTTACTTTGAACTGATTTTGTGGTTTGATTTTGGCCTCATATCTAAACAAACTTCCCCCAGAGATTTGATCAACCTCACGTTGGGGTGTGTCACCTTCGACCTTTGCTCATGTTAAATTACGCAGCTTTTGAGTTTTCATGAGAGGACCAGAACATGGCATTTCTCGCCATAGACGTTCTTCTCATTCTAACTCTGGTATCATTGTCTGAGAAGCCTCATACGTCCTGTGTAAGGATCCCGCTCTGAATAGATCCATATACTCTTATTCAGTCATACTAGCCTCCCCTAGTGGTGACAGGAAGTGACTCACTTGATATTTTAATGTGGTTGATCTAACAAAATGATCACCTTCATGTCAAACTTTGTACAAGTGATAAAACTGTGTTTGTGTCATGGGACCAGCCTGCGGTAAACTGGCAAGTTTGAATGCCCCACCGTGAATGGAAAAGTTGTTTTAACTTACACATGCATTTGCCCAACCTGACCCAACATTCATGTGTTTGATTAGGCGTCCATTCTGAACAAATGTATTTGATATCCTTGGATGAACTATAAGCGCCACCTCTGGTGAAAGGAACCTGATATTGGTCACGTTATATGCTGTTTTTTCTCTGTGCTTCAGCAGATAAGACTGAGGTTTGCACAGAATTGACTCAAAACTGTTTGCATACACCATATAAAGTCGTGGATGGACATCCAACGTCGTCTGTGATATTTTCCGTGAAACAGCAAGTGGATGGTTTTACACATAAAAAAAATTGTTACAAAATTGTCTCTTTGTTCTAAGAAGGGTAAGTTGAATTAGCACATACATTCCACACATTGCAACATAGAAAACTCTTTTTCAGTCAGACAACTCACGTAGTGAAGTTTTTTGAAACACTAACTGTAAACATACTTGTCTTTGGCGTTGACGCTCAGGAAAAGTTCTAGAGCCGTCTGTTGGCAACAGGAAACGTGTTTAGTATTAATGGCAACACAGTCGCTTAGAGGTCGCTCTGTTGTCTCACAGCTAGAAGCCTCCTGGTTGAACTCCTAGGCCCGGTAGGAGTCTTTCTGTGTTTGCATGTTCTCCTCGTGCTTGTGTGGGTTTTCTCTGGGTGCTCCGGCTTCATCCCACAGTCCAAAAACATGCATGTTAGGTTGATTGATGATTCTAAATTGCATGTAGGTCTGAATGGCTGTTTACATATGTGGCCCTGCGTTGGACCGGCAGCCTGTCCAGGGTGTCACTGCTGTATTAAAATATTTAATTCATATATATTCAATTTTTTTAATTAATCACACATATAAATAAAGAGGTCACATTTTACCCTGTTAAGGGTAATTAAGGGGGGACAAACTTAACAAAGGTTGACACAAATGTGTGGCTTTTCAATATCATGTCCCTGCAGATTTGTCCGTGGCAGTTGGTTGAGGAGGTGGAGTTGGCTCCACTAGCTTTTATGGTAAACCTTTTCAAGTCTTGCTTCTTCCATTTCAGAACACAATGATCAATAACAATTCGAACACACCGTGCTTTTGGGTCCGAATACACTTAATAGAAAGAGTTTTTGACCTATTTGCTGAGATAATTTAAACTATTTGAGTGGGAGTCCATTAAAACATATGAGTCATTAGTGATATTTTACTTGAAACACTGAAACATTTGCTTCTCTTCTGACATGGAAAACTACATCCATCTTTTATATATTATTGGTGCTTGCAGCCAACTGAAGAACATTTGTCAGACTTTGCTGAAAATGTTTAAAATTAGCAGAGAGAATATAAGTGTTTTCCTATACCATTTAAACCATAAAAATAAAGTACTTGGTTATTAAGATATTCTTATGTGTTACAGGGCGTGCCATGAGTACACCTATTCACCAACACTAGGCTGCAGATGTCTGCTTTAAATCAACAGTGCACCACCTAAAGTCTCATAAAGACAAGGACAGACAACCCACGTCAAACTTTAAATGATTTGGCGTATGACTATTTTAGGGCCGGCGATTTACGGCTAATATTCATGCACTGGGAGACAACAATGACGGTAGTGCTACAAGAAAAGTGATACGTTTGGTGGAGAAGACAGATAGCAAGTAATACATTTCTGATATTGTTGAAAAAAACAAAATTAATAAATTTCTCTGATGGCATTTCTACTTGTGTGAACCCATGAACAACATTTCTCTCCCAGTTCTCTCAGTCGGGAATTGCTCCCAGGTTTCAACACATTTGGCTGAATTAACCCAACATTATAACTGATTGCATACCAGAGTACTGGAGAATCCCAGGAAACGGTAGTCCAGTTTCACCTGCAAACCTGACTTACAATTGTGTGATGGCACCATCTATTGTGACTTTCGAGTAAAATATGCTGCCTTCGAGGGATGTTCACTGAAGACCATACAGGTACTGGTGTTAAGAAATCGGAAATGACAACTCCAACAACAAAGATAGCAAGTCTTTGAAAAATGTTGGTATGTTTACAAGAAGAATGGGACAAAACTGAAATTCTTTACTGTGGCAGTGTTTTTTTTAATATTGTTGTACAAAAATGAATATTAACACAAATTATGGAAATGATGGACAAAAAAGAAACCTGGAATACTTGGAATATTGAAAACATGGAATACTGTCTGTGTGCTTTCACATCTGCCTTCATTGAAATCCGTAATCATTCCATGAAGGGACTGCTGGTGAGCAGCATCCAGCTGGAACCCACACAGTCAAATCTTATGAAAGCAGTAAGAGAGTACCTACTACTGCACACATTATTTTTTTTCTTTATTTCTGGCATCTAAACAAACAAACAACAAATAAATACATAAATAAAATGGAGTAATATTTTTTGTTATTATTATTATTATATTTTACACATTACACAGAAAGCTTTAACTTTTGCACATAGGTAAGAGCCACCATTAGGCTGAAAACAGGGTGATGAAACTTAACAACATCTGCCATGTTGACAACACGTCTCTATCTGTCAGGAATAATTTATAACGGGCAGATTCAGGGAACATGATTAATTAAAAACTGGTCTTAATTAACATTCTCAATCAATTGGGATCATTACCAACTCTGCTGGTGGTATGAGAGAAAGGCCTGCAGTCCTCTCACACACACACACACACACACACACACACACACACACACACACACACACACACACACACACACACACACACACACACACACACACACACACACAACAAACACAAATCCTACGTTCAAGTTGGACACAGATAGAGAAAGACACGTATGTGGTCACACAATCAAGAAAAAGACATTTAAGGACACAGCAGGGTATCAGAGAATTAATTACTGATTTTGGTAAATTTCAAAGATGTGAAACCAAGAAGTATTTTGCATTTTGCCGTATGTACGTTGCCTAAAGCAAAAAAAATGCCATTTTTCACAAACACCGTCAAAGAAACAAAGAAAAAGGAAAAAAAAAAACACTTTTTAGCTACACTGAATGAAACTCAATCCAGTTGCTAAAGGTTTTGTGATAAAGCAACAACAAAGAACTGAAAAGTGAGAAGGATATTGACCATTTTAGCATATCTTTTTTTTTTTTCTAATTCCCACAAGATTACTGTTCCACATGGTGAGCATTGTGGTACTACCATCTTGGCTGCTATCCACTGGGCTAATTCATAATTGATCACAGAAGATGTGCAGTAATACATGCTAAAATTTAAAACCAAACGTAGATATTCTGTTATGAAAAGCTCTTCAGGTTTGTGTATTGTTTGCATTTTGGCAGCCAAGAAAAAGTTTCTGAATGTAAGTGTAGTTCTCTTGGGGAAAAAAAGGAAAAAAAAAAAAAAGATAAACTGATATTTTATGTATTTATTTATTCATCCCAGATGCATACAAACCCTCAGATGTTGATGCTTCATTGGTACAAGGTTAATGCAAGGCCTTTTGTGAATCTAGCTCTGTATTGCAGGACTTAACAAAGGTTTCCCAAAGTAATGCTTTCCCCATGTGGATGATAGCGTTGGATGCATTTCCATCTGAGGGTTTGGAGATCAAAGGTAACAAGTCAAGGTTTGTGCGCTTCCCCCTTTACACACCCAAATTTCTCCAGATTCCTGGAATTTGTTCAAGTTGTGCTCTGTCAAAAAATATAGGAACACTGCTTCTAAACATTTCAGTAATTTTCTCATAAGTGTTTTCCAATAAATTTGTTTACAAAGTGTTGACATCTTTAGGTCATCATATCAAATTGGCCTGTATCAGATTAAATGTATATGGTATTTGTAAGTATTTTAAAGGACAATATTGTACTTGATAAGCATAGTAAATGCATATATTAATTTCAAAGGAAATACTGTTCATTAAAAATTAGTGAAATTAGTGAAAAAGTGAAATTATTATGTAAACTAAAATCCTAAATTGAAGGGTGCTAGCCAGGATGATTTGGAGAAAAAAATGTTTGTGAAATAAACCAGACTAAACAAATTAGTACAATACATTTAATTTGAATGATCAATTACTGAGTAGGATAACCTAGAATAATCCCACGATCTTCAATTACAGAATCTACATGGAGTGGAGCTTTAAACAGTCCCTCAAGATCATGTTGTGATGTTCCTGATAATGTGGTGACAACTTAAAGTTAGGAAAACTGTCTACAGCAGTTTAATTTACTGTTGAATGTCAGAATATCAACATCTTAAAGTGTTTGCGTGTTAGGCCAAGAGGCACCAACCAGAGCACTGTCGCTCCATGCACTGGACTCCCCCAAAACTGGAGAGTTGCTGACAAGTGGAGGTGTGCAGAGGGAGTCTGGATCCCCAAAGAGGAGGACTCAATAAATATCAACAAGTTCTGGACAATTTTGCTTCTGAGCATGGAACAGAAGGTGTTTTTTAGCATCGTCTTCAGAGTGACGAGTTCAAGAACAACTACATACAGAGGTGACCTCACTGTGTTGTGGTTTGATCTGACCAATGCCTATGAGTCCATCCCACACAAGCTGGTTGAGCTTGCTCTTCATCTTCACCATGTTCCCAGCAAGATCTTGACCTGATACAGGATTATTACAATAACTTCAAGCTCAGGTACACTTCTGGGTATCACCTCTGGAAAGGAATAATAACAGGTTGCACTATCTCTGTTACCCTTTTCTCCCTCGTGGCGAACATGTTGGTCAAGACTGCTGAGGTGGAATGTAGAGGACACGTAACCAAGTCAGGTGTTCGACAACCTCATATAAGAGCCTACATGGATGACCTTACCATCACAACAGCATTTGTCCCAGGGATCAGGTGGATTGCGAAGAATTGGAAACTCAGCTCATGGGCAACGATGAGTTTCCAGCCTTTCAACTACAACAGTAAAAAAACCACCATGCAGTAAAGACACTAAAGAATCCCCTTTATCAAGGCTGGAGAGAAACCACAGATGCGTCCACAGACAATGGTGGGCCTCCTTCACAATGCACCAGATTGGCAGCTGCAGGTTGACCAGAGAAAACAGCTGAGGTTCCCCCAGCACATTGCAACAACATCCAGACTTGGCCAGACATGATCATCACCACAAAGGCTTCAAAACATTTGATCATGCTGGAACTTACAGTGCCCTGGGAAAAGTGGATAAAGGAAGTCAATAATAGGAAACATGCCGAGAACTAGTGGAGGAGTGCTGGGCCATGGGCTGGAGGATTCTATGAGTCGTCTATAAGTAGGATGCAAAGACTTTTTAAGACATTCATTCTGAAAAGTTCTTGGCCAGCTTGGTGTTACTGGAGCAGCCAAGAAAAGGGCCATCAGGGCTATTAGTAAAGCTGCAGAGAAAGCCTTGAGGTGGCTGTGGATTAAGAGGGCTGACCCATGGACTGCTACTGGTACCAAACCAGGGTCTGATATCCCCCAGCTGGGTCATCTGGGTAAAGATGTCTGACGTTGAGAGACCCAAAACACCCAATGACCCCAGGATACATCACTGATGATGCGTACCAGTGCACCCAAGGGATGTGTCATACATAGGGAATTGATAACCTATCATTCAGTCTGGAAAAGTAGACATTTAGCTACAGATTCTACTAAAGTTTGAATAGGTACATTGTTTTTAGGTGGGATTGCAACAACGGACATTACAATCATAAATGTTGCTGTCCTTAGAAGCTGTGTGGTGAAGTAAAATGCTCTTATGGGACAAACTTGTAATTATGATGATGTGAACTTGAAGTGAACAGTTTTCTCTATACATGAAACTGACTACATTTTTTGTGTTAAATTCTAAGAGAGCGTGATCGTATCTGCTTTTTATGAGGGGAGAGATTTTGGGGCTTAAGGCCAAGGCTATCTTTTTTTTTCTTTTACAGTAAAAAAAAAGTATTTAAAATGTAAATTTTACTGAGAAGAACAACAGAAGTTTTAATATAATTATATTTTACTTATTATTTATACTAATATATTTATTATGTCACTGGTACGAGTAAGTACCTTACTACATTTATGAATATCAATTTCCCTTTTTATTTCCCTTAATGTAGTGACCATTTTTAACGTTAGATATTCAGATTGAATTTCTGAATTTATCCATTTATTAGCAATTGAAGTAACTTTTATACACAAAATATATAAGGCAAAAATAACGCTGTAATAACACCAACCACTTGTGTTGGTAGTTGCTACCATTATTTTCACATTACAAATACAGAGAAATTACTCACACATTTCTGACACTATACAGTCCATAGTTTATGTTTAACCTCATCTGGTTTCCCGATAAAGTGTGTGTTCTAAAACAATATTTCTTTTCTCAGTTGGATATTCATGGCAATAAAGCCAATTTTTCTAAAATATAACTGAATAACCATACAGCAACTGAAAGCCAATCAACGGACAGCACTGCCTGTGTAAGTAGTGGAGATCATACATGTTAAGATGCCGAGAATGGAAACAAGTCAGTGATGGTCTGCATGCTCGTCATGGGCAGATTTTCTCCAGATGTCAAACTGAGGTTACGGCCACAACTCAGCTCAGCTGCTGGGTGCCACTTCAAACATTCTCTTTCTGTATTACTGTGTGTGTGTGTGTGTGTGTGTGTGTGTGTGTGTGTGTGTGTGTGTGTGTGTGTGTGTGTGTGTGTGTAAGCTTGGTAGCCTAGGCCCCCCACAGTCTTTCACTGTAGGTGTGCAGATGAAAGCTCCACTGGTGATTGTGCAGATATGCACACACACACACACACACACACACACACACACACACACACACACACACACACACACACACACACACACACACACACACACACACACACACACACACACACACACACACACACACACACGGTTTGGAGCTTCATCTTAAACAGTCTTGCCTCCATTCTGATGTGCAGTGTGAGGTGTTAGCAGAGCAAAATGCTCAGCAATGTCTTTGAAAACAGAGTGGTCTAGAAGTAGTTCAAATTTAACTTAACAGAGAGAGAAACAGGGAGCGATTGAGAGAGACGGCAATAGAGACAGAAAAACGCTGTGAGGTGTGTGAATACAGAACTACAAACTACCGTCTGGATGCTACTTTAGCATGTTGCAGAAACACTGAATGTCCACATTAACCCCCACAATGTGAATTTAGAGGAAAAGAGCTGAATAATAGATATTGGAATGTGTTCTTTTTGACAAACAAAAACTAAGCCAAAATGCAAAGCATTTTATTAATAACTAAGTAATCTAACTGTTTCCAAAGGAAGTAAGAGTGAATTAAGAAATATTAGCAATCAGGGGCTGCTAGTCAAATTCACTTGATTGATTCCTCATCAGAAAGACGAACACATTTTTTTAAAAGTGAACCAATTACACCACTTTGAAGGTTTTTGGACTCTCATTGGCAATGAGAAACGACAGATTCAGTGGAATCACCTTTTTCCATCTCTCTTTTCATTTCTAATCCCACTTTTCCCTTCCTCGCCTACCGCCAACCACGCCCACTTGTTTTTGGTCTTCTTTCAGAAGACTGATACGTTGGCCTGGCTCATCTTTCCTGGTCAAAAACTTGTTGTTGGATGCCATAATACCATTTATTTTATTATACAACCTTAAATGTTAGACACAAAATCTGCAAAAAGTAGACACCACAAGCCTCACAGGAAATACCTTTATTTGAGAATATTTCTGAATCATAATTATTATTGTTTGCTTAGCCACTAACTGGATAAAAAACACACTATTTGATGTGAGCTTATTTACCTGTGCAATGTAAATTACAAACATATTCTTCTTTTACCAGATTTAATGTTGAAATTGTACCTGCATCCCAGATGAAGTGAAAACCATTGTCAATATATCTGTATATATATATATATATATATATATATATATATATATATATATATATCTGCCTGTCCTCTCTTTGTTCTTCGTTCTCTCATTCCTATCTCCTATTTCCTGCTTTTCCCGGCTGACCTTCACCAGGAGGTTTCAACATGCATTGGTCAGAGAATTTGTAAAACACCCAGGAGTTATATCCCCGGCTCCACAGGCTCCAACTCACATGTTCAATTAAAGTTCATGATAGTACAATTGGAAAAGGACCAACGAGTATGGATTGAAAGTTTCCAGAAAACAACAACAACTCTTTTCTCTATACAAAGAAAGAAAGCTATTAAGCAGCTGAACATACAGTATCTATCTTTTAGTTATCTATCTAAATAAAAAATGGTATAAGAGTGAAAAAAATAAAGAAAGGAAGGAAGAAAAATCGCATCCCTCACTTATCTTGCCATCTTGTAATTTTGTAATTTCTGCCTTGCCTTATGGGTGACAGTCGGTTGTCACCATTTGGTGCCAATTACAGATTGTTCAGTGTTGGAATGGCACTGAGACTCAAGGCTGTGGAGTCTCTGGCCCCCACAGCTCCCAATTTACCCAGTAAACACTCCCATCCACAACCTAACCACTGAGAAAAGTTACACTGGCCCTTAATAACTCTCAAACAAAAGGACAAAAAAAAAAAAAAATATATATATATATATATATATATATATATATATATATATATATATATATATATATATATATATATATATATATATATATCCATCCATTATCTATACCCCCTTTATCCGTTTCCGGGTCACGGGGGTCTGTCAGAGCCTATCCCGACACATAGTAGGCGAAAGGCAGGGGTCCACCTGGACAGGTTGCCAGTCTGTCGCGGAACCCACGCAAGCATGGGGAGAACATGCAAACTCCACACAGAAAGACCCACCGGGCCTTCTTGCTGTGAGGCAACAGTGCTAACCACTAAGTCACTGTGCTGCCTACCAAGATTACGGGCGGCAGCTCGATTTCCTTCTTTAACTGCCAGAGTGATCGCTTCTAACTTAAAAGCCGCTCCATATGATTTTCTTCGACTATTTTTCATGTTGACGATGGTTAGTACAAATGACTGATTTACAATAACTAAAGTTGTGATTAACAATAACGGTAGTTGTGATTAATCATACAATTTAATTGGACCGCTGTGAACTACTCATTCATTTTATTGGTCTACTGTTGCTGGGCGAAATGTTTTTCCCGCCATTCCCGCCACAAAAAAAATGAATAAGCCGCACCGTAGTATAGGCCGCAGTGTTTAAAGTGTAGGAAAAAAGTAGCGGCTTATAGTCCGGAATTTACGCTATATATATATATATATACATATATATACATATACATACATATATATATATATATATATATATATATGTATGTATATGTATGTATATGTATATATTATATATATATATATATATATATATATATATACTATATATCTATATATGATATATACTATATATATATATATATATACATACATATATATAGATATGTATATATATATATATATATTTTTTTTTTCTTTTTTCTTTTTTTTTTTTTGGGAGTGGTGGCCTAGTGGTTACAGTGGTGGGGTTGGGCGTGGAGGACCCAGGTTCAAGCCCAGGGCTGGCAACAATGGTAAATCACTGGGGGCCCCTGAGCAAGGCCCTTAACTCCCAATTGCTCCCCAGGTGCTGATGCACACTGCTCACTAGTGAAACTAGTTGATGGGTTAAAAGCAGAGATCCAATTTCGGTGTGTATCTTACATACAGCGTGTGCACGATGTCCATACTGACAAGAATAGGTAATGAAAACAAAAAAAAAAAAAAAAATATATATATATATATATATATATATATATATATATATATATATATATATTTGGTTGATTTAATTCATAATCACATTTATTTATAAACGAAGAGTGCAGATAAAATCCTGTCAGTTGTCATATACTGTCAGGTTTAAACGACACAGCTTAACAAAACTGTTTTCAGCCTGGATTTGAACATTTGTTTGAGAATTGAGGTCTGTCTCACAGCTTCTGAAAGACTGTTCCAAATTTTAGGAGCATAAAACTAAAACACAGCTTCACCTTGTTTAGTCCTGACTCTGGGCACCAGAGTCCCAATTGCTCCCCGGGGCGCTGCCCTGCTAGCAGCCCCACTGCTCACTAGTGAAACTAGTTGATGGGTTAAAAGCAGAGACTAATTTCAGTGTGCATCGTACATACAGCGTGTTCATGATGTCCACACTGACAAGAATGATCAGAAAAGAAAAAAGAAAAAGAAAAAGCATGTACAGACTGAACAATAGGGGTCCCAGGATTGACCCCTGGGGACCCCTGAGTACTTCTTGTCCTAGAGATAAAAACGGAACCATTTTTAAGCAGTACCAGGGATTCCCACCCGGTCTCCTAACCTTCTAAGATCACATAATCAAATATCTCAAAGGTGGCACCCAGGTCCAGCAGAACTAAGACAGAGACTTAGTTTGCATCTGTGTTTGGGTGGATAATGTTTGTCACCTTGATTAGAGCTGTCTCGGTGCTATGGTAGGGCCTAAAGTCTGATTGGACAGTAATGAAACCATTGTTACACAGGAGAAAGTCAGTAAGTTTTCGTGAGTGTGAAATCAAGATCAAGACTTGAATGGTATACCACGTTTTCTAGGACTTGCCTAAGAATGGCAGGTTTGATATGGGCTCATAGTTCTTCAGTACTGTGGCATCAAGACTGCTCTTCTTTAGAAGAGGCTGAATGACAGCAGTTTTCAAGATGTTGGAAATCTTCTGGTCTGAATTGAGATGTTGGCGAGATGAGAGGATTGTGGTAACAAACTGCTCAGACTTTAAGTCTAGGGGGCAACTCATCAAGGCAGCATGTCGATGGGCTCAGCCTGCAAATGATTTCTTTGATTTCATGGACAGGTGGGAAATGTGTCAGCTGTACGTGTCTAGCTGGCTGCAGAGTAGTTATTTGTGTTGTAGAAATTACTGCATTTTTAATACCTTGAACTTTATCATTAAAAAATATTGCAAACTTATTACACTTAGATGTAGAAATTAGTTCTATGGGCAGTGAAACTGAAGGGTTTGTTAATCTGTTTACTTAACTTTTGCGAGTTGTTACTGCAGTTTTTTATGATTTCAGAAAAATGAATCCCTTGTTCTACGCATAGTCTGGTTGAACACACATAACTTTTCTTTGTAAATCTCATAATGAACCTGGGGCTTTGCTCAACATGGCCATTTCCCCACTCCCATTTCTGTGCCCTGACCGAGTCTTATTTTCTCTATGGTGCCTTTTGCCTAATTGTAACCATTCTAACCTTGACAGGAGCCATGGTATCCAAAATCTTTAAAAACACTTGATGTATAAAAGTTCAACAGGTCAACAGAAGTACTTCTTAAAAACGCATCTCACCAAGGGCAGAAAAAGTACCAGGATGTGTTCTTGCTCTGCCCATTTAATCGAGGATGCATCCAGTGGAGGCCAAGAGGCAACCATCTAACTTCTGGATTGTGGAACAAAAATTTGTTGCAATTCCTCAACTGACTGAATGAGGCTGGCTGCAAAAGCGAGTCAGTCTCCACTGACCTCCATGTTAAAATGTCCAACTTTAGATCAGAAATAAACATATTAGACCCTGGTTCAAAAACCATTCAAGTCTTGATCTTGATTTCACACTCGTGAAAACTTATGTTTCTTTAGTAAATGTTTTTGTACCACACCAGGAGAATTTATGTACTGTACAACATTAATAAATAATGTCCAAATACACTAAAGTACAAACATAAATGCAATGTCATTGCTTGCTTTAATTAAAAAGAAGTAGAACCTTTTTGTGGTAATACACCTTCAAAACAACCTTCATTGTTTTTGGTATCCTTTGGTGTTTATGGCCAAATTTCTACATGTACCTACAATGCAAAAATAATTAAAAAAAATAAAAAAAGGATTAATAAACAGTCCTTTGTATTTGAATGTGTGGTTAAGTCAATCAGATGGTATCATCTACCTGGGAATTATTTTTTCCTTCTCCTTTTTTAACTATTATATTCTGATTTAGTAAAAGCTACACAGTTTTCTATAATTCTGCATTGCAGCTAATGGGGTGTGCCTCACTCTCTAACACACACACACACACTCAAACACTCACACACACACACACACACACACACACTCACACACACATGCACACACACACACACACACACGCACGCACACACGCACACAAACACGCACACACACACACACACACACACACACACACACACACTCACACACACACACACACATACACACACATATCAGCAAGCAAACATCCAGTATGGAGCCCCTTGAGGGTCACACTACAGGGGGTTTGTCCCAATTAGCACAGTCAAGGTGTTGAAGAAGACATACTGAGGGAGAAGGTTATAGTAACTGGGAATACACTGAGGCAGTATGCTGGTTAACTGCTAACTAACCTACTTCACAGGCACAGCGTGGCTTCTGTCAAAAAAAAAACACTTTTAACTGCAGGCACTTTCAAGAACAGAATGCAGCATTAACATGACTTCTGAAAAATCATTATGTCCTACGACTCCAAAGAGGAAGGCATTTAGTCAAGGATGTTATAAAAAAAAAAAAAAAGTTGTGACAGTCACCCCTCAGCACATCTTGGTGTTGACTGTCTTCCATCTTACATAGATTCATTGACAACAGCAATTTATGCTATAAAAGTTCACCATTTGCATTAGTTTGTCTATTACCACCATTTGCGGAGGCAATGTATGACACTTTTTTCAATAATACAAAGATAAGTGATGATTAGGAGTCTGGCAATATAATCGATATGAACATCAGTTACCACAACCGTAGCCATAGCAACACAGTCACCAGGCAGCATGGTTTCCACAGTTTTCATTCTTAGCTCAACAGCGTTCATCTGTTTCTGCTCTCATTGGACTGGTTCATTAGTTCTAGAAATTTCACTGAAATCCTCCCCACTCAAAGACATATTCTCAGTAAATCTACAATCCAATAATATTAATGATCACAGAACAGTACATGGTTGACATTTATTTATTTATTTATTTACTCATTTATTTTTTACACTAGTGAGTTTATACGTTTACTCATTTCAAAAGCCTGAACAAAAAAAAAACAGATCCAAAAAACCTAAAAGAAATCAAACAAAACAAAAACAAACACGTTGATGTATTTGCCATTCATGACGTTAATCAACATGTGGTCAGATATGAAATATGTAAATCTTTGATCACATTACTTTTATCATATAGGCACAATTTGCTTCTGTTTCTGGCAACAAAAGCCTTCTGAATCTATCTGGCCTGTTATTGTGATTTAGTCATTCATTTATTTATTCCATGTAAAAACTGCTGCAGATCTACAACAACTTTCAATCTTGCCAAAGAACTATTTTGCATATGTAAGGCAGTGGTTAAGTGAGTAGACAGGGGGTGCTATGGGGCTGGGAGAGTTTATTGACTGGATGCTTGTTTGCTAATTTATCCCTTACGGGACACCGTAGTAGGAGTTTTTTTACTGTGGGCAGCGTGCGCCTAATCAGCGTTTGTTTGCGGTTTGGAAAGTAAGCACTGTGAATGGCGCTCGCTGCATAGCTGTTCAATAACTTGTGTAAAAGTAGCCAAGACAAGGTTTATGTATTTCTCGGGATGTTTATTGGGCACCTGTAATGTTTTCGGTAGTTTTTCATTGTGTGATATAAGTATATCAGTTTTATCATTGACACGGATTTCATTGGTCTGAGAGTTTTGTGAGTGACGTTATATGATTTTACGGGTTTTGTAAGCACTGTTAATGGTTGTGTGAGCATTGTGAATTATGTAAATTAATGAGTGTTTGCGGTTTGGAAGGCGATGCCTGTGGAGCTGTCGGCTGACCAACTTCAAATAAATGGTGCGATCTGAGCCACGCCCTTGAGCCCTTGAGCCCTTGAGCACCGTGTGTTTGACTCTTGCCTCGTCAGTGCATTCCGGACAACAACCACACCAACCAAACACAACGCAGAGTCATCGGGGTGTACAGGGAGGCACGGAGCCTGCACGGGTTGGGTTACACATACAATAATAAATGACTGCATGTGTGTTTTGTGTTGTAAAATCCTGGCTAACAGAATAGCAAGTATTATTGGATTTTGTGCGTTAAGCCGATTCTTCTTCACAGATTCTATTGATAAATTTACCCAAATGGATAACAGTAAACCAAAATCTGAAATGACCAATGAGCAATGGTGTTTCAATAAAGACAAAACTGTAATTCTTTGTTTGATTGTAACATAAATGAACCACCCAACCAAACAAACCAATAATAATCATAATATATACATACGCCTGTATTTAAAGTCCTTTTCTAGTTGTGAGACTGTAGAGTGTCCTCCATCCACACTCAGTGAAAGTGGCCTTTAATAACTATTACTTTTCTTATAAAAAGCCAAAAAGGAAAATTAAAAAAACACTAAAGGAACAGGGACAATATGAATTCTCACACCAATTCATGTCGCTGTCTTGAAGATATGTTCCACCCAGGTCCCATTATATAATCTGCAATGAATCCAGAGTTATAGTCATCGGGCTGAAGATGCATAATTCCACAAAGCAATGAAAACCAGATATCCAACGCCTTCCCACAGAGCAGGTCCCAAATTGCCTCCCTGATGTGCAGTTTCGAAAACGCAGCCTGTTCGACATTCCATCGTATTTTTACAGTCTTGTGTTGTAAAGACTATATAAAACAAAAGACCAAGCATTAGGTCACGTGACCCATTGGTCTCTGAAGACTGGTTTTGTAGCCCATTTTTCTTTGACTCACTTTTGGTGCCAGCCTCTATTGGTCAGTCGCGGAACTACAACAAATCATAATTCCACGTGAGCCTCTGTCCAGAAGTGAGTTGGTTGGCGCTTGGTTGCGGGTGTGGTCACTTCCATATATGCTGACAGGTAAGTCACCTGACTCCCACCTGACAGATCAGCTCAATGTAAGATACCATTTTTGACCAGTCTTCCAGAAGCACATTTGTGAGGTCACACTGATGTTGGACCAGAAGGTCTGGCTCTCAGTCTCTGCTCTAAATCCCAAAGGTGTTCTGTTGTATTGAGGTCAGGACTCTGTGCAGGCCAGAGATGTCTGAGGTTGTTCCGGGGATCTGCTGCAGCCACTCTTCCAGTTTGGGGGTTACTGTCCCGAGTGCTCCGATCACCACGGGCACTACTGTCACCTTCACCTTCCAGGCCTTCTCCAGCTCCTCTCTAAGCCCTTGGTATTTCTCAAGCTTCTCGTGTTCCTTTCGCCTGATTTTACCATCACTTGGTATTGCCACATCCACCACCACGGCTTTCCTCTGCCCTTTGTCTACCACCACGATGTCTGGTTGGTTTGCCATCACCATCCTGTCTGTCTGGATCTATGTATTTTTTATCTATCAAAATTGAGACTTTTCTCCCTCCACCACATCCCTTTTCCCAATTTAGGTATTTCATTTGACCTTTTTTGAACCTCAAAATACAACATTAGGACCCATTTCTGCCTCATAACTTTACCTTGTTTTGGCCTTTTTAAGATGCTGTTGACGATGATACCATATTTCGCTGGCGCATACTGATATTCCCAAAAAAAGAAACACTTCAGAAGAGGAGAACAGATATTTTTTTCTTTTCCAACCTGTAGTGACAAAATACTTCAGAAACGTTGAAATAAATTTAAATGAGGAGTTCTAGCACCATTGTGGAAACACAGAATTAGGTCTAATTAAAACTGGTGTGTCTTTGCACTTACCGTTCTACACCAATGCTTACAATGCTGCTAAACATCTTTGAACAAAAAGGCAGTTTTTAGGCCCAGTCCTTTATAGTATAGCTCTATTAGAACTCAGTACTGAATCTGCTGGGTTGAAGGGATTAAAAACAGAACAGGAAAAAAGCAAACAAAAACTACACATCCTTCCAAAATGGTGTATAACAAGCCTCAGTTTGACTTAAATGTGTGTGTCACCGCTTGTTATGTGAAATTAAACTATCATTAGATGAATCTCCACAAACAAGGACACTTTTAACACTGGTTTTAACAAGCGCCTTTCACAATATGCATCTGACAGCTTTAGAAACCATCCATCTGTGTGTGTGCATTGGTCATGTGTTCATTAAATCACTGCAATTACTTATACAGTAGATGGTGATTTGGTTGAAAATGTTGCATCACAGCAGTAGGTTGTATAATATTTCCATAAGGAAACAATCACACATGCACTACCACACACAACTACACATTAAACAAGTTTGTAATTTCCATAGGTAGGTTAGATTAAACCTTTTATAATTATTTCAAGTCACTATTTTTTTATGTATCTCATTTACACTGTATATTTATTTCTTCTCCTTGTGTGTTACTTCTGTTTCTGTAAGCTTCTTTATTGAAATGTAAAGATCTCGGTCAAATTATTTACAACACAGACAAAACTGTTTTAGTTTGGTTTATGGTATTTATCAGTTTCATTTTAATGTTACTTGCCTTGTGTGCAATTTTCCTCTCTTTTTGACATATATAATTTATTATTTATGACCATTTATTATCATCCATCCATTTTATATACTTGCTTTATCCTTTGCAGGAAACTCATGCAAGCACGGGGAGAACATGCAACTCCACACAGAAAAACTCCCGCCGGGTCGGGGAATCGAACCAGGAACCTTCTTGCTGTGAGGCAACAGTGCTGACCACTAACCCTGGCATCTTGAATCTTATTTTCTACAACTTCAGAAAGCTCTATTGTCATTGTGCCAAATGGTACAACAAAATTTGTGCGCAACACCTAAAAGACACTAACACTTAAAAACACTATCATACACACAGTCAATCACCATCTAAAATCCGGTATATAAGTTAAAAGAGCACATACACAAGAGCATTTCAAAGAAGAGACTTTTTTCCTTCTTCAAGGAAGAGACTCCACATCTTCTCTGCTGATGGAGTGTGGCCGACCCTATTATACCAAAAATCAAAAATGATTTATTTGTTTCTATTTTTTTTTATGTTTACATTGTGTTAGATTATTGTCCATGCACCATCTTCTGGATTGCAGATGGGATTTCCGTCATTTCTGACTTGTTGTTGTTCGGGATCAGACCTACCACTGTTGTGTCCTCTGCAGATATGATTATTATGTTTGAAGGTTGAGCAGAAGTGCAATCTGAGGTCTGAAGAGAGTAGACGAGGGGGCTGTAGATGCAGCCCTGGGGCGCCCCGGTGTTGAGAGAGAGACTGGAACAGAGGTTTGAGCCGAGTCTGACTGTCTGTGTGGTTGGATATAAAGTCCTCAGTCTACATGTACAGACTGCTGAGACCAAGCTTACGGAGTTTGTCCACTAGAATGTTGGGGAATATTGTGTTAAATGCAGAACTATTATCAATAAAAAGCATTCTCATATATGTCCCTTTCTGCCAAAGGTGTGTGAGGGTTGTGTGGAGTGCTGTGGCAATTGCATCATCTGCTCTACTGCTGTGGTGAAATCAGTAAGGAGGGTCCTTTTTATGTGTTTTATCACCAGTGTCTCCAAACACTTGGTAATGATGTTGGTTTGTGCCACTGGCCTGTACTCATTTAGATCTCTGATGTTCCGCTGGTTGGGAACTGTAATAATTGTGGCTGATTTGAGACAGGTACGAACAGTGGCTTGTGACCGAGACAGGTTAAAATTGTCAGTAAAAATGTCTGCTCCCCCTGGTATCCCAGCAGGCCCCTCCGCCTTCCTTGTCCTCACAGACCTGAATACTTACTTCACCTCCTGCGTTTCCATGGTCAGGATGTCATCAGTGCCAGCAGGGAGGATGGGGATTCTGTTAGTCCCAGTTGTTTCAAAGTGAGCAAAAAAGTAGTTGAGCTCCTCTGCCAAATATGCATTGTTGTCAGTAGCTGTGTTTAAATTACCCCAGTCGTTGGTGATTTGTTGGATGCCCTACCACATACATGTCAGGTCCCTGTTTGAGAAATGATCCTTGATTATCTCCTTGTATGCAGCTTTAGCCTGACTATAGCCCTTTTGTCTGGCCTGTATTGATTCCTGTTTCCTGACTTAAAGGTTTTATTGCACTCTTTCAGGAGCATCTGGAACCTTCTGGTCATCCATGGTTTCCTGTTTGGGAAGACACAAATGGATTTGATGGTGGTAACTTTTCATAGCTGCTCCTGATGTAGAAGAGAACAGTAGTGGTGTAAACCTCAACATCCTGATTAAAAACAGATCCCAGTTTGTGCCCTCAAAACAGTCCTGCAGTTGTAAAGATGCCTCTTCAGGCCAGGTTATTGTTGCACACTTTGCATGCTGATCAAACCTGGGAAGCACAGTCTTTAAATCAGCGGGACAAAAGTCAGCATCTGGGTACGTGTTCTGTTGCTTGTTTATTGCAGTTAGCACATAGCCAACCGCCAGCTTAGCTTTAGCATCCGGTGGTATGTAGATGGCTGTGATAACAACAGCAGCAGGTGGAAGGTCTGCAGTTCACTGAGAGGAGCCTGAAATCAGATGAGCAGTGTTTGTGCACCAGTTACCCTTTACAAAGACACACAGCTTTTACCTGAGTTACAAGTCCAGCTGCTTCAGTGGGTTGAGTGGCCTTTAGCTCAACAGCAGCGTCTGGCACTCCTGCCCTCAGCCACTGTAAAAACCAGGATGCAGCTGTCCGGTGGCTGTCCCGGTTGGTAATTCCAGCCGGAGTTCATCCATTTTGTTGCCAAGCGACCGGGCATTTGCAAGGAAGTGGAGCAGTGGTCTGTTCACTGTTCACCTTAGCCTAGCCAGATAGCCACCCCAGCACCCCCACACCCTACACCTCCACACCCCTACAGCCCAGCACCCCCACACCCCTACAGCCCAGCACCTCCACACCCCAGCACCCTGTACACCCCAGCATGTATATGTATATATATATATATATATATATATATATATATATATATATATATATATATATATATATATATATATATATATGTAGTGTATATAAAGTCACAGAGCCATCTGACTGGAGTCTTACTGTTGAGGATTTCGTCATACTACAGAAAATTTAAACTTCCAGGTAATCTCTAACTTTTTTCTTTTTCTGTTATAAGTTTTGTGTGTGGCCATTATGTGTGTGTGTAGTGGCGTTATTTGAAAATGGAGCGAAGCTGGTGCAGGGCATCCCCTGGTGCCCCCTCGCTGGGTCTCAAAGGCCTTAGGCTGAGACTAACCAGGGCCAGTTGCTACGAGGCCCTTCAGCCTCTGTATGGGGTACCTGCTCATCCAGTTGGGCTGTCCAGCAGCTCCAAAACTCTAACCTTCATTTTATCTAAGGACCATGCTCATCATGGTGGCAGAAACAGCACTGCTGTATATAGAGCTGTGGTCCCTTATCCAGGTGAACCAGGGCTACTACCATGCCTGATTTAGATGTTTCCCTGCTCCACCACACCTGATACAAATGAATGAACCATCGGCATGTCATCAAGGTCTGCATAAACATCTGTTTATGATCATTCAAATCCATTCATATGAATCAATGAACCATCCAAAACACCCAGGGCACTGCTGAGGTAAATGAGTTGGCTTCATTTTTAACATCATCGATAGGCTACAGGTGCAGCTCTGCACAATAGCAATAGACTAGAAGCC
>CM026198.1:34469482-34486982 GCA_014839995.1 Xenentodon cancila | reverse complement strand
TATCAGAGTTGAAACAGTCCAGCATGGGGATCAGGCTACCCCGGCCACACCACAGTTTGGCTGAATCACAGTACAATTCATCACCTTGGGTGTATATTACGTTGTGTCAGTAGGAAGGCTGTCTGAGAACCCTGATGAGATGTTTCAAGGGAAATTGGTCCCAGCGCTTTAAGAAATAACAAGGCCACTTTTGGCTACCGTCATTCAACTATCCTACTTCCCTGATGAGTGCTGGACAGCAGCTGCTTTTGCTTGAATCATAGTGATTAACGATGTCTTTAGTAGTAAAATTAGCTGTTTTATTTCATTTTAATTATTTATATTTAAGTTATTTGTTTAATTTATGAATTTGCCATTTCCGTTTGTCTGTCCTGACATAAAACATCCCAATAGCCCTGTTGGTCATCATTTCATACATAAAAAGCAAGATGATGTTTTTGGTGATAAGATATAATAAAAAAAACAACAGGTAGTTATTTTGGTGTTTTTAAAAGTTGCCCCAGTTGAAAGGTATTATTGATATGCTTTTTTCATGTCTTTAGACATGCATAAAAGCTGGTTTTAAGGAGCTGCAGCGAGCGTCTCAACTTCACTCCACGCACCTATTCTGCAACTAAACCAAACTTCTCATAGTCTAACAAACAAGATTCTGCACTTGGAAGTCAACCGAGTCCTGCATGTATGCTTTCAACTTGGCTGGAACCTGCCAACACATGTCCTGCACACCGACCCTGGGCTTTGACCCAGAAGTAAGAAGAAGCTGATGCGGAGAAGATGAACGGAACTTATAAAAGTTACGAAGCTATGAGCTTTTGTCAAACCAAAGATGCACCTTTTGTTTTGGAGGATGGTGCACTAGGTCAACAGGAAATGTCCAAATCTAACAAGCTGAAAGCAGGCATATTGGCACCTATCATGTGAAGTCTGGCATATTTTGATTGGTACGTGATTCTGCTTGCATGAATGTATGTTTGGATAAAAAAAAGGAATAAACATAAATGGTACGGTAATTGAGATTACTGTCCCGATTATCCTAGTTTGACTAAATACTGCATTTACACATACTGACTGAATTTTGCAATTTAGGTAGTCCCAAACAAACTAACAGTTCTTATATTTCAAAGTTTTGAATTGGAAGTCTTCAGACACCAAAAATACATGCACCGAAGTGCAGGCTTTAAAATGCTTTTGTAATGTAAAGTACCTTTAAATAGGCAAGACTAGAAAACTGCTTTCTAAAAGCAGCCATTTACCATTCATGTTCAGTTTAGTCAGCTTTACTGATACAAATGAGGGAAAGTGATACCTGATATGAAATAGCATTCAACCTAATATATGACAAGAATTTTTAAAAATTTGCATGAAAATGTATTATAAGCTTCAGCCTTGCTGGAGTAGCAACAGTTGGTTGAGGTGAAATATGAGCAATCCTCCTAAAGTCTCTAATTGCTGATCATTATAGCACATACAGGGGGGCTTTGAGAGTATTAGCGTTTGTGTGTATTTGTTCATTTGCTGATATGTTTCTGTCTCTTATTCTGCATGTACATACTGTTTTTCACATTATTTACCAGTATGTCAGAGCTCACACAGTACATGTGCATACGTGTGCAACAGTGTGAGTGGTAAAGTTATTGCTGATATAAATCAAGCCCTCTAATTGGTTAGGAGCCCCAGCAGGTGGTCCCTCCTCAGGCTGCTGCTAATTGGCCACCAGCTGTGAAGAGCGACACACCATTAGTTCAAACTAGGAGTCACTCAATGCAAGGGAATCAACAGGTGTATGCGTGTCAAAAAGAGAATTTTCTACATTTGTTTCTTCATGCATTTTTATTCTTGTTGCACCTAAGGGACCAGAACACGGACAGGTGAAAACTGTACTGATGTTTTCTACAACATTCTCTGCATTGGCTTGTTCGCCAGCAGCGCGCTGAGGCTTACAACAGAGCTGGAGTCACGACCAGTTACTATTACTTACACTGGGGAAGCCTGTAAGGAACTAAAACACAAAGGGATGTCCTGCAAGTTGTGTTGGACCACAGTTTCTGTTAAGTATGATTTTGAGATAGACTTCTAGATTGTCTTTGACTGGACCATGGAAGCCAGCCACCTCGGGTCCAAGAATAAATTACCAGCCATTATTGCAGGAAAATGCAATCAATCTCATATCTTTTTGTCCACCAGCTGTTGATGACAATTTAGAGCTTCCATGATAGATGCTACAGAGGGTTAACATACTTTACTTTGTAGAAAACATGAACTGTGCCTGCTCTGGTAGCCTCAAGGGTAAGGCTCTCGAAGCACCTTCAAAACACACTCTTGACTTGAGAAAATTTGAGCAGAGTACAAGTGATTTTCAATTAGTTTTTGTGTTTTTTCATCTTATAAAAATGACAACGCACAGGCTGCCATGATAAAGAGAGTACTGAGCTTTTTATATATAAATATTAGTGGGTGTGTATATATATATATATATATATAATATATCATCAGAGGCAATCTCAATGCAAATAATGAGATGAGATTCTGCAACCAGTGGCAATCCCAAATCTTTACAATCTGGTACCGAGCACTATCCTCCAAGATGACAACGTGCGCCCCCACAGAGCATGGTTTTGCAGTGGAGAGGATGGAATGACCTGCCAGCAGTCCTGACCTCAATCTCACTTGTGGGATCAGTTTGGACGTGCTGTTTGTCCCACAGTGACCAACACAACCAGGTTGGCTGACTTGTGACAAATGCTGGTTCAAGAATGTGATGTCACACACAGCAGTGTGACCAGGTTTATATATATATATATATATATATATATAAGTCATTGTCCTTCTACCAGTCCATGGTGAGGAAAGCCCGTTCTGTGGTGAGACTGGACCTGGACAGCCTGGAGGTGGTGGCTGAGAAGCGGGTGAAGGACAAAGTCTGTTCAATCCTGGATAATCCTTCTCACCCTCTGTACAACGAGCTGTGGTTGATGGAAGCTCATTCAGCCAGCGGATTATTCCACCCAGGTCCAAGACTGAAGGACTCAAACGCTCCTTTATACCAACTGCCACCAGACTTTATAACAACAGCTTGACTTATCCTCCCTCTGCTCTGAATGGACTTTTTCTATTATCCATCCACTCTGTTTGTGTGTTTTTGTTTTTTTAATTAATTAATTTTTTTATCTGTTGTTGTGTATATATATATATATATATATATATATATATATAAATATATATACACACACGTGCGTATACATGTGTGTATATTTGATCAGTTTCATATACTGGACTGATAAAGCTGGACATCCCATTACTTATTTACAACAGCTTAATTAGTTAACAAAGGCCATTCTCACCTTCTAAGAGAGCAACTAATGAAACGTAATCACTCATTTTCCTTGCCTTCATTAAGCATTGATGAATGTTTAAACTGTAGTGCATCTCAAGGTCCCAGTGTGTTTTACTCACATTTGTATGACCTATATTTGACAGTTTTCTTCATGGTGAAATACCAATAATGTTAATCTGATTTTCATATTTTAACTTTTTGATAAGGTTAGGTTTAGGGGTTAAAGCTATCATTTGCGTCTGGCATTAAGGATTTTCAAGGTTATAGTAAGTCTCCAAGAAATGAATTTAAGACAGAGTATAATGTCTTGTGAAGCCATGCACACTGTGCATGAGCGTGAGTGGGAGAATGTGTGCTGTTTAAGTCCATAAGTATAAGGGCACCACCATCACCCAGGACCTTAAGTGGGAGGCGACCATCAGCTCCCTCATTCTTCCCGCAGCATCTGAGGAAACTCGAACTGCCGACTGGGCCGATGGTGCAGTTCTACACAGCCATCAACGAGTCCATCCTCGCCTACTCCTCCTCCTGTACACCTCCAGGACTTTAGACCGTGCGGGTCGGATTGCTTCTGACCCGTCTCACCCTGAACACAGTCTGTTGAAGCCCCTCCCCTCAGGGAGGAGGCTACGGTCCATCCGGACCAGAACCTCCGCCACAAGAACAGCTTTTCCCCCTCGGCCATCAGACTCATGAACAATAGTAAAAAACTTTGACGCAGCACTTGATCACCTGCTACTTTGCACATGTATATACTGTATATATTTGTAGACCTAGTATATTTATTTTATTTTACTTCATCATATTCCTGCATGGCCCTCTAATTTATTTTATTTTATTACCATTTTTATTTTATTTTTACTTTTCCATTATTTGATGTCATGTTTGCACAATTACATCAGTGCAATTTCCTAGTCTGAGAACCTGTTTCGACGACACGGAAGCTCGGCGGCACGGAGGATCAATAACATTGATGTGGCATTATCTGGTAAAGGAAAAAAGTGACCTGTGTGCGCCCATTTGGGAAATTCTCTGCATAACTATGACCTAAAACACCATCTGGGTCTGACACAAGTGTGAAAAAATGAAAAAGCCAGTTTAATGTGTCTAAAAATGTCTTCAGGGATCATGTTGTAAGATAAACAGTTTTCAGAGTTTTGATCCTCACAGACTGGAAAACTACATCTAAAGTTCAACTGAAGTAGTCAACCCAAAAACACAACATCAAACGCTTGGCAGGTAGTCAGACAGGTTACAAAGGAATCTAGGACACTTTCTTGGCTATTAGAGACCTCTCCCACACAAATGTCTATGTTTGTGGATCCAACTGCAGACAACCTTATTTTTTGTCTACAAACCCATTTATGGTGTGTTTTGAATACAGGTACTTCTTATTTTAAAAGTTGAATACATTATTTTATACACTCACTGATGTGCATTTCACAAAAAATTGAGGCCAAAAAATAGAACTTGTATTTGCAGAGTTGGTGGATTTGAACCATGCCTGATACATTTTGGTGCTCACCAAAAACAATACACACACTCACAGATATTCAGGCAAAAAATGATGACAAACATCTTCACAGGTCTGAACATTAAATCGCAGAAATGTTTTTGGATGCTGACAGTTTAGGACATTTTTGGGTCATCCTCAAAAGCACTGCAGATATATCCTTAGACTAATTTTTCTGCATTCGTCAGTCTCTCTTGTCCTTTCAGACCTCCAAATAGTTAAGGCATATGGTTGCCCTGGTGGTTTTTTCTACCATTATCCTGCACTTGCTCAGAACAGGGAATTACAATGAGCCTGACGTACTGACGCATTGAACCTGACGTCCCTGGTTCAATGCCCAACAAGAATCTTTAAGTGTACAGTTTGCCTGTTCTGTTCAAGCTCACGTGGTTTTCTCCAGGTGGGCTTCCTCCCACAGTCCATAAACATGTCTGTCAGGTTAACTGGTAATTTTAAGTGTGTGTGTGTGTGTGTGTGTGTGTGTGTGTGTGTGTGTGTGTGTGTGTGTGTGTGTGTTGTTATTTGTTTGTATGTGGACCTGCAATGGACCAGCGACCGATCCTGGGTGTACCCCACCTTTCGCCTGAAGAGAGCTGGGAAGCTGGGATAGGCTCCAGCAGATCCCTGTGAACCTGAATAAAATAAGCAGGCATAGATACTGGAAGGATGAATTTATCTGAATGACTTATTTCTTTGTGATGTGGAGTGTTGAAGTTGTTTAGCTGTTGAGTGTAGTGTGAGACAGATGGAGGGCGGCTACACACATTGACAGTGCAAGCTTCAGAAACAAGCTCAGCCTCCTCCTCTCCCGCCCCCAAACAGACCTCCCATCCTCCCCTGATCCACAGCTTATATGTACTGTATCAACCCACGGTACAAATTAGATTGTTTCTTTTTTCTTTGTTTTGTTTTTGAATGCAGAAAATGTTCTGTTTTACTGCAACCGGAGACTCATTGATCTACAACGTGGAGAGGAATAATGGAGTACGGCCTGAATGTGAGAAGGATTCATTAAAAACAGATCAGACAATCAAAAGTCAGGCTGCAAATGTCAAGTGGACTTTCAATATACTGTTCCATTTTTAATTAATTTCCATGTCCTTAAGTTGAATGTCAGCCTGTAAAGTGTGAGATATTTATGTCTCTGTGTATCAAGGACTGGAAGGGTTTTTCTCATCCCTCACCGCCATCCTTAAGTGCTTATTTTCTGTTTAAGCATGCTGACCTAAACAGAAGGATAAAGGGATGTATTCACGATTAAAAATACCTCCAAATAGAAAGTTTTACACAAGAAATCATTTCAATTACTGTGGTGACATCTCGTGCTTTCAGTGAGATACTATACATAGTATTTCTATGAGGAACAGAAACATGTATTTGACACAAAACTATTTTATGTGGTAATTCATTAGTCTCTAACTCTTGTGATGTTATACTAGATATCTGAACATGTAGTATCAAAGAAATACACTATGTTGTTACACAGGCTGGCTTGGTTGGTCATATTCCAATTGGTAAGTTGGACACTGAATCCCACAATGCCTTTGTCAAAGTCAAAGTTAACTTTATGGTCAATTCAACTTTACATCCAGGACATTTAGAAAAATTGAAATAGCATTTCCCTCAGCCCATGGTGCAACATAAAGACAAAAACAAACAAACCAAGAAATAAATACATGAATAAACAAGACTGGGGTGCGAGCAGAGGCAGCGTCTTCTCTCGGTCCTCAGAGGACGGTGTTTCTGTGTCTTTTCTGTTGTAAGAGTCAGTGTTTTTGTACGTCTTTACTACATGTATCTGGCAACAGATGTACATTCAGCCGTGACGTTATGCTCAACATAGGCAGAACCGTATTTAAAGGACTAAACCTGAGGTGTGTTGGCGGAGGGGAACAGCTACAACATTCATGGCAGTGGTACCTGAGGACTGGAACTGAGAAACACTGATGCCGTGGAAACAGATAGTAGGAAAGTTTACACTAGGTTTTAACTTTAACACCATATAATATGCAAGTACCAACAGGTGATCATGTTAAATTCAATAGTATTTATAAATTGAGTTGAAGTTGTCTATAGGATCTTTTCAGAGACCAGAACATGACCCCCGAGCAATTATTCCATAAGCAACGGCAGGTAAAAACTACCCTTTAAGAGGGAAGAAACCTGGATCAGGACCTGGATCATGAGGGGGAAGAAACCTGGACCAGGACCTGGATCATGAGGGGGAACCCTCCTGCTGAAGACCAGCCGGGTAGACCAGGAAAAGGGAGCTCAGAAAGAGAGAATGAAGAACCGAGTGAGGAGAAACACAGACACACCGTCAAAGGAACAAAAGGCAAGATACATTAGTACAAATATCCATCAGCAGCAGAACTAAGACTTCCATTTACATTTGACTGATGCCTGGTTAGTTGGTGGACTACTGAGACCACTATCTAAACAGGTGTAGACAGCAGACACTGAGGTGGTCAGAGGTGGGACTGCAGGTCAGAGGTGGGACTGCAGGTCAGTAGATCATGGCTGGTGTCCCCCTGCAGCAGGTCTACAGCAGCAGATCCTGATGAAGCTGTGTGGAAGACCAGCTGCTCCAGTCTGGTCCTGCAGCTGCAGCTGTGACTACTGGTCCTGACACACTAAAGTTTACACCAACTAGATGTTTTACTGAACACAAACGTTTAAGTTTGGTTTTAAAGGTGGAGGTGGTGTCAGCCTCCTTCACCCAAACTGGAAGTTGGTTCCAGAGTGATGGTTCCTGATAGCAGAAGACCCGTCCTCCAGATCTACATCTGGATCTTCTAGGAACTACGAGGAACCTGCATTCTGACAACGGAGAACTCTGTTAGTAACACATCTATCAGGTCTAGGAGAAAACCAGGAGTTTGGATGTTTAGGACTTTATACACAAGTAGTAAATGTTGAAATGGATTCTGAGTTTTCTGGGGAGCCAATGGCAAGAAGCGGGAACACAGGAGAGACGTGGTCTCTCTTGTTGGTTCCTGTCAGCACTCGCGCTGCTGCATTTTGGATCAGCTGGAGGCTGTTCAGAGAATTACTTGGACATCCAGCCAACAACACGTTACAGTAATCTAGTCTAGAAGATACGAACCGCATGAATTAGTTTTCCCAGCATCACTCTGGGAGAGGATGCCTCCTGATCTTTGTGATATTACGGAGGTGGAAAAACGTGGTTTTACAAACCTGATTAATCTGCTGTTTAAATGACAAATCCTGATCGAATATAACGCCATGGTTTCTCACAGTTTTACTGGAGGACATCACAACACCATCTAATCCCTTCCTGAGGTGTTTGGACCACAAACAACAACCTCTGTTTTATCACAATTTATATAGATAGTGTAGAGATGTATTTAAGACATGACTGAAGTCTGAACTAATGGACCACATCAGAGTAGCCCGATCAACTCTGCGGACTATGAAATTATGATCTGTCTTACTTGCCACCCTGTGATTGAAGACGAGTTGAGGGGAGGAAAGGCTGAGTCGGGGGCAATTATTCATATAAATAATAATGTGACACATAACATAATGTGTGTGGCCGATGTACATATGATGCATTATCCCTACATTGCAGGATGAAAAACTCCATCAGAAAGGTGTAATTTTCAAAACCAGGACGGCATGAACATCAGGATGAATGTTTTTTTTGGCTGGGTTTACTTCTTCCAAAGCCCTAGTCATTTTTGTGGGCCAGTGTTCAAACAATGGACCATCCTTTAGGGTCTGGACAACTACCAGTATTTGGTTGTCCTCGGCTCTGAGGCTGAGTAGCTCGCCGATCTCCTTGTCTCCCCATTTACATCTCTTGAAAATATAGGCCCCTACCTGTGACGTCCCTGCTGCTGTTACTGTCATCAACTTGTTCCTTTTATAAAAATATTAAGAAATTAAGAAAAAAACCTCTGTGGGTTTGTTGTATGAAAGTATGGCGTGGGAGGCTCTGAAGACGCATCTGTGCAAACATATCAATTTTTAACCAGAGTCAGAACACGGAAGAAGATGAGGCCATCAAAGAAAGTTTGGCAATTAAGGCTTGCACTAGATACATTTCTGAATGGTTGCTATAACTTAATTTGACTTTAATCTATAATTTTGTACCAACAGGGTAGCGTACTGAGCACGAGTTTAACTCTTTGGAGTCCACAGACACGCTGGCGTCGTCCCTAATCACAACACTGATTTACAACGAAGCAGCAGCGAGACGCAGCCTCGCGAGTCTCCATTTCCACTTGTCTGAAAGTGCACATTTCCAACTTAGGCCAGTTTTTTAATCGTGTGATAGGACTAGTGAATCTAGTGTGATAACTAATAAACGGCGTGTTTTTTTTCTGCATATCGCCATCATGTTTGATGTGCGTTTGCTGCAGGAAGAACAGAACGTAAAAATGGGCCATTCTCAGGGAACGTGTGCAAAAGCAAAAAAGAGAGATGAAAAAAGACTTACCACTATGTGTTTCAGTGGCTCAGGTGTCAGAAGTAAGTGATGATTGTTGTGTTTCATCATAACATCTAATAACAGAACACTTCAGACGTCGTGAAACATTCTGGGTCTGGAGATCGAAAACAATGGCGGACTGCGTTGAAAGTTTCACTCGGGGGCTTTAAGGTAAGATGGCCTTGTCAATCAACTCTTGTGACAGAGGCTTGTACACGACTTCATCATTTTGACAGGAATCTCAGAACAGCCTGATTTCAGAAAGGAGATTTTCCAAAAGCTTAAAAGAAAACCACTTTGTAGATTTATCATTGGAGGATGAAAGTGTACAAAACACAAACAAAAGCAAATTTTGCATCCAATGACCCCAATAAATTCCATGTTTGGGCATGTTTGTCAGATTGTTAGCAGTTATAACCCATTGAGATTGCCAACATATCAGACGTGAACTCTGTTGGTAAATCATTTTTAAGAACCCTATACAGCTCCATGCCTGAAATGCATTTTTTACAGTAGCGTGTTGCCCAGATCAGCTGGTCTGGGACCACTTGTGTGGTATTGAAAACACTTTCTCTTCCTAGTCAAAAAAAAACCAACAAAAAAACATATTCTGACAAATTTTAGGGACCACCTACTAAACCAAAAACCCATTTTTTAAAATGTTTTTTAGTGTGTTACACCTAGTTATTTTCAGAAGCTTGACTGCTTGTTAGTTAAAAACTAACACTGCATATAGTATTTGCAATTGAAAGTAATGTCTGTCTCTTTTTGCATACAGAGTTGGCGAGTCAGATCTGATCACTGAAGATGCAGTTCAGTCACGTTTAAAAACAACATATGCCAAGCGCTGGTCATTTGTGATCAGAAGTTTGGGATGCATGTTAATGCCAGGTCTAAATGAGACCAAAGAAAGTCAAAATGACTCTTAACTTGATCTTAACAGTCCTTGCATTTGACATCTGGGGTGTGAAAAGTCAATAACAGTCCCTTATTTGCCCTGAACACAAAAAAACAGCTTTCCTGTTGAGAACTTTATGACGCATTTTAAATATTAAAGTATTAAATACTGTTGCCCCTTGACTGCATGAATGATGAAAGGAGGCACTAATTGTCTCTGGCAACAACAAACCGAACAGGGAGGGGAGGCATGTATGTGAGCTTAAACAAATCGGACCAACTCCGACCAATCCGAAGGCAAAGATCCAAGCAGTGTGTTTGCAGAATTCTGCAGTGCTCGAACGAGGGCTGCTCCCTGGTGAAGTGTCGATAAGATTTTCTGGCCTTCGTACCCCATACACGGAGAAGTGTGAATTCGTTCTGTAAGGACACTGCTATCAGAGTCAGCCAAGTTGAAACCGTTTGTATCAGGGCAGAGACAGTTTACTTTACTGTGTCTCAGCGTTTATCTCTTTGTCGTCTTTGTAATAAACACATTTAGCTGGAAAGTCTAGTCCCATTATTCCAGAGTTAGTTTTATTGCTGCTCATTTGTTGTTGCTTATGTGTTTTATCCAATGGGAATTTGTTTTTGTGTTTGAACCCATACCACAGGGTTATTCCAGTGTGATTTTTTGTTACAAAATTCAAATGTACATCCTTGTTTTCTATTTAAATGGACAGAACTAATGCAACAAATCATGACACCAAATGCCTCTGTGAAAAGAAATAATTCCTTATGGTGAAAACCTGTGTGTAGATGTCTGTTGGATACCTATTGACATCCTGACTGCAGTCCTGGTCTCTGTAGTCCTGGTCTCTGTAGTCCACCACCTTACCAGGTATCAGTCATATGTACATGGAAGTCTTAGTTCTGCTGCTGACACATGGTTGTACTAATGTGTCTTGTCTTTGTACCTTGACGGTGTGTCTGTGTCTCTCCTCTCTGTTCTTCATCCTCTCTTTCTGATCTCCCTTTTCCTGCTCTACCTGGCTGGTCTTCAGCAGGAGGCTCCCCTCCTTTATGATCCAGGTCCTGCTCAAGTGGAGTTTGTGTTGCCACTGTTTAGTTTAATCTGAATCAAAACTGAGCTGTTTTTCTCCCACCAGGGGAGTTTTTCCTGCTATTGTTTATGTAATAATTGATCGGGGGTTGTGTTCTGGTCTCTGGAAAGATCCAGAGACAACTTGTGTTGTAATAGAGGCTATATAAATAAAATTGAATTGAATTGAATTGAATTGAATTGAATTGACATGAATTGACATGAATTGAATTGTAAAAGCATTCTATCTGCTTATTCCTCCTTCTTCTACCCCCCCCCCCCCAAAAAAAAAAGGAGAGAAAGAAAGAAAAACAAAAAAAACAGGTATATAGATTTCATCATGGCCAAAAGATCTACTATTCCCTTTTTTTTATTTTAATTTAAAGTTTGTTTTTAAGTTTGAATCTAATTGTTCTTGATTATAGACTAGTAAGACTCAGAGTAATAAAATGAAAAAGTTCCAAAAACAGCCCCTCTACAAATGAGCACAATATTCCATAAATCTATTCAAAATTGTCCCATTTTAGGCAAAACAAAAGTCTTTGTCCGTGGTGTAAGCACATTTTTCTTGAGTAGAATTCTTTAAAACTAGCAAACAATTCAAAAATTTTAACTTGTCGGGGATTTGGAGTGACATTCAAGTAAAGTTAAGATTTGAAAATAATAGTCCTGCTCCTTAATGTAAATGACCTTCCTGTTAACATAGTTACTCTAGATAAAACCTACCGAAGTGCCACAAATACCCGCAGAAATGACCTTAGAAGAGAAAAAGAAAGAATCATGACCATATTCCAATGGGCTTTTCCTTATCCAGCTCTCCTTCTTTGCTTGACCAGTTGGAGTGGATTAGGCCAACAAGGCAGAGATTTCCTTTTTTTCCTTTTCTTTTTGGCTTCCATGTCTTCTGGTCTTTGTCTCTCTCACTGAAACCTCTGACTGACACAGACGACTTACCGCATTTCTCTTTTCACATTCATTTTCCCAGGGAAAAAAAACCCCCCTGGGATAATCCTTGTTATTTATTTTTCATATAAAAAGGCCTTTGTATAACCCAAATTAAAAACATATAATTCTTCTTTAAATACATGGCACAAATTTAACAGTCTTTTCCTCTTTCTAGGTTTACCCAGGTGATTAAAAGTGAACTCTTTTTACTCTTTTACTTAAAAGACAAAGAATATGAAATCTGGTTGAAGCAACACCATTTATGTTGGAATTTTCTTTTTTCTTTTTATTGCCAAAACTGTATTTCCCAGAGTTACATAGAGGATTTCTAAAATTAATATTTATTTATTTATTTTCCAACCATGTTTCCAGAATATTACAGGTGTAAAATTTCGTCAATTAAAGTCCAAGGCCTACATGCAGTTGGACTCCTTAGGCTGACATGCGTCTGGTAGAAAGAAGCTCATCTTTACTATTTTTATTAGAATAGCAGGACTTCTCATATTTTATTCAATGCAATAATTTAATTCCTCAGCAAAATTGTGAACATCATTGCTGCTCTTCTACCTGCCTCCTCATAAGTACTCCAAGCATTTCCATTTGATTTGCCAGCGATCGCACATTCACATCATATAGAAGTCATTTACATTCATGCATACGAACATTGGTAGAAAACAGTGCAGAAGGACTCAAACTCACCGCTGAAGGTTTTTTGACGAGTAATTTATCAAATATTGGAAAAATGTGAATAAATATTTATTTATTTATTTTATTTATTTTTTTATTTATTTATTTATTTATTTATTTATTTATTTATTTATTTAAATACATATTGAAAAAGTTCAAATACTAAAAAGGTTTAACAGTATAAACAGGTAAATAAATTATTTAAATAAGGCATACTATGAAATTCTTTGAAATGTTTACTTAATTATTTAGTAGAAACTGTTTATGCCATTTTGAGAGAAAATAACACAGACATATATTTGTTGAGACAGCTGGATAAAAGATGAAAGAAAGAGTCTATCCACACCTGGTTTGGAAAAAAAAAACGTTACGTGGACGCGGTTGAAGTTTGGTAGTCTGCAGGAACACTACGATTATCTACCTTAGTCATAGTTGTCTGCAGATTTCCAATACGATCATTTATTAGGCTCTTCTAAACAAACCAGAGCATGCTGGAGAGTCGGCTCCGATGGCCTTGTTTGAAATAATTAAATGATAATTAAAAAAACAAAGCAAATGCTGCAAGTGTACATTAGCATGTAGACATCACAAAATCATCGGAAATGAGGCCTTTGACATTGGAGAAAATCCAGGGTTTAAAGTGACTCAAAGATCTGCTCAGGATTTTAGATTAGATGGTGAACTAGGCACTTAGCTCGAGTCTCGATGACAACACAGCCTGAGAGTTACTTGTTTGGTTTTTGTTCTTTTTTGTTTTTCAGTCACGCTCTCATTTTCTTTTCCTCATTTTTTACATCATTACTTTCTTAAATAATTAACAAGTTAAATTACTAACAATACCATTTTCAACATAAAACATGATGTCACTTTTAGGACATGAGGAGAACAGTTCCTGAGTATATGTCCCTACAAGTCCACTGAAGACGGCGCTTTGAAGATCTTTGATCAAAATTAGTAGATCACTTTAACACAACAACAGCTGAAACAAAGTACTGAACACACCACATAAAACAATTTTAAAAACACGTAAAAGTATAAAGCATGCTAGAACACAGAATATAATACAAAATAAGAAATAAAACCAGTAAAGACGACAATAAGAGCAGTAAAAACAGGAGTCTGATGTTGGGACGAAGGCCAGAGCATAAAAATGTTGTTTGTTTTTTTTAATGGCCAGCGATGAGGCTACTCTGATATGCAGCAGCAAAGAGTTTAAAAGCTTTGGAGCAGCGATTGCAAAGGCTGTGTCCCCTCTGAGCTTCCGCCTAGACCTCGCTGAGGCGGCGGGCTGGAGAATGGGGAGAGAGCAGCTCAGAGCACAGTGGGGCGACACCATTTAAGGATTCCAAAACAAATCAAAAAATCTTAAAAAGAACTAAAACTTACAGGCAGCCAGTGGAGCGATGCTAAAATCGGCACAATGTGGTCTCTGTTACAGGCTCCAGCCAGGAGTCGAGCAGCCGCATTTTGACGAGTTGGAGACGTGAGAGAGAAGACCGGCTGACTCCAGGTCGAAGCGAGTTACAGTAATCCGGCCAGGAGGTAATCAAGGCAGCGATTACTGTCTCAAAAAGTGGAGTTGTTAGAAATTGTTTTGCTTTTGAAAGTCGCCGAAGATTAAATAAGCTTGAGCTTATCTGATGATCTAGTTTAAAATTGCTGTCCAATTTAAAAACCAAGTTAGAAACTATTGATTTTATAAAGCTAAAAGACCCAAATTGACTGGGGAGGGGCTCCTAGAGACGTTTGGTCCAAACACTATAACCTCCATTTCCCAAATAAAGGGACAAACGGACAAAAAAATATTATTAGCAATAGAAATTGTCATAATATCACAATCATAATGTTTTTCCTTGGATTAAAATGAATTGACTGGATCACAACTGAATCAAAACCGAGCCTTTAACCAGCTGTTCGAGCGCCTGGAGGAGTGCAGCCTTCTTGAACCCAAACTTGTTGTTTCAACCATAGACTGAAAGGAACTTAAAAAACCGTCTGCGATGTCACCTAAAGGGGGGGTTGAAACCGGTTCTGGCTCTGGGTAATCCCGTACAAAAGTGATGTTTCAACCCTGCACACATCAGCAGGGGGATTTAAAACGGGGATTTAAGGCAAATAAAAGCCCAATCAATTGTATATTTTGGTATTGATATTTTAAACCTTGAAAACGTCAATAAAATGTGTAGAACGGGGAAAATTAATTTATAAATGTGGGTTTTACTGTTCATTAACCAGTGAACAATCATGAATATCTTCAAATAATGTCTGTCAGTCTGACATATGTCTTTGGTTTTCTTTTTTTTTTTTTAAATAGAAAATAAAATTAAAACAGGTAATAGGCATAAGCACGATTTTTGCCATGTGGTCTTTTCATGTGGGTGAATGTGTCTATTTTGCAAAATCAGGTAGATTTAAGCAGAAAGAAACAAAGAAAGAAAGAGATCAAACATATTGATTTTCTTACTTTTAGTGTCAGTGAGGGGGTAAGGTGGGATTTACCTGGTGGGAAAAAAGAGGGAGAAAATGCTTACATGAAACAATGAACACACACGCGCAGTGGTAGGGCTTGCAGTGGGGTACAATAGTGACAGCTGAATTATAGATTCCTGTATTGTAGACGGCAGGACGACAGGGCAGGAATCGGCTTGGCTTAGCTATATCACCGCCCTGTCAAACTAACAACACACAGAGGCATCGCGGTACACTCTTTAAAGTCCTTACAATGTGTGTATGTGTGAGAGACAAGGCCAGAGAGAAATCATAACCTTCATATGTGCAGCGGATTCTTGTCAAGCTGTTAACTGAATAATATCCTGTTGGAGGCTTGTACCAGCTGTTAAAAGTAGGTACATACGACCTCTGATACACAACAAAAATAACACATTCTCTGCAGAAGAAGTGTGTGAAAAACGAATTCCACCACGCGATTCAAATCTCAGCCAGCATGTGTGTACGAGCCCTCGTGGGTTCTCAGATGGGTGTGAGCAAAGCCTGTTTCCTTCGTGGAGCACCCAGCGTGTCATCTTCTGTGGAGCTCAAAGCCAGGGCTTGATTTCCCTCTTGGTGGATTTCAACTTGTAGCAATTTATGAAGGTGGTGTGTTTTCAAGCACTCACTAATGTCAACATACAGTATGTACTTTTCACAGCCTGCTTGTATCCCCATCGTTGCCACTTGGAACAGTTTTTCTTGAATTTTCATCTCCTATTAATTGATGAAGCAAGGAAGCTGTGTGTGTGTGTGTGTGTGTGTGTGTGTGTGTGTGTGTGTGTGTGTGTGTGTGTGTGTGTGTGTGTGTGTGTGTGTGTGTGTGTGTGTCTGTAAGTATACTACGTAAGGCAGCAGAATAGCAGTGTTAGTAGCCTGGGGGCAAAGTATGTGAGAGGAGATAAGGAAGGTAACACACAAACAAGGTTGGATTGACGTATTATTCTGCTACTTTTACACATGCAGACTAACATGTACGCATAGTAGAGTGTCATTAATGTGGCTAGGCACATAATAATATACAATGAGTAAGATATACAAATACCCTAATATCTCTTGGTAAAAAACAAAAAACCAAAGTGGTTTTTCGCTCAGTTTACATTCAGTTCCCACTCGTGTTTCCAAACAATCACACTAATCTTCAAGGAATTTGATGACAGGCCTCTGCCTACGTCTCTGTCAACCTCCCTCTATTCCAAAATTTCACCCTGATATTGAAAGTGACATTATTCTTAAGCTGAGTTACAGTCTTCAAGTTAGAATGGAAATGTTTTTCATTGTAGACAATTTAGAGAAAAATACTGATACAAAAAAACTCACACGCAAAAGATGAGGTGCAAAAAAGGACCTGCATGTGTGAATGTGTGTGTCAGAGAGGGGTAGCCAGATAAAACAGAGCTGCCACGAGTAGGTATGCATACGTGTGTGTGCACTCATGTGCTTTAGTAATCACAGCCATATCTGAACACGAGTAATGCCCGGCTGTGTCCAATGGCACACATACATACGTCCACAGGCACGTGTGGCATTCTGAAAAAGAAATCCCAGTTGTGTATGTCTTGTTTTTTGTGTGCCATTAAATTGCACATTTTTGTGAATGTGTATATGTGATGGAGACAGAGACATCTACCCATTGGCCCATTGTTTTGTGTGCGACAGCACCTTTTGTATGTCTTGGCGTCAGACGCTATTCACATTATATAAGAGATTAGGCAGGGTGGAGAGAAACAGGGAAAGATTAAGGTCAGAAAAATTTCCACAGCCAGCGGGAAAAGACAATATTGTAGACAATAAAGAAAGGAGTAAAGCATAGTAAGTAAGACACACACAGAGACATATGGTAATCAGTATGTTCCCTCATTTTTATAGAGAGCAAAGTGAGGAAAAAAATCTATTTGAAGAAGTAATGTGGGCGGGGTTTTCTTCAGCTCCTGAAAACAGCCTAAATAATGCCTTTTAATCTAGTCAGTCAAGGCTATGAATCATAAATATTAACAACAAAAATGTTGCTCTAATATCTAGTTTCAACAATATCTTATTTCTATTATAAGAAATGGCTCAGTGTCCCTAATCATCTGTGATTCTTAGTTAGATCAATGAATC
>CM026198.1:34321982-34464482 GCA_014839995.1 Xenentodon cancila | reverse complement strand
TTAAAGACGCTCTGCACATTTAAGTATGTTTTAGGGTCACACTGTAAATATGACACAAATGTATATAAAAAAAACAATCTTTATTTCATGGGTTAAAAATGGCCCCAGAATTGTTCGAAATCGACCGGAACCTTTGTAAGCTAAAGCTGACTTACAAACTTGTTGGCAGTTCCTAATCTCGTGAAAGCAAACTCCCTTTAATCAGAGGTGGGTGGCCCTCCTTCCCTCTCGAGCGCATTCCTCAAACAGCCCCCATCTAATTTATGTTGATTGAGACTCCGTTACAGGATTTCATGCAAGTGTTTTTTTTTTTGTTTTTTTTTTCTAACCCTTTAAATGTTCTTAACAAGTTAACTTTGAGATTTGTTGCTTTTGCAAATGCTTCTTTCTCTGCTGGTTCCTTGGCGGGGAGTCAGGGTTCAGCAGTTTAACCCTCCCCGGTACACATGCCTCACAATTCTGCATCTCAATATTTTTGCTGTGAGAATTGAAGTATATAGGTAATAATAAACATATATATTTAATATGTAGTACATTAGTACATTTAACACCCATAATTACCAGTTAGGCAAATCTTAAAGGAATGGGGTTCTCCATCATTCTGTTGAACATTTGGATGTTTTACATGGTTTCGTCACACTATATTAAGTTGTTTTTGGATGGATGTGTCTCGCAATAGAAATCATTTTTGTCCCTGACATTTAAGCTCCAGGAAATATTTCCAAGATAGGAGGATATTGCAGGTTGGCTAAGCTCCGGGGTTTCAGCAAGTATTAAAATCCAAAAGGAAAGCTGTTCTATGATCACTGTTGGACACCACTTCACACAGAAATATACACACTGAGGGTACAGGATTTTACTGAAATTAAACTCAAATATTTACTGTATACAGAAACGCCTTTTTCCTTTCAGGCATCTTTGTTGTCTGTCCAAAGAGCTACGGTGGAGGTCCCTCATTAACTCCAGTACACTTTAAGAAAGACCTCCAGAATGATCCTACATGTCTGCTTGTTCACTTTGTTTTAATTGTAGTTGAGGTAGTTTGTGGACAGGAAAACAGTTATTATATTCATCTGAACACCCCAAAACTCAAAGAGCCTCTCCAAATCTTTTAAAGCTTTCTCTTTTTTTTATTGTACATTATTCAATTTAGAGTAATACACTTGGAGGGCATTAAATGGCAGAACGTAAGCAGAAAATATGGAAAAGACCTTTTAGACATGTCTTGTAAAGTGGAACATTTCTTCAGTTTAAAGCAAAATAAATGCACTTGTTCCATGTACAGAAAATGTAAGACCGAAGACACAAGCCAACCTGAGGCATGTTCTTATGTTATTTTAGTCTGATAAGCAGGCTGGAGACATGAAGCGTATCCTTGTGGAAAGTAGATAGCTATGCTGACAGTAAGCTCTATAAAGCTACTCTTATTCTCTTGCACATATTTCAAGATGATGGTAAGCTTTTAAAAGCTGTAGAAAGACTTATTGCCATGAAGTTATCTGCCAATATATGAGAGGCCAGAGCTACACTTCAGATAAACGTGACCGTAAAATTGACTAAAATCGCCAGCTTTTTACGCAGCAGAAAGATGGAATGATGTACAGCCGCAAAGTCTGTGTCGTAAAGAAATATCCACAAAACAGTGTGACAATGAAATGTCTTCCAAGACAAATGTCCAGGATGATCAGTTGCTTTAGTGCTGTTTATTGCTGTATTTATTATTTTATTTTGTATATCTAATTATCCACAACCAGGATCTACATTTTGGCTTAATGACATGATATAATATATCTTGTCTTTCACCTGATTTCAAGACCTTGTATGAGCTAAAAGAGACAAACAATGATTGACAACTAACATGGACTTGGGCTGGGTCTAAAATTCAGATTTCTTTGTTTTTCTTTCTACCACACCTGTTTTTAATTTGTTATCAAATTAGATAGATAGATAGATAGATAGATAGATAGATAGATAGATAGATAGATAGATAGATAGATAGATAGATAGATAGATAGATAGATAGATAGATAGATAGATAGATAGATAGATAGATAGATAGATAGATAGATAGATAGATAGATAGATAGATAGATAGATAGATAGATAGATAGATAGATAGATAGATAGATAGATAGATAGATGTAAAAAGGTGAGGGTGATGATAAAGGTGGTAAAATAAGAAGATGAGAAGTGAAGAGACGAACAAAGAAGGAAGAATCTGTGAAAGGAAAAAGTGATGCACAGAGGAGGATGCACAATCGGTCAAAGCAAACGAAAGAGGAGCAATAGGGAGATGCTGTTAATTCACTGTTCAGAGAGATTTTTTTAGTTTGACACACTCTGCAGGAGGCCTTTGACTGTTGTTGCCTTTGAACTGCAGAACACACACACATACACAAGCTCACGGTCAGCCAAGGATAATGTTTGCTTGAAGGTAAAACAACATAGAAAAAGAGAGAGAAAAGTACAAATGGAAAGAATAAGAGATCTTTATTCGCATATTAAATTCTGTAAGTTCATCTTGTTTGTAAATGTCACATAGTAGAGGCCCCACTGGTTTCTGCAAACAGACAAATGGTTTGGCAGGGAACAAAGCTATCGATGATTCTACTTCAAGATTCTGAAAACTGGCTGAGGACGATAAAAATACAACTCTTAACTCAATACGGGGACACAACATCTCCTGTTTCATTTATTTGGTGTACTTCCGCTCTCTCAACAACTCTTTGCCACTGTGCTACAGTTTTTCCATGTGATAATCTTATTTAACACATGTGTCCAAACTGAGTCGATTTCCTTCTTTCTTCTGCCAGCTGAGGTGATACATGCCTGGTTTACAATAAAGACAAAATACTACACCAGTAGTTCATATTCCAGGTTTCGTTATTCCCGCCTTATTAAGTATTACACAGCTCATGCAATAGTTGTCTCCAAATTCAACAGTCTATTACCTGAAAAAAAAAAGAAGTTTTTTTTTCTTTTGCTTAAACACAACTAAAAACAGGAGCCTGTCACAATCAGTGATAAAGTGTGAGAATCTTACTAAATCAGTTTCAGCCCACAACTGTGAAAAAAGGAACTGCTGTGTCAAGGGATATGCTGTCAGCCGGTTTGGCTTCGGGACCCACCATCACCCCTTAATGATGAGCTGTGATGCAAATCAGGGAAAATGTTCACGTTTGCAAATGTATTTAATGAAAAATGGTGCAGTTTAAACCTACGGTTCTACAGAATTAACAAAGCTTTCATGAACAAACGTGAAATTAAAAAGTCTAACAACTGACAAGTACTTCCAAAAATATTTTAAAAGATATTGCTGTAACTACTAATATACGACAAGCGCTGCTAGTAAAACAAATCAGTGACTTAATCGAGTTTATAAAACTGACATAATGATCAAATCATTTCAGCAACAGCCATTTTAACAGACTCAGCTGGTGTTTCCCGGCAAAATACATGAAATGAACAAAGTGCAGCAACTGAAAATTAGATCTAAGAACACTCAAAAATATGAAGCTTTGCCTGAGAGTTACCTGAGGCAAAGGCCCACGACCCACTGAAACCAGGTCCGTGACCCGCTTTAGGCCGACGTTGGCCAACTAGTTGAGATTCACTGCCTTAACAGATATGAGTCTTACGCCATGACACAATTTCTTTTTCCACCTCATTTCACTTTGTAGGTCATGGCCTGCAAAGGCACTGTTGTAAAGCTTTATTAAACTATATTCTTCTTAACAGGACTTTTAAGCAAATATGTAACACGTCTTCTGGGCCATCCAGGAAGTCCTTTATAGAGACTTTTTGGAAAAGGGCAGACATTTTACAATAATACAAAAAAATCTAAACATATATGAAAAAATATCAGCTCTTTAATATCTATTGATCTGTTTAATAAAGCATATAGTTAGTACTTTAGTGTGTCAGGACCAGTAGTCACAGCTGCAGCTGCAGGACCAGACTGGAGCAGCTGGTCTTCAACACAGCTTCATCTGGATCTGCTGCTGTAGACCTGCTGCAGGGGGACCCCAACATGATCCACTGACCTGCAGTCCCACCTCTGACCACCTCAGTGTCTGCTGTCTACACCTGTTTAGATAGTGGTCTCTGTAGTCCACCAACTAACCAGGTACCAGTCTGATGGACAGAAAACTCTCAGTTCTCCAGGTAACAGATAATATACTGATGGATCTGGTCTTTGGTACCTTTAACGGTGTGTCTGTGTCTCTTCTCTCTACTTCCTGATCTACCCAGCTGGTCTTCAGCAGGAGGGTCCCCCCTTATGATCCAGGTCCTGGTCCAGGTTTCTTCCCTCTTAAAGGGGAGTTTTTACCTGCTGTTGTTTATGTAATAATTGATTGGGGTTCATGTTCTGGTCTCTAGAAAGATCCTGGAGACAACTTTTGTTGTAATAGACGCTGTATAAATAAAATTGAATTGATTTATTTGATGTCAATTGAACAGCTGTCTATTAATGTCACAAGCACAGTTTAACCATTCACATACACCAAACCTAAGTACACATTAGTGAGTAAGTAGTAAAAACGGGTGAGTAATTCAGCCAGTTTGAATCATGCCTGTTCTAGTCAATGAATCAGAAGCACTACGGTGCGTTTAGAAACATCTCAGAATTGCCATCTGCTCTGCTCTACAAAAGATACACTCCAGGTCTGTTTTGGGGTTCAGCTGTGGCTCAACTCATCAATGTACACAGAGCAGATTGAGCTGGCTGAATGTTAAACACATAAATAGCATAGAGAATCGGATCAATGTCAAAATAAAACGCCATAGGCAGACTCTGACCTGTACATCCACATTATGGTAAATGTGGAGGTCGTGGGTAAACAAATATGAGGATTACAGATTTTAAATCACATACAAGAAAAGTTTCATTTTAGAATTTAAAAAGCACTATTGTTTTTACAAGGATAACAGTAGAAAATGAAAAGACTTGGCATAACATGTTTTTTTCATTCTAATCTGATCTTGAAATAAACTCGTGAATCCAAATGAACACGCAGCACTTGGATGCACCCCCATTCTGAAGGACTCCCAGTGCAACATAAGGATGCTCTGAGTACAGAGCAAAATCTGGGGAACACATCTTTATGTTGTCTGATTGGACAATGCCTAAAGTAATGTGGAGCCTGCTGATTTTTTGGCTGTGAAGACTCCACAGATGCATCAGTCCTCCAAATTCCCAAGATAACATCTTGCACAAATACCCACAGCTCAGCGACTGTTCCACATGGGGGCATACATTTGTTCAGAAATACTTAATACTTGGTGAGATATTCATTTTATATACATTTTTAAGTAATGTTAGAGTCCTATGCCTGCCACATAAACAATCTTTGTATGTCTGTACGTTCTGAGACGTGGTTAAATAAAAGTGCCTCTCCTCTTCCCATGTGGAATGTCAGAGAGAGCAGCATTCAGTAAATTATGTGGTTCAGTAAATTATGTCTCCTGCGCTTTTGTTCTTTAACAAAGCTACTTCACCCAAGTATTAGAGATATCTACATCTGAGTACTCAAGAGAGTAAAGAGGCGACGTCTGCTGCAGAAGCAGCCGTTATGGGCTCAGACATGCCCAAATGCAAATATACAGGCGAGAAAAGCCGCTGTGTTTTGATTGTGACAAAGCTTAATATCGCATTTGGGACGAGGTTCTTGGCTTATTTGAGAACAATAGGCCCTTAAGAACGTTACTTTGAGTAAAGAGCTAGCAGAGGCTACTAAACCAGAAGCCACAGAGGTTGGTGGAGAAAACAACTTTACATGTGCAGAACTACATGGTTGCTTGGATGTTAAGACACTAATGCTAATCCCCTATGAAGCACCAGATGATGGAACGAAAAGTCTACAAATATTAAAGCACCATTTTGAATCTGAAGAAAAACCTCAAATTGTCGGCTTATATAAAGAGTTAACCGATGTCCTTGTGGCTGGTGGTGAAGAACCTGACGTGAGTTGAGAAGATGGTGACAGCGTTAACAGTTCAGTGATGCCCTTCTGATGGCGGTGATTTTAGGGGGGTAACAGATTAATACACCCACTTTTTGGTGCATATAACTCAGACAAATAAGAAGATTATTTTTAATTTATTTAAAGCGAGGCTGAGAAGTTCTGAATTAAATCATAGAAAGTTTTGCAAATCTGTACTTTTATTTTTATCCTTTAAATTTCTGTAAATACTTTAAAAATCTTTCTACTGTTAGTTTACACCGTGGTTTAGAGGAAAAGGGTTTTTCAATGTTTCTGTATGTCCAGCACATGTTGAAAAGTTGACAATAAAGAAAACTTTGACCTGACCTTGAATGCACACTTCGGTATGGCAGCAGACCCCAAACTGATGAAGTGATGACCACCAACCACAAAGAGTGTAAACTAAAGTATTATAAGGACAAAGAGAAGAAACACTTTCACGGAGAATGATTCATTTGTTAAAAAGAGGGGAATAGGGCAAGAGACTGTAGAAGTAAGGAGAAGAAAACTGAGAAACGTTACATAGGCGATCCACTCTACACAAAAACAACAGCGAGGTGGCTGTCATCACAGGGACGGAGTAGGGCCATGTGAGGGAGAAACACAAATGCACAAAGGAAGAGGACACGTTCACACTCCAAGTGAGTGAACATCAACCTCTGGGCAGCCAACAGAAAGGTCTACAGTTTGACAGCAGTGCTTCTTCCCACATTGTGGTAACAAGACATTTCAGCCAAAGAAACACATTATGGAGCTAGCAGATGGCACTCGGACCACCAGAAGCACACTGAGAAAAGGCAATGCCCAGATCGAGTTGATTAACGGCAAAGGGAGTGTGGAGAGTGTCAAGTTCACAGATGCCCTATTGATTCCAGGATAACCTCAGAACATTTTTATGCGTGGATGCTGCAGCTTCAAAGGAAAAGAACAATAACAAAACGACTCTTCCTGACTGTACAACATGTAGAATTGAGGTTAAAGGCAGGCAACATTACCTGGACACTGAAACCAAACCAGGTGAACATTGTGATGATGCTTGTTATGTGTGCTTTCATCTCAAAACTTAGCATGAGACACTTGGTCATTGCAATTCTGAAGATGTACCAACATTTGAAATTGTCATTGATGGGATTAAACCCAAAGGGATATCTAACCAACCTAATTAGTGTGACACTTGTCTGCAGGGTGAATGTACTCAGACAAGAAACAGAAAAAGCAAGAGCTAAAGCATCGTTAGAACTTGTACATATGGATCTGGGGAGGTCCTATAGCTCCAGAATTCTTTGAGGGGTACAAATATTCATATTTCCGGTGATATTTTTGATATTATTTTTTTGTATTTCCTGAGAAACAAAAACAAAACTCTATGCTACAAAGCAGTTTCTTGCAGACATTTGACCTTATGGTAAACACCTGAGAACAGACAATTGGAGAGAGATGGTTTCTGAAGAGTACTAATTACTGCTAAGAGACAATACAATAAAGCATGAAAGGTCAGCTCTCTCCTCCCCCATCGAAATGGGTCAGCGGAGAGGAACTGGAGTACAATGTTTGAAATTGTTTCCTGCATGCCGATGCAGCTGATGCATGCTGAATCAGAATCGTGGCCATGCGGACAGAACAGCTGCACTGATAAGAAACCGGTGTTATTGTAAAAGGACAGGGGACAAACCCTATTTCCTATTTACTGGTAAGAATCTGGATTTGTCAAAAATGAGAAAATGTGGTTCAAAGTATGTTGTATATAAAAAATAAGAAAAAGTTGGACCCAAAAGACAACATGGGAGTCTTTGTTAGTTTTGATCAACATTCTCCTGCTTAACTGACATTTTCCCAAGAAACACAGACTGGTCCACTTCACTGTCAAATAATAATATTAACACTACTACCACTAATAATAATGATTATAATAATATATTTTATGCATGAGCCCATGGTGACCTCTTGAGGAGACAGAACTGTGACGAAAGCTGGGGAGTTAAGGGCCCCCAGTGATTTACCATTGTGGGCAGCCCTGGGCTTGAACCTGGGTCCTCCACACCCAAGCCCACCACTGTAACCACTAGGCCACCACTCCCCCTTTTGGGATTTATATCGCGCGACAAGAGGTTAAAGTCATAATTGAAGGTATACTGACAAGGTCCTGGAAAGATTGTGCATGTCTGAATGTAAAGCCACAGGTATGCCTAGTAAATAAAATGTGATGTCACCTCAGAGGGACACCGGTTTCCTAAGAAAAGCTTTCTGATAGACACAGACAATTCATCCACCAAATCATCAAAGCATTTTCGTAGAGATTGCAGTGCTTCTAACAGAAAGAGGAAGGAGGGATTTGATTGGTTGTGTCTAAAGCCTCATCAAGCTATTGTTTTAGGCTAAGCGAGGACGGTGCCACTGTTTCATGGACATCAAGAAAGCATGAAACAGTTACACTGTCATCATGTGAGACACAGTATGTGGTGTTAGCAGCCACAGTTCAAGTTCAAGTACTTTACCTCACACAACAACTGTAGGACATGCATCCCAGTTACGGTTTCTGAGGACAACCAAAGGACCATACACCTGGCAAGGAAGCCTGTAAATCACCAACGATGCAAGCATGGGGACATTAATTATCATTTTGTAACATCAAATGTGTTGCAGAGTAAAGTTGTTTTGGTGTCTACTGAAAACATGGCCACAGAAATATACAAAAGGTCTGCCACAACGGCCAACATTTTTTGTTTTGTTCATGTGTTTGGCATACAATGTTATCTGCTGAGGTCAGTGGCATCACTGAGGGGGGGTGTTAAGAGTGTGACAAATGTCACATTAATGCTTTTAGTACGTCATGTCTTATGTCTTATGTCTTATGTCTGATAATTGCCATGCTCTTTTACTAATTTTATGCTTTGTTCAGCACTTTGGTGAACTTTGTTTTGTTTAAAGTGCTTTATAAATAAAGTTGAGTTGAGTTGAGTTGAGTCTGTACATTAAATATGGTTAAATAAAGTGGCCCTTCCCTGACAGTGTGGCATGGCAGAGGTGTGTGAGCCCACCTGGTTGAGTTTTCCTGAGCCTCTGTTCTTTAATTAGACTAGTTAACCCAAGTATTTGAGATGTCTGAGGACACAAGATAGAGCCCACGGACAGCGACAGCTGCTGCAGAACCAACAAGCAGGTATCTGAAAAATGGACCTTATGAGGAAAGGTGACTCCAAGTAAAAAGGTCAGAACAATTGTAGGCACTCAGATTTGTGTGTGTGTGTGTGTGTGTGTGTGTGTGTGTGTGTGTGTGTGTGTGTGTGTGTGTGTGTGTGTATACCATGATATACATTCTTAGTTCATATTCAAAGCCAACAATAAAGCAAAATCAAGATAGTTGTGTATCAGGTTTCACATGCATGTTCTACAGCAAGACCACAGAGAAATCAGTTTGCTTGCATACACCCTGGGGCAAGGAAGAAACAAAGGAGATCGAACAATCGCACCAGAGATTGAACTGATTAAACAAAAAAAAGGGTAAGGAATGAGGGAGGATGTTTGAAAGGAGGATTTTTTTAATGTATTAGTGCCATTGCACTGAAAGTGCATTGGTCTGCCTTCTTCAATATTCTACAGATCAGCAGTGGGTCAGTTGAGGTACGGGTAACACAGAGGCAAACACATTTGTGTAACTACACTTCTAAGGGCCTCCCATTGACTGCATTCATTAGCCCTGTTGGAGTGGGATTAGGGGGAATATATTATCACTTGATGAGGCTTTAGACACAACCAATCAAATCCCTCCTTCCTCTTTCTGTTAGAAGCACTGCAATCTCTACGAAAATGCTTTGATGATTTGGTGGATGAATTGTCTGTGTCTATCAGAAAGCTTTTCTTAGGAAACCGGTGTCTCCATAGACACCGGTTTCCTAATATCAGGGATGAGGAATGAGCTCCAGGCATGAGTGTTACATCTACAGTACCAAAGTATTAAGTTGAAAACTTTATGTTGTCAACAAAATAATTTGACATTGCATCTTCTAAAACCCAGATCTACTGTTTGTATATACAGTACATACTTTGCTTTTGTTTCATCTAGTGCTCTACTTGATGTTCCCATGACAACAGCTGTACATGTCCATCAATTCCTTCATTTGTACTGCTTATCTGAGGTGTGACTGTGTGTTCTGAGATCAGTCAACCAGATCCCCTCCACTCCTCCACTGAGTCCCACCCTAAACCACAGGAGTCTGTGAGAGACATTATCAAATACCTTCTCCAGTTCCAAAAAGCAAATGTAGACTGGTTGGACAAACTCCCATGCCCCCTCCAGCACCCTACTGAGGGTGTAGAGCTGGTCCACCATTCCACAGCCAGGAAAAAAAACACATTGCTGCTCTTGAAGTCAAGGTTCAACTATCTAACAGACTCTCCTCTCCAGTACCATTGAATAGACCTTAAAAGGGAGGCTAAGGAGTGTGATTGCTCTTCAAGCACACCCTCTTGTCTCCCTTCTTAAAGTGGGGGACCACCACTCCTATCTGCTAATCTGGAGGCTGCGCAATGTCAATGCATTGTTGTACAGGGTTGTCAACCAAAACAGTCCCACAACGTTCAGACCCTTAGGAAACTCCCTAGAGATGGGAGAGTCCACCTCTTTTTCCCCAGGCTCTGCTTCCTAATAGTAAGGTGTGTCAGTGGGATTGAAGAAGTTATCAAAGTATTCCTTCCAACACACAATATATCAAGTTGAGGTCAGCACCACCCAATACCCACCTGTTGGTGGTGCACCACTTCCCCTTCTTCAGCTGCGGGATGGTGCCCCAACGCTCCTTGAAGCCTTCCATAAGTCGTTCTGTTTGACCTCTCCAAACTCGTTCCACGCCCAAGTTTGTGTCTCAGTGACTGTCACAGCTATGTTCTGCTCAGCCTGCCAATATCTATCAATTTTCCTGGGAGGAAAAAGGACCATTGTTCAATGATAACTGCCAAGACAGGTACTGGAATTTGGTCCACTCAGACTCAATGTGCCCCACCTCCCTCAGGACGTGGCTAAAGCTATGCCAGATGTGAAACTTAAAGCTCCTCTGACAGGGAACTCCATCAGATGTTCCCAGCAGATCCTTACAATACATTTGGGCCTACCAGGTCTGACTGACATTCACCCCCACCATCAGCGTGGATCAGAGTCCAATCCATCCGCCACCCACCACACAGCTGGCGCTGGGCCCAAACCCATGGGAAGACCGACCAGTGTTACATTTTACATGCTCCAGGTCTGGCTCCAGAATGTGTCCCAATGTCCTGCATCTGGGCAACGATAAATGAGGATCAATATATATATTTTACCATCAGGAGGAGTTTTTTCTTTTAAATGTCATTCTGAATTTTAGGGTTCAAAGGACTGTAGCTAACCTCTCTGGCCAATAGACGGATGACAAATTCACAAAGATGGATAAAGTGAGAGGTAAATAAAAAGGCCAGAACAACTTTTAAAAAGATTTGCGGTGAGTCCAAGGTTGAGGTACATCAGAGTCAAGTCAGTCACTGTCAGTGATGGGAGGAACAGCCTTTAAAATAAATGATATTACTAACGCCACTATTTTTTCAGGTAATGGTTCAGGCAACTAATTACCATTTTAATCATTATAATATTGTTACTGTTATTTAAATAAAAGTGTGGCATGTTACAATAATTAAGATAATTTAATTTGTTTTCATCGAACTAGGCCTTTTCAGCCACATCATGGTTCGAAACGTTTTCTTTCCTTTAGTGAGCAGAGAGTCTATGATGGAGAGGTGCGATGCAAACCCATAAGTTACAATGATTGGTTAGAAAAGTGTAAAATTTCATGGTAAGCCAACTTGAGGCCATGTTTGGCATGTATTTGTACCTATGACTTACACAAACCCTGTCACCCAGGCCCAACTCATTAAACACAGCGACAAAGACATAAGAAGCAGAGATAGAGCCACGCCGTCCAATTACTAGCAGCTGAAGCTTGATTTCTCTGCTCAACAAAAAGGATGAACTCCACAAAATGACAGACAGGCATGCTGTTGAGAACATGTTGCCATAATCAACAGTTCCTTTAGAGCTCTCATTGCCAAAATGAAACAACTCATGGTATTTTTTTTTTCAGGTGGGCAATCTCTGCAGTGTATGAAATTGCTTATATTTATCCCTCTAAATAGTTTGTTCCTGCATTAGTTTTTTGACCTATATAAGCAACAAGAAGTATATGTTCCTAGATGCATTCGGATGTATCACTTACCAAGCTCACTGTTACTCTCTAATGTCAATCCCTCCTCCACCATGGCTTCCACCTGTGGGCTCGATTCAAGGGAGGGACACTGTATTTCCATGTCTCATAAACAATGCTTGGAGTCTAAACATCAAAGCCAAATATGTTTTAGAATTAAAGTGCTTCAAAACTTCACTGCATGAGTTTCTGACTGAAATACCCACGAGAGGAGGAGTAGGCCTGACATGCAGAAAGACATTCTCCAAATACATAGACGGAGAGTACGAGTAGATGAATAAAATGGAAAGATATGATAAGTCTGTATAAGCTGGGACAGCTGGAGTAATTTGCTCATAAAGACTGGGCCAAATTAATTATTACTTTTGTCAGTGTCAAGTTATTTTACTGTCTATTTATGGAAGAGTACCAAAAATCTGTCCTTCTGCACACACACACACACACACACACACACACACACACACACACATATATATATATATATATATATATATATATATATATATATATATATATGTATATATATATACGGTATATATATTTATATATATATACGTATATGTGTGTGTATATATATATATATATATATATACGTGTACGTATATGTGTGTGTATATATATATATATATATATATATATATATATATATATATATATATATATATATATATATATACATGTACACACACACACACATACACACACACACACACACACACACACACACACACACACACACACACAAAGTGATACCTACTCAGCATGTAAAAAGGAACTTGATAAGACCACAATGTGGTTCCTTTATGCTAATCAACCTGTGATGGTGTGAAGCAGCACACTTTAGTCACAGTGTAGAGGGTTGCTGTGAACTGAGGACTGGTGACAGCCGTAATCAGTCAACCAATAGACATGACAGCCTTAATCAAGGCAATGAACAAGGGGCAGGAGTGTTCACTGGGAACCAACACTGAGTCCATTTGTATGTCTCAATCGCTGACTGTGATGCATATAAATAACTTGCATGGCTCATTACTCTCATCACACATCTTGCTGTCAGTGCGCACTGGGTTACATGTGCACATACAAACACAGAGGACCTACTCTGCTTACTCTCTAAGCTGTCAGAGTGAATTCAGAATTAGGTCGGAATTACTTTTTTTTTTTTTTTTCTTCCCTTTCTAGTCAGTGTGGACATCGTGCACACGCTGTATGTACGATGCACACCGAAATTAGTCTCTGCTTTTAACCCATCAACTAGCTTCACTAGTGAGCAGTGGGGCTGCTAGCAGGGCAGCGCCCCGGGGAGCAATTGGGAGTTAAGGGCCTTGCTCAGGGGCCCCCAGTGATTTACCATTGTGGGCAGCCCTGGGCTTGAACCTGGGTCCTCCACGCCCAAGCCCACCACTGTAACCACTAGGCCACCACTCCCCCATACTTAGGAATTACTTGAGATGCTACTAGGTTGTAGCGTCCCTACGTATTTATAACCCTTAACATTTTTAAAGAAAATAATGGTAATATTTAATAATGGTGTAATGAATGAAAAAAGACTCTAATGATCCCTTGTTACAGATGCATTTTACTAAAATAAGGTAACTTAGTTTACGTATCTTTTACATCCATCTACGACTTATTCTGTGTGTTGTAATGTTGTACACAATACCAAGGAAAATCAAATGGCATTAATTAGTAGCAGTCCATATCAACAAAACATTTCATTATTTTGGAATAGGCCACAGACAAAGAAGGAAAAAACGTTTGTTTTAACTTAACTAAACGTCACTAAAGAACACACAGTTCATTGGTTGCTGCTCCGCAGCACAGGCGGCACGATCCAAGAAGATTTCTGTCATAAACTGGTGTCAATTAAGGCACCAAGCATTCTGCTTTGGTATGGACAGGAAGGGGGGAGAAGAAGAGTTCGTGGAGGATCCACATGCAACTTTATGGTTTTGGTAGTCAGATTCTTTTGATGTAGTCAGAGATATTTACTAGAAGAAAAACATAAATCTCACTGCACCACAAAATCAGCATACCCATATTAACTCTGTCAGAAATGATTTTAACACCTTTTTGAAGTGTCTATATGAGTCCACACCAAATCGTGTTAATCTCTTTTTGAAGAGTTGGTACATAAACACTACTTTAGTGTAAATGCAGACTCTTTTAGGATTTAAAATTTTAACACTTACTAACACTAACTAGAACAACGTTTAGGATTTCAACTCTCTCACAGGTGTGTGTGTTACCGACACAAGAATAATCCCCATATCAACCGACAAAGGTGTAAATACAGGTCTTCTGAATTTCTAAAAATTATTTAGAAAATAGAATTCACTAAAAAGAAAAGGCCTTGTTTAGTCAAACATTAGAGTATTGTTTACCAAACGGCAGCACAAATACACGATCATTTTTGCAGCACAAAATCACTCTCAGTTCAGGGTCAAGAGCGCCCGCAACTCCTCTACACAGATTTTGATGGAAAACTGGCTTTCTGCAATGACCTTGATCTTGAAATATGGCCACTTTTCAAGAAACCCTCCGGATACTTATTTCCCAAACATCATAGAAAAAATCCTGGTCAATCTTTGAACAAAATCAAAACAAATATGTTACTTAAGAATGCTACACAATTGGAAAATTTTAGTTTTTCAACAATACTGTAAAGTATCTTTACATATCATTGCCAATTCAAGTGTTTATGAAACGAAGGAAGACATCCAAGACTGAAGATGTTGCATCCTGGTCATGAACCAGCTTCTGTCTGTACTCAAAGGTGGCTCTCATCCCCTCTTTAACCACAGATTTATCGGCTGAGTGTCTTATTATAAATTAGCCTCTCTGCACTCCTCACCAGAAAGTTATCCACCAATTAACAGAGAATCTCTTTGCATCGTTGGACCCTCTTGGTAATCAGCCCTTGTCCCCATCTTGAATCTGACAGTGTTTTAGTTTTGCCATATTCATTGAAGATTTCTTCACCTTTTGGGTTAGACCTCAGGACTGTATAGCCCCTCTGGAGAAAAAAAGCACAGACCAAAGACACAGAACAAAGTGGATATATTTACGAAATATGGGCTCCCAGATAACGCTTACAATATTATTCATCTTAAACTAATAATCTTGTAATCACTTACTATAGTCAACATTTGAAGTGGATTAAAACATTTGATCAAAGTTGTCCAAAGACAAAAACAGATATTGTTCAACATTCTGGCATAACATGAAAGTTTGTTTTTGATCCACTTCAAGTATTGACTACTTTATTTTTGTCAAGTGGTTTGCAGGTATACCTGCTTGGCCTCATCATGATCCAGCTCTATCAGGCCCTTACTCCTGTTTTTTTGTTGATGGGAGGATTATTGTTGAATCTGATGATGTAGAAGAAACTGGAGATGCTGAAAGGCTCGTTAATGAGGCAGATGATGGTGGGAGGACTGATAGTGAATCTGGTGATGAAGCAGGATCTGATAATACGGATTGGGGTTCATCTGTCACCAAATTAATTGTAAGATCTGTAAGAAATTACCATAAAATTTGTAACAATTAGAAGAATCACAAAAATAATGGATAACAAAAACATCATGGTGTATAAATCATAGCTTTGATTATCAAAATGTTGTCAATACATGAATTGTTGTTCAAACACTCTAAAAACATTTTTTTTCTAAGAGTACACTACTCTGCCTTTCGTCTGATATGCGTCGGGATAGGCTCCGACAGACCCCGTGACCCGGAAACGGATGAAAGCGGGTATAGATAATGGATGGATGGAGAGTACACTACTCTGAAAAACCATTGGGTGAAAAGGACAAATACTGATATATGTTTTTTACAAGAAGAATCATATATTAATGATAATTACTCCTAATAATAAGTTCTTTATCCGTTACTGGCGCCTGCTGGTATCCAACCTTGAAGTTTTGGACCACAGACTTCAACAGCTCATCCAGTATGTTACCATCAACCTCCATATCCCACCTTCAGGAAGGGGTTCACCTCTTTTAATAAGTTTAATTGAAATAACACAAAAACAATGTATTATTGCTTGAGCTAGTCATGTAATTTCATGCTAACGTTTCACACCAATACGTAAGTTAGTTTTAATTATCTTAAACTTGATTAGTTTGCTAAACACCTTAACGGGGGACTAATTTTTCCTTGTCTTTCACTACAGCCTCAATCTTTACCCTCAAATACAAAAAACGTGAATAGAACAGATTATCATAAACTATCGCTGATAAGCGCAGCTAACGTTTGTGGTGGTGGTGGTTTAACATCGATAAAAGTCTAGGCCTCAAGAAGGAAATGTCAAAATCCAAAAATAAAAATACTTCAAAATACCTCATTTGACCTACCGACAACGTAAACTTGAAACTACGTTACCTACTTGCGGTCTCGGTACTGCGTACTGGTCTTTGGGCGGGTGGGTGAGTCACTTCACTCTCCAGGAGTCACAGCCGGGGGAGTTTAGAGTGACGAGCTTGGACTCAAAATTCACATAATGACACTTAAAGTTTTACTACTAATTTTACTACTAATTGTTAGATTTGAGTTGAATATGAGGGATGCAACTCTGTCAAGAGTAAAATTAACTCTACTACTACTCTAGAAACACAACTAAAGTAACTACTCACTTTGCTGTGTAGATTTCTGGTTGTTCTGGCAGTTATCACCTTTTGGTCTGGGAAATGTGTATTAGGTCAGGAGAGTGTTGGGTTTTTAGCCATCAATCTCTCTTCTGCAGTTCTCTGCCAACGTCTCCCTTCCATTCATTAGTATTCCTTAAAGCTTACATTCATTTAGTCTGAAAGCTCTTTCTCTTCAGCGACGATTGCTACAAGGTCAACGCTGTTCGTCTACTAATGCAGAGAAGAGAGTATATAAGTGCATTTCCACTAGCAGGAGTTCAGGGTAAACCTGCTAGACAGGAACCTCGAACAGGGCCGACTGTCTTCCCAGCCTCTTCAGCTGGCATGTCTCCATTACACTGTAGCACCAAACAAGCATTTAACTGGAAAAAAAAAAATAATGGCTCATTATGGTTTTAGCCATTATGAGCCACTGACAAATGAAAAGCCTTAAAGGCTCAATGTCCAATATTTTCTGATGGAGAAGATAAAATGTCAAAAGACTCAACTCAGTTGATTATTCTGACATTCAGTCACATTGTTGTGTCATTGTTAAAGTCAGTCCCTGAGTTTTGGGGCCTATTTCAAAAAAAGTGTTAAAAAAGAGAAACTCAGGTTTTTCCATTTCAGATTGCAATTTAACTTAAACCCAAGAACGAGGGTTAACTCGAGGCAGGGTTAGCTCAAGAAACTCAGGCAGCTTCTACTCTGAGCTTGCCATGAGATACCATGTTTCCTAGCTTCAAATCTGGATTTCATCATTAAATCACAGGAATCAATGGATTTTGGATGGCCAACATGATTTAGAAATCTGTATCATTAATGATGCAAAATAATGTCTTTTAACAGCATCCTGCTAGCACCTCTGTGAGAAAAAAAAAAGTTCCATCAAGATTTTGAAATGTGATTGGAGGTATTGACGCCACCCATAATCCCATCAAAGCTCCTTAAATGAAATTCCTTTTGGCAGAGTAAAATGTTATTGAAGTATTTGAAACTAAAAGCTCTGAGTTTCACATCTCAGGGTCTGTTAAGTTTGTCAAAACTGGCCCTGAAGAGCTGTGAGACCAATAAAGTGGGATTATAAATAGAATTATTGCCAAAAAAATAAGGAACCTTCCAAATAAATGACAAGAATGTACCTGACTTGACATTTATTACATTTGTTTTGTTTCCTCTTCTAATCAGCATCTGCCCCAAAAATGAATTATGTACTAATCTTTGAATTTTGTGAATCGTTACAACCATTTTACTTTTGACTATGTCATAAAACACATGCTTTTCACATGGGGTCAGAGCCATATCTGCCATCTAAATTTAATGAGTTCAAGAATTTATGTTGGCATGATGGAGGTTTGCAAAGTTTTCCCTGTGCTCTACTGTTCAACCAGCCTGGAGAACCTGCCTCTCCAGAAACCTCTTTTATAAAAGCTGACCCACTGGAGTAATTTAATAAGAGCCTTCCCTGTGTTGCCATGGCGACACAACAGGTAATTACACCCACAACCTGGCCTATGTGCCCATGTTATTATCAGACCTAGAATTGATCTGAGCATACAGAGGAGTTGCCATGGGACATGAGCGGCCTCTGCAAAATGTCTTGTCTCCTCTGGCAGTGAAAACTGAAGGCAAATGAGCAAATTAACAAGGTGTCTGCTATCAACATCTTTCACACATGCAAATACGCTACTAAAAGGACACTTGTTTCATTTAGTCTTTTATCAAAAGTCATATTAGAATGAGACATGACTTCTCGCTGTCTATGAAACCTGTTCAAACAGCACCTGTTTCATTTCAATCCACGAATTAACATGTTCAGTCAACCTTTCTGGTGCCAAGAGTAAGAATGAAGTAATTGAGAATAAAGGGGAAAGGACTGAAGCATGCGGCAGCCTTTTAAAACCTTAATTTAAAATCCCTTGTGTCTTTTTTTTAAGTTGTTTCATTATGAAGACAAGGTAGGAAAAAAGAAAGAGAATGTGAGTGTTATTTCATTATAAGTATAGGAAGAACGGATGGATGAGGAACAGGAATTGTCCAAAGACTTTTAATTGGATAGCGAAAGTGCTTTCTTAATTGAGTTTTGTATTCTTGTTAATATAACAGTGTACATGTTTATGTTGTACTGCGCCAACACACACAGAAGCTTGCACACACAGAGTCACATCTAAATTGAACCCATGGGGTAAGGGGTAGTGAGAGAAGATGAGATTTGATGAGTTGAATGCTGGACACTTCAGCAAAAATTCTATTTAGATGCTCGTAGATTGACTGCTTCATTTCTAACAGCTTACCTTTAATAGCTTCCTTTACTGTTGCCTTAATTAAATCTGCACATTAATGCTTTAGCTGGGGATCAGCGCTCCTCAGAACCTGTTAAGTTACATTTCCCGCGTGGTCAAAGCACACATACCTTTAAGAGTTGATGTGAGTGTGGCAATCAAAAAAACAAAAATGTGCTTCAGTAAGCAAACACTTACACACACATTAGAAAAGGAATGTGGAAGCAGCCTTTAGGAGCTCCACCTGAAACTGAAAACGGGCTAAACTCCTCTAATGTGTTCCAACTTTAGACAATATGCCTACATGTTCACCAGCTGTGACTTGTAATAAGTATGCAGCTCACATAGTGGCTATAATAGACCGGGGGAGGGCAGTGGCCAATATACAAACTATTTGGTACAGTTTCAACACATTCACACCGACAAAAAGAAACAGGATCAATAGGTAAGAAAGACGGGAACAGCATTCACATCAGCATTCACAGCAATACTGACAAATCTGAAAAAGTTTATTGATCATGTTCCATGAAAATTCTGGCTTTAAAAAAATATTTTGAATAGTTGGACCAATGGACTCGGTATCTTTAATGCGCTTGGGAAAAAAAAATCAGCGTAGTGCTCTAAAATATTGATTACAGAGTTTAATCAGAGCTATGATAGGCAGACAGAGTTCTCAGCATATAGTATTTTACCACGGGAAGAACCCTAAATGAGTTGTATTGTTATAATTGTTGAAAATATTGTTTTAATTAATCATAATTGAAAATAATAAGAAACAATTATTGTCTCATGATGCAGCAGCAGCTCATGTGCCAGAGTTTAGCCCCGGCAGTCCTGGCACAGGTTCACCTCCGCATGTAGCAAACAATAACGGACATAAGCGGCCACCTTGTCTGACATCTGAGTAATGACTATTAATTATTAATCTTATTTGAAATTTAGGGTATGTATACTTCTTCTGAACAACTTTGCCAAAGCCTGTGTGAAATAAAAAGCTGAAATATGTCTGATATATGAAAGCCTTTTTAAGCATTTAGATTAAGCAACAAGTCTTCTCTACTTCAGAGTTGTGGCAGAGCCCGAAACAAGAAGACCTCAAATTTGACAACTAGACTTGTAGACATGTTGAAATGGTTTATGGGCAGTTTTACCTGCATGTTGTCTGAGACCAGATGTTGGCTTACATTGGAAATGTTCTGGAAAAAGCCCAATAAAATGCCCAACAGCCTCAAATCAAGATTTCGTTTGATTAAAATAACCAGCTCTTCTCTGTGTGTTCCTTTGATCAAAATGTCAAGTCATTTCCAAGTGGACTGCAGAAAAAGCAAGCTTTTCAGAATCAGCCGATAAATGGTGGATTGGCCACCATGGTGCCTAGTTGATATTTAAGTTAAAAAAAAAAAAAACTTGAAAAGCAGTCCTTTTTGTTGCTTTATTTGCAAAATAAGTGTAGAGAGGATTAAATAGGAGGCACTGAGGCTGTAACATTGAAGAAATCAAAATCTTGCTCAAAACAGAGCTAAACTTGTCTAGAGTGAAGTCAGCCTAACGAAGAAGAGAGATGGGGCAGTACACCCACCGGCTGATCACAAACAGGTGCTGAAGCAATTGTTTTGGGCACCATTTGCAAGCTAGCTAATCCATCAGTCCATTTATTTATTTGATTAAATACATACAATTACATGCAATAAAACAGCAAAGATGCCAAAAGATTTTGTCCAGGTGCATTTGTGTCCAGAGTGCTGGAAAAGGATTGTTTTGTTCATACTCATGCTGCACACTGATCGGTCTTGGACATAGTTACCCACTCCAGAATTCATGGCCAACTACCACAAAAACACTTTACCTGTTTAATTGCATGTTAGAAATTAAAGTGTTTGCAAAAAGTTATTTTTGCATGTAATCTGAGCTTTTCTAGTCATTTAAATCTCAATATTTCTGTATTAAATGAAACCATCAATCAATTAATTAATAAAACGTTTGAGACAGTAAAAAATAATTGAGACATGGACTTTCAAAGTGTAAATGGTTTAAAAAGGACCGATGTACAACATTTTTAGAAGTGGCATATAATTCAGAAAATGCAGTTAGGAACCAACAAAATGACAAAAACAACATCAATGTGTCTATACATTGATAATTGGGAAGAAATTCAGATTTCAGGTTGGCATCTAATCAGAAATGTACTTGACTTCCACCACGGCTCCTCGCCAGATTATGTCTGCTCTGCTGCTGTGTCACTGGTTTGGCAGCATTCAAATTAATGAAAGAACTTTTTGCAGTTATTTTGGACGTGAAGTTGTTTGGGAGTAACATGTAAGAATGTTTGCAATTCAGTTTAATAAGGGAGTCACTACATAGAGAAATAATTTCTTTACAGTAAACTATTGTTAACAGGGAAAAAGTGAAAAACAAAAAACAAACTTAAAGCCTGAAGGAGAGACCTCTGACAGAACAAGACTCAGTGGCCTACTGCTTTACCAATAATTTACCCAACCAGTTCCCCACAAATCTGCTGTTTAATAGCAGGAAAAGCCTCCTTCCAAATGAAAGCATGTAGAACATTTGCTTTGACTTTATCGCCTTTAAAGGTAAATGGCGTTTCGGTATCAGCGCTACTCTGTTATCTGCCACACTCCCTAAGACCCTGCCTGCTGTTGTAAGTTTGCTTCTCTTCAGTGATACATTCTGTAATAGCAGCAAACCTGACGTGTAAATGCATGTATTTGAGTACTAAACTGTGTATTTAATATGGTAATTAGTGCCTTTGTGCGTACACTTCCTTGCCCCTGTCTCGCTGTCTGTCTGTTGTCAAGTAGTTTTAGAGGCCAGACTCTGACATAAAACCTTTAGCAGCAGTGTCATGGCGCTTTAAAAGGTTAAACCGAACATGACCTAATCCACAACCGTGGAACACGAGGAAACTCTCTGAATGTGCGCTTGTGTGTGTATGTGAAAAACTTACATCCAGCTAAAGCCTGATTTTGACTTTGGCTGGCATATTCGTTTATTTTGGCGTGCAAGCATTAGAGATCTTTTGTTCATTCAGCTGTGTGTGTGTGTGTGTGTGTGTGTGTGTGTGTGTGTGTGTGTGTGTGTGTGTGTGTGTGCGTGAGTGTGTGTGTGTGCACGTGTGCGCGTGTGTGTATGTGTGCATGCGTGCGTGTGTATGTGTACGTGTGCACGTGCATGTGTGTGCGTGTGTGTGTGTGTGCGTGTGTACATGTGCGCGTGCATGTGTGTGAGTGCGTACGTGCATGTGTACGTGTGCGCGTGCATGCATGTGTGTGTATGTGTACGTGTGCACATGCGTGTGTGTGTGCATGTGTACGTATGCACGTGCGTGTGTGTGTGTGTGCATACGTGTGTGGGCGCGTGTGACAGATATGAGGTGCTTACATACCGATATTCTGTAACATTTACCTAAAACTGGGCAACCAATTTTACTTTGCTGGCCTTTACATACTGGCCCAAGGCCCCAAAAGATAAAAATGCTGCAACTGTTATTAAACACATGAAACCAAAGTGTGACTCGACATCGTGTGTGTTTCATGTTCATTGCATTCATGGTAAATAAATGATAAAACATCATAGTGAAGGAGATGACACTCTTATAATATATAAAAAGTTGACGGCATCATGTCCTTCCAACGGGGTGAGGGTGCACATGAGAGGCGCGCAGAATAGCGATATGACCCCTTACATACACAACCTTTCTCTCCTTTTTTACACCTTTTGGTCTACCTCGGGAGGCAGAAAAAAGAGGTGATCTGATTTTTTGCTTTTTCCGAAGGAGGCTCTTACATACAAACCGGCAAAAGAGGCAAATGTTCCGCAAAGAAATGCCAGCATGTAAGTACCTATTATTGGACACACTTCCATGGCCGGTTGGGGTTGCAACCTTATTTTTATCAGGTGTGTAGAATGTGTGTGTGTCTGTGTGTGAATGTTAACGTGTGTGAATACTGGTGACAGTGAAGGTAACTGACACTCAGACAAAAATTGGTGACAAAGGAGAAGTGATAATCATGAAAACCACAATTAAATAGTAGAAATCCTTTTCATTATTATCACTATCTTAGAAGACTCAAAGATATTAGTTTGAAAAAAAATCTGTGAAAGTTGATCAGGTGGATTGTGGCTCAATATTGCTCTAGCAGGTGACTGATTAGTTAAAATATAGTATAATTAGTTTTTCTGAAGAATAAATGTGTGGTGTTCCTTGATTTCTAAGATGTGAGGATTCATTTCTGACGTCTCCTAGCAGTAATGGCAATAGCAGGATTAGGCACCCCAAGAAGTGACTTCTTCCTAAAAATGTTTTATAGGTGTGCGGTTCCAGGTGGTCACTATTCAGAAGTGTTTAATGAGCGTTATGGAAAGATCTCTGACGTAAACCGCATTTCAACCTTTTTTTCGCTACTGCGGTGACTACTATGGAGAGTTTTGTATTAGAGGCTTGTAAGTTAACATTTTTAGTTCTAAATAGATAAATAATGTATATATATATGTGTGTGTGTGTGTGTATATATATGTGTGTATATGTTTTATATTTATATTCCCTTTTTTTTCTTTTCTTTCTCTAGGGATTAATAAAATATGGTTAGACTGTCAAGAGGGCTGGTGAAGGTAACACACTCACACACACCCATGTACACATAAAAAAAAAACCTCTGTTGCAAGATAAAAGTGCATATATATGGCTCTTGGGTTCTACCATACTTGGTATTAACCATTAATATATTGCAAACAAAGGGAAAAAAAAATCTTTATTGTGAGTGTGTTTGGTGGGTGTGGTGGGGAGTCTTTGGTTGGGGGGTGGGTGTGGCTCCACCACTGCTCACCATGGCAATGCTGCCAGAAAGATAATCATCAACGAATGATGTAAACTGTGTGCTATAAATAGCCTGGATTTCTACAGTGTAATCAGTTCCTTGTACTTAAAAAAAAAAAAAAACATGTCACGCATGATTATCTCTAGTGAAAACACCAATCTATGACTGAATATTAGACTGTACTAATGAATATTTGTTAAACGTCTTAACTGTGTTGGTTACGGAAATGGATTACAGCCAAAATCTTAGAACAAAACTTGGATTTCAGAGCTCTCTCGACAAAGAATTTCAGTCTCACATCCATGATGATCTTAGTTGACTTCAAAGAGAAAATGAAGAGTGCAATGCACAAAATAAAAAACGACAAAACTGAGATGCTGAAAGCAGAAAAGATGGATTTGGATGACAAAAGAAAGTACTTAGAATCAAATTGTCAAAATCTGGGTCTAGAGAAAACTGAAATGGAACTAATAAAGATGGAAATATAGGAAAACCACAAAAAATTGAAATCAAAGAAAAAAAAGACTTCAGCAGGATGGAAAGACTTTAGAGGAAGATAAAAAAAAACAATAAAAGAAGGCCGGAAACAATTGAAAATGGAACACAGAAAAGTCTGTGATATCACAATACAACTGGAAGAAGAGCATAAAGAATTTGAGGGAACGCTGAAAAAGCTGCAGCAGCAGTTCATTGATTGTCAAGAAAAACTTTGAAATAGAGAAAGCTCTAATGGAGGAATCCAAAGTCAAAGAAGAGGAAATTAAAAAGGAACTAATGGTGGAAAAGCAAAATCTGCAGCTACAGGTGAAAAATTTGGAAAATGACAGGAAACAATTGGAAAAGAAGCAGGAGAAACTGCAGCTGCAGAAAAGCGAAATCAATTAGATAAAGATTGAAATGGAGAAAACCTGCAAAGAACTTGAGACAGAGAAGAAAAAGCTGCTGCAGCAATTCCTAAATTTTAAGGAGGAAAAGAAACAAGTGGAAAAGCTGAAAAAAAACTTTGGAAACTGAAAAATCTCTGATATAGAAGTTAAAAGTAAAAGTGGAGCCAATCAAGAAAGATTTAACATTAGAAAACAGAACAGGGGAAAAAACTGGAGGATGACAAGAACCAATTTGAAAAAGAGAGGAAATAATTAGTGCATGAGAAAACAGAAATCAGTGACACAAAGCTTAAAGTTAAGGAAGGCCTTCATGGATCAGAGAAAAAGAAAGAAAAGCAGCCATAGCAGCTTTTCATAAAACCCAAGTCTTGGAAAAAGGCAATCAAAGTGAATGGTCAAGACATCTTCTTCAAGGTGGATACTGGTGCCGAGGTTACACTTATTCCAGAATCTGCCTGCTCAAAAGAACTGCACGGTCCACTTGCTAAACCAACAGCACTGGTGTGTGGGGCCAACAGGCAACCCCGTAATGTGATAGGTCAGTTTAATAGGGTCCTGGAGCTCAAGGGCAGGACTACAACACAGACAGTGTACATGGTACAGATACTTGCTTCCCCTCTCCTTGGGTTTCCAGCCATCACACACCTGCAGTTAATACATCTTGACAACTGTGAGCAGAGACATCCAAGAACTCCAGACAAAGAGGGAAAAGCTGCTGCAGCAGTTCATGTAACAAATGGGAATGCTAGAAGAGAAGAAAGTGTAAGTTCAGAAAGAGATGGATGAATTGCTGAAGATGAAGAATGACTTGAAAGAAAGCGAAGATAGAATCAATGGAGTGAACCAGAAATTGCAAAACCAAAAAAGACAACTGGATAAAGATAGAAACAGACTGGTGTGCGAACAAAAGGAAATTCAAGAGAAAAGGAATAGTTTAGCAAAAGGAATGAAAATGTTGCACAAGGAAGAGAAAATACTGGAGGAAAAAGAAAGAGCATTCCAAAAAGTTATTGCTAAAAAGGAAAAGAGGGGATTCTTTTCAAAGATCTTCAAAAGCAGAAAATCAGACCAGTAGTTTCCCTTTGTTTCCAGCATCTATTTCATCCCCACCCACCCCACCCCTAGCTCACATAAACCCTTCCCCAAGATGATTGAAATTAAAAAAAAGAAAAAAGAAATTGCAGCATTGAGGTTTCAGTGATTAGCACTGCAGCCTCACAGAAACACCTTCACCTGTGTGTTTCTGTGTGGAGTTGGCTGTTCTCCGGTAGCTCCGGTTTCCTCCCACAACACAACAACTACTATTACTGGAAAATCTAAATACCCCACAATCAGTTATAAGTAAAAACCAATAACAAAAGACATCATTTTTCATCAACTAGTAAAAGTAATTCTTCATCATATTGTTTTGTTCCCCCACACCCATATAAAAATATAAACTTCTTATGCAACCTCAGAGCCATGTGTCTTTCTGAGCTGGTCCTACGTCCAGATAACTGCGGAGGGCGAGGAAGGGCATCTTACATAAAACATGTGAATCACAAGATCCACAAACCCCATTGTGGATGAACAAGGCCCAGGTAATCAATAAACCCAATCAATTATGATGACAAGAAATCTACTAAATATTCTATATCAACAAAAAAAAACTCTGTTATATTTTTGAGTTTGTTTTCATTATACGATTAGTACAGTTTTTGTCTTCTGGTTGTTGTTGGACTGTTGATTTAATTTTTAAAAATGTGGAAAAATAAAATCTTAAGATTATTATGGGACAGAATCAGTGTTGTGGTAAAAAAAAAAAATTTTCTTCCAAATAGTTAACTAAATCTTGTTTTATACTTCTACATAACAGCGCAGACTATGCAGGGCAACTCCTGCCATCTCTGGCATTTATACTTTGATATCCAACCACAAAACTCTGTATGGTTTAAGAGGATATTTGTGAGTAATCGTGAAGATTATATTGATTACAGCAAAAATATGCATTGTGTGTGTGTGTGTGTGTGTGTGTGTGTGTGTGTGTGTGTGTGAGTTTGTGTGAGTGTGTGTGTGTGTGTGTGTGTGTGTGTGTGTGAGTGTGTGTGTCTGAGAGAGAGAGCGTATCTATATAGAAGGTAGTATTTTTTTTAAATGTCTGACGATTATCCAAATTTACAAGCCTTTGCCAAAAAAAAAGAAATGAAAAAGAAAAAAAAGCCTAGGATTAAAGCACTGTATAGGTTGCTTCATGAATTTTTACCTCTAATTACACATGTTTCCTCTTTCTGACTCATTTTTCATAATAATATGACATGCTGCTTGGAAGAAGAAATAATGTAGTAGGAAAAAAAAGAATATAATCTTAAATGTACTGATTGGTCTATTAGCTGAGTTAAAGGTGTAATTACCTAAACTCCTAATCTTTAATCATCTTTTAATTGCCATATCATGTAGTCATTATAACAGCTCCTGAAGGGAGGAAGTTAAACTTTCTTCCTTGGTGTTTAAGGGTAATTATTTTGGCCCTGAATACTTGGCAGAGTGCAGATGTTTTCTGAGATGCAACAATACACACCTCCTGCACCTTCATTCTTTTAACAAGCTCTTTGATTTTACACCATCATTATCTGCTGTAAATACTGGGGAAATTATTTCCATCATATTTACATGAAAAAGCCATCCATTCGTCCACTATCTATACCCACTTTTCCCTATTTAGGGTCATGGGGATCTGCTGGACCGTTCCCCCCAGGGACCCTGGGTTTTACATATGTTTGCAAATATCTGCTAAAAAAGACAAAGAAAAAAAAGTTTTGTTATTCAGTTGTTGGTAAGCATAAGGTAATTTGGGAAAATATTTAACAATTGTTAAGATGTTGAGACATTATCTTAACGTTCTATAGTTGAATTTATGAGTGGCCAGCCTTTGACTGAGCTTACCCTGACAGTTTGAGGACAGAGTTAATGTTATAATCTTACTTTTAGAGAAAGAGAGAGAAAAAAAATCAAGTCATTTACTTCTTTAATTTACATATTGGCACCAGGTTCGTGTCAGCAACATGAGTTCTTTGGTGTGAGATGATTTGGATGAAACAGAAGCAGAGCAATATGTCTCTTCACCAGAAAGATCATCCATTCAAAAACATTATTAATACACTGTTAAGGTTGATGGATTCTTTTCATTTGCCACATTTTTGTGATTGCTTTGACTTTGAAGCTTTACCTTGTATGTTATTTCTTGACAAATCCTTTTACATGAAATTACAAGCTGAGCATTCGTTAGTACAGTGTAACATATCCCATATTAGTGTCTTAACAGTCTGTTACAATTAAAATACACTCATAATTTTCTCAGACAATTAAAAACTATACTCGATACCCTGATAAATCTTTACTCCAGTCTCTGTAAGTGAGAGACTGTTAACACTGTCTTTTATCCGTCTATCCAAAAAGATCTGCATATCCCCAAATACGATGAAAACGCTAAGCTACTGAAGGATGGCTGTTAAAACCAACACCTCATGTGGCCTCAGAACAGCTGTTAACTGTCGGCACTACAGCTTCAGTCTTGTCTAACCAATATCAAACATTTTTTGAGTCCACCAGAATTATGTAGGAACAAGATAAAATGGTTAGTATTTACAGACTGAGTTTAATTCTGATGAAAACTGTGGCTCATTATCGTATGTGTATAGATCCTTTTTGATGGTTTGTAGTTTTAAAAAAATGTTTTTTTTAAATAGGATCTATTTTTGTAAAAACAAATAAATTCAAAGGAATGACAATAATTATGTATATTTAACTAATATTACGTTCAAAACATACATACAATTTGTTAAATATAATAGTCTTTATTTCATTAAATCATCTTTGTTGCATTTCTGTCTATTATGTGGATTTTTATTTTTTAAGTAATTTTTAATACATTGATCAGAATAAACAATTTTACATGTCATGTTGAGACTACTCGTTAGAACACGGCCAAAGCCTGCCTTGTGTTTGGGTGCAGCACCGCCCCTGGGTCCAACAGACACATACAGTACATGTACATTCAGAGCTCTTTGTACGCCCATAACATAAGCTGTATTTGAATTTGCATGCATATGACAAACAGCATGCAGGACAGAAGATATTTGAACATTATGTTAAGGTTTTAGCTCTGATATAGATTCAGTTATCAAGACTCGGTATAAGCTGTTTTCTAGACTATATTTAATAAATGTTAGTACACATTTAATACATGTGTTAAACTTATGTTTAAAATAAGCCCTGCAGATTCCTGCCATTATGCCATGTTTGTTTGTTTTAGAAATGTCCTGGTATTACATTGTCAATTAAAGTTTGTCATCATCAATTTCAATCAGTTTTAATCAGAGATAAGGACTGAATTGAATTTGCAATTGTTTTATAAACTAGGAGATTAACTGAAGGGAGAACTTTTCTTTGGGAATTCTCAACATTTGACTGACACCTAAAAATAAAGAGTGTTAAAGAAGGACCACTTTCTTTGAATTCAGTAGAATCCACATTATCTGCCATCACACCCTACTATTTTAGGCCATCCCATAAGCGGCACACTATAAAGACTTCATGAATTTGATTAATAACTCAGTCAGCTAAAATAACTGTAATTCTTAAGTAATTTATGTACTGTTTTTGATATAAGGCATGCATGGACATCTGTTAATTCATGTATGCTGTTCCATGGGGTTTAACATGAATTAATTCAAGCTTTTTCATGCAGGAGGTTGCAGATTAGGTTTGATAAAATTTATGAGGTCTTTCTTTAAAGCGTTTCTTTTTTTTTTTTTAATGCTCAGTATAAATGCACTGCTAATTGCTTTCCATGGTGGAATGAAACTTGACAATCACCACTCTTTTTTTGGAGGTTGTCAATCACCACAGTGTCCAGTTGGTGAGCCATCGTCTGTTTTGGAACTTTGTGGAGGTATTCTTGCTACCTGGTTGTGCCTCTCCATGTATGCTTAACCTGCCAGCATCTTTCATCCTGCTATTACGTTCTGGAATGTCTCTGGTGCATCTTTGCACAGGCTGCACCTAGTGTCTTGTCTGGTGTAATAGACCCTGGCTTCTATTGCTTTTTTGCTCCAGGCCAGTTCTTGCGCTGTTATGATAAATGCCTTTGTGCTGTCCTTTAGTTCAGGCTTTTCCAGCCACTGGTAGGATTTCTCAGTGACAACCACATCTTTGATCTGTCGATGGCACATGCCGTGCACTGGTTTCTCTTTTCATGATGGCTTGCATAGTCACATTCCAACAGTCCTATATAATCCTCTCCTGGTCCATATATGTCTTGGTCCAGTACGACATCAGTGTGTCCTGGTTCCCCAACAACTGATGCGGAGCTTCTTGGTTTAGTGTTCCAACATCCGCAAGCAGAACTTGATATCTCAATTAGAGATTGATAGGTTACAACAATAATGCTTCTGTTGAGGGTAGCCAGGAAACAAGGTCAAGGGGGGATATGTCATCATCTCCACATGAGCCCCATCAAAATGCCCAGCTAACCTGAACAGAAAGACACCAGAACAGAGAGGGAAGATCGTAACAAAGCTTGATGGCTTAAGCTGAGATGACCCTTTACCATGGCGAAGAGATAGAGTACCTTCTGAAAGTCTGATAGAAAGTGTGAATCCGCTGCTACTAACAATATCTACAGGCACCATCACCAAGACCAATAAGCTGATCTACAGTACAGCAGCAGTAAGTTGCAAAACTACAGACTGGCCCTGACCTCTCCTCACACAACGGGATCCCAGTCGAGACTGTTTTCCCTGGTCATTCCTTGATGGTGGAAAAGTTAACTGTGGCCACAAGAGTAGAGTCCTTCTGTATGTTCAAGAAAGTGTTGAAAACTGTCTTCTTCCAAGAACACCTTCTGTTGTGAACTGCGTTCCACCTATAACTTCACAACCTGCACTTGAATGTCATCAATGTCATAGTGGCACTTAGCTGTACTTATTTAAATACTCTCTTATCTGCACTTACTTTGTGGTCTACTATGTTACTTTGGTTTTATTGTATTTCTCTGGTGTAATTCACTTTTTTATAAAAGTGTCTGCTAAATGTAATGTAATGCAATCCTACAGATGCTTGGCTACAAGATTAACACAGGTAATAAGCAGAGTCCTCCATGGCAGAGAAGGCTGGAAACTAAGATCAAGGTGGCACAAAAAGCCAATTGTCCGAACAGCTGAAAAGTGCCTAAGAAATATCAGAAACTTTTACTGCCAAGGCACTGGAACCTGACAAATAGAGACTGACAGCCTTGACTTCCTAACTGAGAAGATACACACCAGAGGCCGAAGCCAGGAGAATAAAAAAGATGTTCTCCAGTGAACCATCCAAAGTGTACGCTCAGTGGCAGAATAATGAGACATGAGAATCAATCCATTCAAGGTTGAGACTAAGGAATACTGGAAAAGTATATGGGAGAATACATAACACAAATGCCCCATGGCTAGTAGATTAAAGAGCTGACCACAACAATCTCCCAGAAAAAGATCCAGTTGTCATGACATGATCCACACTTTCTGGCTGAAGAAATTAACGGCACTCCATAAGTGCCTCCCAGCACAAATGAACCAGCTGCTCACAGATGGGACCCACCCAAAATGGCTAACCCAAGGCTGCAGAGTCCATATTAGGATTGCACAGTATACCAGTACCAGTATAGTACTGCGGTGTTAGAGATTTGAAAATGGTACGATACCAGCATTTAAAAACAAACAGTACTTTTTTTTTTTTGGATGCAAATGAAATATTAAATTTGAGCCTGTGTCTTTAAGCACAGTGAGGCAAGCGAGTGGCTTTCAGTGTTACTTTCAGTGTTGGCGAAGCAGAACTATAATGTGAGCAGACTCACACTGGCACGTTAGACTGAGGAGAAGAGAAAACAAGGATGGGAGCTGCAGAAATGCCTGTACTTGTTGACAAAATAGGGGCATGATGTATGGTCTGGAAATATTTTAGGTGCAAACCCAATAATAAAGGCCAGCCACTAAACGAAGATGCACCGCAGCACAAGTGATGCTAGAAAATGTGTCTCACTAAAGTAGGCAACACAAATTTATCGAAACAATTGAAGGACAACCCCACCGACTTGTTCCACGGCTTCAGTCAAGAACAACAGGTGATAATATAATAATTAATCAGCTTACTGCACTTATGTACAATACAAAACCTCTCCCAGCCCAGTAGTAAACTTACAGCAGCCTACATACTAGTGATGAGCCGGTAAACCCGTAACCCGTGGATACCTGCCGGTGCATTCGCAGGGGGGGGGTAGTTGCAGGTGAAAAAAAAAAAAAAAAAGCCAACCCGCTTATCACTACCACATACACAGAGCTAAAACAGTTCGGTGGTTAATAAATGCATTTTTAAAAATGTAATTACATTATTAAAATATTTAAATAAGTTCCACATAAATTAGCCTACCCACCCACAGAAATGAAATGACAGATATCAGCCACAAATGGGATAAAACACATTTTTGTAAAACTTTCCATTTGCCTACAATAACGTATCCTACCCTGGACACTCTTGTTTTCTTTGCTAGGAACCTGAAAAATGAAAAAAATGGGATAGCCAGCAACCCTAGGAGGAGTATTTGCTGCTACAATTTTTTATTTAACATGGTCACATTCATTTGAATGACATCGCTTCCACACCAATTATTTATATTATTTATTGTTGTTGTAGCTCCCAAAGTATGTTTTAAAGTAAAAGAAAATATTTACATTTGAGAGTGTCTCACCTTTTTACAAAAAGTAAAGAAATACATATTGATATAGGAATCCTGGATTTTTAAAAAAAAAGCATTTGACTGAGTTTTGCACTTGTGGATACTAGAATGTTTGGAGCTGTACAATGTCATCAAGAACTCAAGAATATGTATGTGGAAATGCTTGTATTTATACATATATGGATAGTAATAAGTATAGTTGTATATGTATACTTAGATGTGTATAGAAATATCTATGAGTAAGAATGCTTGTAATGAATAAGATTGTGCAAGAGTGTGTATAAATTCACATAATAAATTAGTTTATTCATATATGGATGAAGACAGGGACTCAAGGAAAAAAGCGTTTATATACAGTGGCATGTAACTGCACATGACAATAATAACTTTAATTTAGACTCAGGTATATATATATATATATATAAGTATATACCCAAGCTTAGCTAATCGCACACGGACACAGGACTAATTCAAAGCCTGCATGTTTTCTGCGTAGCAAGCGGGATTAATTTACTTGATTGGTTGCTTTTTGGTATGACGAAGGAGCTTCAACCTCGCCCATGTGATTTGCTGCAGTGCACCAGTGTGAATCCAGTTTAGAGTCCTGTTCTGCAACTGAAGGTTTGCCGTAATTTGTAAGTATGCTCCAGAAGTGCTTTTTTTGTTTGCAAAGTATATATTTTCAAATTGCACATTTAAGTAGCCTGTTGAACTGGAATACAGTTCAGAATAGAGATGGCGAGTGGCCAGTTGTGTTCACTCCTGGACAACTGTATCACACAATTAACATGTTGATAACTATCACAAATGTCAAATACTGTGGTTATGCAATAAAAATGCTACCAGCAATGAAATTAGTTTCCAGCCCTCAAAGGCATGCATAAATCATAAATGAAGCCGGTTCAAATAAAATACTGCTGGTTAAAAAACAATAATTGAAATATGATGTGTTTTTTAATTTACATCATATTAGTGGTCCCTCGGCAGCACGGTGGCTTAGTGGTTAGCACTGTTGCCTCACAGCAAGAAGGTTCCTGGTTCGATTCCTGGCCCGGTGGGTCTTTCTGTGTGGAGTTTGCATGTTCTCCCCGTGCTTGCGTGGGTTCCCTCCGGGTACTCCAGCTTCCTCCCACAAGGAGTCCAAAAAACATGCAGGGTGGGTTAATTGATCATCCTAAATTCTCCCTAGGTGTGAATGTGAGCGTGATTGGTTGTTTGTCTTCTATGTGGCCCTGCGACAGACTGGCGACCTGTCCAGGGTGGATCCCTGCCTTTCGCCTACTATGCGTCGGGATAGACTCCGACAGACCCCCGTGACCCGGAAACGGATAAAGCGGGTATAGATAATGGATGGATAGTGGTCCATCACCATTTTATTTGCTAGTTTTAATTTAAAGCACATGGTTGAACTTAAGCAAAAAACAAAACATAATGGGAATGTTGCTATTAGAAAGCGGTGCAACTGTAGGAAAATGTTTGAGATTTTAGTTCTCTGAACATCGATGGAACATCAGGTTTCTGAGTAACCATGTAGTAACATTCTGTAACTGTTAGTTTTTGGTTTTTGTCAACTAACCTTAGGAAAACTACAGGGGAATGTTATTTGAATGTTTTGTGTTTGCTAGGGAGATATTGGAGTGTCATTCGGGCTGGAAAAATGCAAGCTACTGGTATCAATACAAGAAAACTCCTTACAATGCACAGAAGATTTCACCCCAAGTCCAACACCATGAGACTATACACAAAGAAAAGGAGGGAGGCCAGGGATTAGTCTGCATCAAAGCCACCATCCAGGATATAAGAACAAAGATCCAAGAATACTTAAAGAAGATGGCCTGGAGGATAAGCTGCTAAATGAATGTCTCAGACACCAGAAATCCGGTGAGGAGGAAGAAGATGTGGAGGACCATCATGGAAAGAAAAGCAAATGCACAGCATCCCAGGATCCCAACCACAAAACGTTGAAATAACATTAATAACAAAAACACAAAAAAACAAAATCCAAAGGACAGAAAACATTCCGCACGGTTACTCAGAAACCCAATATTCCCTAAACATTTAGAGAATGAGAAACTAAAACATTTTCTAACCGTTGCACTGTTGTCTGTTCACAACATTCCCAGAATGTTGTATTTTATTTATGTATCTTTTTTGTTATTCAAAATGTGCAATTTAAACTGAAACCAATAAATGGTGATAACCCATTGAGATTCTGTAAAGTAAAAAAAAACAAAAACAAAAAAAAAGGACACATATTTTAAATGATTGAACCTGATTTCCGTGCAAGTAATGGTATTATCTGGAGTTATTAACATACCAAATATTTGAAACATTACTAAACAAACAACTGGTCCCACACTAGTTCTGTTCAAAATAGCATTTTGATTAAACAGGCTTGTTAAATGTGTAAACAAGCATTTTTAGACTTCATGTCTTCTTTCCACATATTGAATCACCAACTCCCAAAACTGTTGCTGCATGGAAGTAAATTTTAAAATATATGCATTAAAAAAGCACTACTGAAGCCAACTAAAAACTCATTGCAAAACTTTAGCTGCAGAATTGCAAAATATACCTTTAATATGTATTGCGGCAACAAACAACGTTAACAGAGCACTTTAGTTTTTGTGTATATTGTGCTTTTGATCTTTTTGTTTCTTTGCATGAAGAGCAACGATGTCTGCCAATGGTTAGGGTTACATTTCTTTGTGGAATTGCGTTGTAGCCAATCTATTACATGAGAAAAGCTAGAAAAACAGTAATATTGCAGTGGCAAATTCTGGATCCAAGGATGCCCCATGTCCCTGCTGACTGGCCAGATCATTCAATGTCATTATGCAAGAGCCTGAACAGCTCTGATTGAAGAAATGAATAAAGTTTTGTAAGATGATGAATTTCGATAGTTGGATCTTTCAGATTCCCAAAAAGCAAAGAGAAGAAAAAAAAAAGGAAATAACTGCATTTATTAGAAGCCATTTATAAAAATACCTTTTCAATTGAAAAGGTAAGTTAAAATGTAGTGGTTACATTTATCACAACATCATTTTGGCATATGCTGTGTGTGTATATGTAGCGTGTAGATAGTATTCACCAACCCAACGTCACCATCCAGGTCAAGATTCACTGTGCAGCGTAAGTTATTCATTCAGTCTCATTCAGTCTTGAATTCACAAATTACTAACATTATTTGTGAGAAATATTGTAAAATCATCAGAAAACAACACAAACCACTTCAAAAGGCAAAAGGCATTCTTGCATTCATTCATTGTGTTGTAGTTAGAGTTTTTTAATTGGTTTCAATGTTTTGATTTTAAGTTTTGTTGTTTCAAATCTGCCACACAGGCATTGTCAAGTGAATGTGCTTTGTGTAATTCTGCTGGGTTTATAAACCAGTTTCACAGAATCAGAAATACTTTTTGAACAGAATGAGCGGGTGGAAGAGGGCACGACAAGAGCTGGCAGAACGTCAGCCGGCAGAACAGTTGGCGCAGCAACAACTAACACAGTTACTACTGGCACGGCAATGGGAGCGTCAAGATAACTCTCAACTCACTGCAATGACAGCAATTTCTACAGAGAGCTCTGAGAAGGAAAACCACACTGTTTCTTTGCTACAGACCTGAAATGTCTGATTCGTCCATGAAGGACACATCAGACATCCTCACCCTGGTTCCAGGGGTGAGGAACAAAACCCACAAGAATCATTCAAGTGTTCTTCACAATGTCTGGGCCTTAAAAGACAAGATTCTACAAGCACCTCCTGAGCTGAAAATCATCAAGATGGACAATGTTGATGGCCTCTTTGTAAGGCTGAAGGTCAGTAGACACCTAGACAGCAAGGATCTTTTTTATCAAATCCCAGGGACATCAGGTCCTCCACAGTATCAGGAATGGAGTATGTCCACTTCAGATTAAGGAGAGCTCTTGAAGGACAACTTAACCAGTGCCCAGAAGTGGTTCTGATAAAAAAAATGTACATGCTGGAGTTGTCTCTCAACATTGATGGACTGCTATTATTCAAAAGCAGCAAGATCGCTCTGTGGCCTATCCTGTGTGCCACTCATATCACTCCAATCTGTGACTTTAACTGCTCGCTTGTCTCAAAGCCACAATTGTCATTTTCTTAATAATTGTGTTGCAGAAGTGTGCTTAAAAATGCAATTAAGGAAAGAAGGCTATATTGCACTGTGTAATATGTGATACTCCAGCAAAAGCCATGGTCAAAATATCCAAACTATGAACAGGATACAATGAATGCAACAAATCTACACAAAGGAGACAATGTGTGGATGGTCATGTGACATCCCCTGATGTTCTCAATATCACTCTGGGACCCAACAAGATGTTCAGAATAGAAATGGCAGCCAAGGAAAATGAGGGCCATGCAGTTTTTCCATTTCTATAAGTTCTTGTTGACATGATGAAGATGTTTCCCGTGTCTACATGCACCAAGACTGTTTAGGGAGAGAAACTGCTGCTTGAATGGGTGAGGAGGACGGTTGTCTGAATGGGTCAGAATGTCAGCTGGACAAGTTAGTAAAGTAAGCAGGAAATTAGATAAGCTGAAACCATATACACCAGTTTGGTTTGCCAGGAACCCACAAAGTTTGGAAAAAGTGAACCAATGGAAGGCTACAGAACCGTGTCATGTTGCCCTTTACACAGGGAAAATTAGTGCGAAGGGTATCCTCGATAGCCAATAGTATAATCATTTCATGACTTTCAGTGTGGCCCAAGTATTTTGGTTTCTCCCATCTGGCATGTAAACACCGACTTCAGCACATGTCTGATGAGTTATTTTGTGTCAGGGAGTGCTGAGCTGTAGGGCAGTCACCTCATGCTCTACGATGTTCAGGCAATGATTAATCTGACAGACAAAGCAGAAACCTTTGGATTTCTGGATACATTCACGGCATTCCCTTTTGAAAACTATTTGGCACAAGTGAAATATCTGGTCAGATCAGGTAGAAGGCCACTAATTCAAATGGCCAAAAGGCTCCTGCAGATGGATCAGTGTCAGACCAGCATAGGTCCTGGACAAAGAAGAAAAATCTCAAGCCTGAAGATATCCTGGCAGGCAACAGATGCTGTAAGGTATCTGTTGCCTGCCAGGAGGAGAGGACTGAGAGGATTTTGTGCAAGGTGTTTGAGAAAGTGGAGCCTCTATTCACAAGCCCCTGTGATTCAAAGAGCATTAAGTGGTTTATTGTAAGGAAGAGAGTTGCTTTCATGAAGCTGGTGGCAGAATATGAACTCATGATGGAAGAGCCACAAAGCAATGTTTTCTTGACAGTCCTATACGTTATGACGTTTAAGACTTAAACACATTCATACAAACATACAAAACACAAACAAATGATCTTCAAGGACTCTGTCAATGTATGGCTACAAAAATGAATCTTCCCTTTGCATCTAAAACATTGAGATGCCCTAACTGAAGCCCTAACTCTGTTCTGACATGCTCAAGCCAACCTGTAAACAAATGCCCGTGTGCCATTTTTTGTTGTTGATAATGAATTATTTGTTTCATTTGCCATCCCTGCCATGTTCTGTGTCTCAACAGATGAAGAACTTCTGCACTGATGAATTTGGACCAAAATGCACCAAAATGACAGATTTTGTCATCAGTTTTGGTGTGGTCTCTTTTCCACCAATGTATGAGTACTTATATGAGATTATTTACATTTTTCTGTTAGGGCAACTTCTGCTACTGGACCACAATGTGAATTGCCTGGTGATGGGGGCCAGTTTCCAAAATACACCTAGAATAAATATTCTGTTAATAGTGCCTGGCTGATGACAGGTAATGTAGTTTTGTGTTACTTTTTATTTCTCAAGGTACATTTTTAATGTATTGTAATGAAATGCGCTTTACTGTTGTCTCACACAAATGTGTTCTTTTTTAAATAGACTCTTACTCAAAAGGAAATAATGCCAGCATGACACTGAAATGTCAAATGTTGACACAAAGAAAGAGTTCAGTCCCTAAAAGAGGTCACAGAACCAACGTCAGAGATATATGATGGACACTATTAGTGGTGGTTAGAATTCTGTATGATGGACTTAAGTTGCAAATCAGATATTTATTTAGTTATTTCCGCAGTAAATACGACTTGTATGACTTCTCATTTTAGAAAGAGTCCATTCTGAAAACCCGATTAATGTAAAGTGTAATTATAAAAAATTGGAGAAGGGGTAGGATTGCTATACACATTGCTACACTCATTCACGCACTCTACAACACATCACACAGGCAACAAACTGCACCCATCACTGTCTTGTATTTTCGTACTTGCTTTTTCATGTCCCACTTTTTTCTAGTCTTTCATGTCCCACACAATCCTCCTTGGCAGCATTTTTTATTCCCTTTTTTCTTTTTTTTTCTCTGGGGATTAATAAAATGGTTAGACTGTCATGAGGACTGGTGAAGGGAACACACACACACACACACACACATGTGCACATAAAAAGTATTAACATATGTAAGAAGTTTAGCTCTAATTTAGCAATTGTTAACATTCATATATCTCAGGTGACTCAACTCCTATAAGACCCCACAGGAGACCAATGGGAGGTCCTGGTCAGTACGTGTGAGCTGCTTCACTCACCAGGCTCAGGTAGGGGTACAGTCATTTTAAATAATTAAAAAATGGTGTAAAATAAATTTTAAGTAAAACATAATTGCAAACTATGGAAGTTGCATTAAACTCACTGTGTGTGTGTGTCAGTGAGTGAGTGAGTGAGTGAGTGAGTGAGTGAGTGAGTGAGTGAGTGAGTGAGTGAGTGAGTGAGTGAGTGAGTGAGTGAGTGAGTGAGTGAGTGAGCCAACCGTAGAAGTGGAGCATCTTGTGAGTGAAGCACTGGACCCAGCAGCTGAATCTGACATGCAAAAAATTAAGTGGGTACATTTATTTTTGTCATATATTACAGTAAATACTGCAATATTGCTTAAAGGTAACATGATCAAAATCTCTCTGTAGCCCTACATGGTCTAGCGGTTGGAATAAAATACAGAGGATCCTCGGGGCGCGTTTACGCTGCACCACTGCCAAAGATCTCCTTCTGTTTCTGTGTAAGATGTTGGTGAATTTGAAGAACTTAACAGAGGTTTGGTTGACCAGGACAGGAGGAATAAAATGGTAATAATAATGATAATTAAAATGATGATGATGCCTGTGATACATTGGTATATGCAGCAAATTTAAAAGAACATATTCTAATTATAATTGTAACTTTAATTGTTATTGTAGCTTATGTGCATTTTTGATGTATGTTGTAAATGAATTCTTGTGAATTACTTCTTCCTCTGCTCAGACAACAGGATACATGTGTTATGTTTGTATTGCTGTGTGTCCGTGTATACAGGTATGTATATATAGATAGGTGTGTGTACATTGTGTTATAGATTAATTTTATAGATTTGTGTACATACATTTATAACAGATCCATTTGTTTATATAGATTTATTTTAAAAAGGGTTCTGTATGTTTAAATCTTTGTGTATGCACGTGTATGTTTATATATATTTATTTATTTATAGATTCATAGTGCTAACGTTGTTATGCTTTTTGTTTGCATACATTTGACAGGTGGTGTACATGTATACTGTGACCAGAATAGGTGAGAATGGTACGTATGTTTACCGGTTACTATGTTTATTGGTACATAATCTATATTCCTCAGTGACATGTTCACTGTACAGATTGTCAGTGCTTTAAACTAAAATACTCACTACTGAGTGGACCATAAGGCATATCTAAACCATCATAATCCAAAACAGGTCTAATAAATCCTATTACTGTGTGACTTAATAAGTAGTCTGCTAAAAGTGTTCTTTTATCCGTTATTGTAGTAATGTTATAATAGCCATGTTGGTCCTCATTCTGTTGCACTTAGTGAACATTATTGTGTACCTATCAGTATACAGTATACACTGGTATTTTGATTTTTACACTTTTACCAAAGTGTCATCACTTCATTTTTTTTTCCCACTTTTGACTTTATGTGACTAGAGATCAATACACCTATCAGTCTGGATCTGGCAATCATCGTTTGATTAATGACAACCACCATCAACTGGTCCATTGGCTGCCTTAATACAAAAAGAAGATTTTTGTGTTTCAATCCAACATCACAGTGGAACATGAATTAGCCAGCTTGATCAACAGCATAACACACTGCGTGTTCATGATAAAGTATTTTTAACTAATTTACCAACGGAGATGCGGTTTATATCAAACATGATGATGTGTCAACATGTCTGTCCCATAGTTAATGGTTAACATCTTCCAACATGATAATATACTATACATACATGGCTACATAGTTTTATGAAATTAGGCTTAGATGTTACAAAATAATGGTAAGGGGTTACCATCATGTCACGTGTAATCCTTCCTCTGCAGCAAAAACAAACTGCATTGCATCTCACTTCTACGTTTATTGGGACACCACTGTGCTATGAGACTTGAACACACGCCCATTACAGTTTCAAGGTGAAGCTCAACCCTAATTTTGGATTGCCTCCAATGACACCGCACACAAAACAGCACAGTAAATCATTGGAAATCATATGAAATTATTTGAACTTTTCAATCAATTTCTCAAATGAAAGCAATATAGACCGTTTCTTCATAATCGTTGTAGGAAAATTGAATTCAATTCGATTCCATTTTATTTATATAGCATCTATTACAACACAAGTTGTCTCCAGGATCTTTCCAGAGACCAGAACATGACCCTGATCAATTATTACATAAACAACAGCAGGTAAAAACTCCCCTTTAAGAGGGAAGAAACCTGGACCAGGACCTGGATCATAAGGGGGGACCCTCCTGCTGAAGACAAGCCGGGTAGACCAGGAAGTAGAGAGAAGAGACACAGACACACCATCAAAGGTACAAGACAGGATACACAAGTATAACTGTCAGTCAGCAGCAGATCCAGGATGAAGCTGTGTTGAAGACCAGCTGCTCTAGTCTGGTCCTGCAGCTGCAGCTGTGACTACATTTTATGACTAAAACAATCTAAATGGCTGTGAGTACAATTTCATTCAAAGCTATATATGTCTAACGTCCTATAATTACTTTTTGTTAAATTTCTGAATTAACAGAATTAAAAATTGCCCATAAATTTCACATCTTACAGTACTTAACTGCAAATGGTTCAAGATCTGATTACTTTCCTAATGGAGTTACACCAATCTGCTTTTACAACCAGTTTAGGACATTTAGTAATTCTTGGTTCATCTGTTTTCATCAAGCTATAAGACATGCAGTGCATGAGTTATGTCTTGTTGAGAAAAATAAAGAAAATATTTTTTTCATATATTTCTATTTAAGTCTAAAGGTAGAGGAACATTAGCCTCCACAAAATTTTGACATATTCAAGTTCATCATGCTGATTACATTATGTGAAGTGTAATTACAGCCATATTAAGCTAGACTTGTTCAACCCTGCAGTAGTTTTGGAAAAAGGCAACCGGGGAGACATTATGCTAATTCCCTGATAGGATTTTTCCTAAAAGCACCAACAATTAGCACATGTGTATATCATATTTCCATAAGTGAACAATTACAAAATTTGTCCCATATTCACCTTTCACCACCAAATATGCATAGTTGTGTTAACTGGTCATATATGAAAATGGATATATACACAAGCTTCCGTTGTTCTTTTTAACAGCCATACCAAAGGCAGCGTATCAAAATTATAAATTTATAGAAATGGACATCTAGGGGAAACAAACTAGTAAACTGAGGTGATTAAAACTCAGCTCTACAAAACAATCTTTTATGAACCAAAAGGTTTAACCCTTTCATGTCTGATAAATGAAATATTACACAGGAAATCCACATTTCAAGTGTTTATTATATATTGAAATTAGAAACACCTCCATTTTGACTTTATCCATTTTCTATATAGTCTTTTTGTGTCTCTATGAATACAATGGATACTTTTATTTAATTTTTTGCATTTATTTGTTTTTGTATAGTTAATGTTTTGAATATGGTGTGTTGTAGAGGTCTCAGAAATCTATGTACCCTCTATATTTTCTCAATCAAATATCCTCCATCATCGGTAATTCAAAGCCTTACACCTATAAACTTGATCCTCTAGCCACAAACCTTGTCAAAATCCAGTTTTATTTGAAAAGCGCCTAGACACAATCTGTATCGTAATAGATGCTATATAGAGACCCCTGTGCAAATATTTAAAGAAGCAATGCCAATTACAAAACTTCCTTAGTGGGAGAAGGACCTTTAAGCCAAACAGTGGCAAGGAAAACCAGCACTGCTGATACCCAGCCGGGTAAAAGAAAAAAAAGGGAGTGACAGAACAGAGAGGCTGAAGAACAGGAAGAGGAGAAGCACAAATATATTGTCAATATCATATAGAATGAGATATATTAATAATAATTATCTATTAGCTGGAGAACTACGAGTTCTATGTACTTATGACTGATATATGGTTAACTGATTTCCTGAAGAGACTAAATAAACAGCAAACACTGAGGTGGTCAGAAGGTCGGACCGTTAGTAAATATTCCACAGATGCATCTCTATAGACAGGTAGGTAAACTCGGCGAGGTCAGAAGGTGGGACTGCAGGTCAGTATGCAGTTCTGGACGCTCTGGCCTGAAAACATGTACGGGAGAGAAACAACGGCGGGAGGACAGCTAAACAAACTACAAGAACAGTGGAGTGCAGCTATGCTAATAAGATACTCCTAATTAACAACTATGGATTGTGCTGAAGGAAGAATAGAAGACCAGGAAAAGAGAGGAGAAGGATGAGGGCCACCGCTCAGTGGATCATGTTGGTTGATCTGCAGCATAGGCCTATAGCAGCAAATCTGTGACGGAAGCTGTTTAAGACAAGCCTGCTTCTTATCCCGTAGCTGCAGCTATGACTGCTGGCCCTGACACACCGTCATTAAACTACAGGCTTTAATAACCAAAAACATTCTAAGTTTGGTTTTAAAGGTGGAGGTGGTGTCAGCCTCCCAAACCAAAGTTGGCCGCTGGTTCCATAGTGATGGTGCCTGATAACAGAAAGCCCGTCCTCCAAATCTACATCTGGGTATTCCAGGAAATACAAGTGAACCTGCACACTACTCCTGAGAGCTCTATTACTAACATAACATGTTATCAGGTCTTGTAGACAATGTAGAGCTTGGCCATGTGCAACAGAATTTTAAATGTGATTCTAAATTTGCGGGAGACTAACACAGGAGAGACCTGGTCTCTCTTGCTGATTCCTATTAGCACTCAACTGCTGCATTTTGGATCAGCTGGAGGCTGTTCCAAGAATTACTTGGGGATCCTGATAATAATAAACTACCAGGCAAAGGTTTGAGAAACCCAAAGTTTTAAGAGCAAGCTGGAAAACATGAAGTGGGCATCTCAGTCTCAAGATGTAAACCCCTTTGAGCTGGTTTGGAATGAACTGGACAGAAGAGCGAAATAAAGCAAACTAGAAGTGTCACACATTCATGGGAACTTCTTCAACAGAGCTTGAAAGACCTTCTGAATATTTGACTGCCATTGTCGAAAGAAAGCCAAAAAATGAGTGTATTCAGCTGTTATCCCTGCCAAAGTACTTTGATGAATCAAACGTTTAGAATACATTTTGTTTGATTCCATGTTGTTTTTGTTTTTTTATGTCAGTTGTTTAAACTCTATGCTTATTTTTTTGTTTTTTTGATTGTGATGAAATCATGCTTCAATTTTAACAACAAAGTGGAAAAATGGGAGTGTTATATTTAGTAGGTGGATTAGTTTTTTAGCATCACCCTGAAAGAAGGATGCTCCTAATCCTGGCAAAATTTTGAAGGTAAAAAATCCTGAATAATAGGCTGTTTAAACAAAAAAATCCTCGTCCAAAAAAACTCCAGGGTTTCTCACAGTTGTACTAGAGGCCAGTGGAAAATTGGCTAATCTGTCCCTAAGGTGTTCGGGGCCAAAAACAATAACCTTCATTTAATAGGAATTTAATTGTTTGTGGATACCATGTCCAAAAGATATGTCTAAAGTTTGGATAACAGTTCTGTTTCATCTGGTTTCATAGATACACACAGCTGTGTATCATCTGCATAAAGTTGATGCTGGGGTTCCGGCTAGTATTTCCTAAAGGCTGCATGTATATATTGAACATGATTGGCCCAGCACTGAACCCTGCAGAACACCATAGCAGATATTTCTCTGTGCAGTGGAAACCTTATTAACATGAACAAACTGCTATCCTACAGGTATATATGATTTAAATCAATCTAGTGCTGTCCCCTTCAATCACAGCTCTACACTACACCCTACACATGCTCTAAACTGTGCAGTGAAATACACTAATCTTTGGTATCAAAAGCAGAACTGAGGTCCGGCTGGGGCTATATGGAGGTTATTAAAGCCTAAGGTATGTCCCTTACATATACAACCGAAAACACCTTTTTTTATGCCATTTTGAGTATGGAGGTGGAAAAAATGTGGGGGATCAGATTATACGCCTTCCCTTAAAGTGGCTCTTACATACAGGCACCAAGACTGGGAAAAGGGGGGAATGTTCCTCAACGAAAAGCTTGTGAGTGCCCCTTGTTCGACAACAGGTCCACTGGTCCAGACATTTCAAACTCAAGGTCTGCCACCTCATTTTATCTGGGCTGTGAGGACATGCAAAATATGATTATGTACTTACATGCCACATCATTCACTACAATATACAGTATATAAAACTATATTGTTGTGGACCACTCATGGACCATAATGACATGTGCCATAATACATCTTGATCTTAATTACTGTGCCATGATAGCATCTATCCATTGGATTTCCTACAACAGTTTTGTGATTAAATCATGGATTTAAAACAAAAACATCCAAGAAAAAAACCTATGATGATAGAAAACAATTTAAAGATAGAGAAAAAGCAAAAACATGTTTTTGTCTATTAGGGAAAAGCCAGTATTTTTTTGTGGCTTGAAGGCCAATTTGTTTACCATGCATATGCCACACCTATACAATTTATATCTGTTTAAGACAAACCTGCTCTAGCCTTGTGTCTAGTCTAAATTTAAGTAGTCTTAAAGTTGCTGCAGGACTGGGCCTTTGAAAGTAACCATAATACTGATGTGGCCTGGGATAAAAGTAAATTTGATATCCTTAGTCCTTAACATCTGCTTTCCTTTTGCTGGGCACTGAGTAGCAAAGGAGAACCATAGAGGTCAGGCCACAGTTGCAGGTTACAACAGCTTTGTAAACAGTTTGAGTTATCTCAACTTTTCATTTTCATTTTATCATTTCTTTGTTCATTTTATTAGATAACAAATATTGACTTCTTCTATCCAAACACATGACCCTGAACCATCAACACTGAGGGTGTGAGGACCCTATTGTAATCACAGTATTAATTGTTATTATTTACACCTGCACAGAAAAGTCTCAAGAACCAATACTCTTAAATGTACAGGATGTCCAACATTTTTAATTGAATTTGCCATTTTAACGTGATTTTCGTGATTTGAAGGCCTCGCATTTGAACAAACTCCCACCCAAAGATTTCATCATAAACATCTATTATTGAATTCAGTGTCACCAAACCAACAGGTGTATGTGGGGGAATGGAGTGGCGCCTTGGGGGTAGTGGCCATAGGTGCAAAGCAGCGTTAATCGGGCCTTCCCACCTATGGATTGGTTTTCATAATTAATAGGCATTCAGGAAAAATAGTGACATAAACAATTACACAAATTATTTATTTAACAAAAATAAATACAAAATGAGACTGAATTGAATAATTAACAGTATCCACATTGAGTCTGAGTTTGCTTTGAACACCACATGGTTCATTCCTTATTGTTTGAGCACAGGGTCAGTCAACAACAATGCTACATTGTGAATATAGGCTATGCAGTAAAAACCAAGTTAGCTGGATATAAAACTATATCCACATCTGTTTCATTAGGCCAAACTGCGGGTCACGGCTTGCTTGGAAATATTAGCTTTACCAAATGAAAACTCTCAACACTGACACTGTACTCACTACTGCCACCAAATAAACATGCTGTCGTGGAGCTTCCCAAAAGAAGAGGCATGTCCGTATATATACGGACATGCTTTGGGTAGGCGGATGTACGTCTGCCCAAAGAGTTTAGGAAAACCTATAAAAATGAATGCGTGAAAAACCAACCAAAACTGCCCAGGATTACTTCAGGATGCATGAACGTTATTATTTGACATTTCAAATTAAGTTTGTTTCACCAATGCTTTATCAATCCCTGAAGGAAAATCATTCATCATGATCAATTATTAAAATAAATGTTAAAATGAATTATACTACATTTTAATAATGAAATAATTTCGCCATTGCAAAACAGACATTTTGACAGTATTTATAGCTCAGAAAACAAGCAAAAGTATAATAGATCCCCTTTTAGTCTATAAATTTGAACATTTTGTTTTTTTCACAGACATACTAACTTTTTATAGTGTATTATACATTCCACTGGTTACAATTTCAGGTTTACTTCTGCTCTCTACACAAACGGTGGCCTTCAGTGGGCAGAAACCCAAACCTTTTTGTGGAGGTTTTGAGGATGAGTTAATCTAAAAACACAGCCTAAAAAAATTCATTAATTAATTTAAAAAAATAAAAATGCATGCGGGTAATCATACAGGAAACTGATTCAAATGTAGCTTTGGTTTCGCTCCCCCACATTAGAGCTATTTAAGCACTAAGTGCAAAAGGGGATGGAGAGAGAGATTTTCACTCATACAAGCACCTTGCTGCCAGTTGTTATGGCTTGTTTTCGTTTTTCAGTATTTACATGGTCTCTATAATGTGTTAAATCCATTATCAGTGTTTTGCAAATGTTAATATAATAATTGACAACAACACAAACACACTGTAAGTTGTAATGATAGCTGAAGTGTAAGTAAGTATAAGGTTAAATACACTAATAGAAGACAACTAAAGAAGAAAAAGAAACAGGGGAATAAGAAGAAAGGGGGAAAGATCTGAAAAATGCCACCTCTGCTGCAATCACTCATTCACCCTGCCAGAGTGGTGCCAACCATTTACCTCAAGACAGCAAGAACAGAGTAGTTAACAGACCTAGATAAGGGACTGAGATTAGATGAATTTGTATGTGTCAGGACATAATAAATGATTTAAAGACAATACTTGGTCATGAAATCAGGACAGTGCAATCTCAGTTGAACAATACAAAAGTACTGGTGAGAGTCGTGTTGGAGGGAAAGAGAAAAAGAGAGTAAGAGCTAGACATATTTAAAATATTCAAAGGAAAAAAATGTTCTTTCATTTAAAAATGATTGTCATTGGAACTCAGGTTATTCATTATCCTAAACATATTAATTTGTATAATATAATTGTAGCTATATAATCTGTTAATTTAAAACAGCTTTCCCAGAAGTAAAGAATTAAATGTATTAAGTTAAAATTGTGTTTCCTTTCTTTTTTGTCCTCCACAAGGATCGAAAGCTTTGATTGTTCAGTTCTGTGAATCAGTGGCTGTTTTCAATGCCACATACTAGTACATAGTGATTGTGACAAAAAAGTAGTAGACGGAACGCTAAAGACAGATGGCGTGCGTTTTCAGCTGGCATTTCCAGTATACACCTTACCTGTCTATTTTGGATATACTGAAACTCATAATGCAATGGTCAAGTACATCCTGTGGAAGCTGGTCACAGTAGTCATGTGGGCAACTTCCACTTTTCAAAACCTGAAGCTGGTCATAAATGGTATAGTATAGTCACTGTAAGTATCATGCGATGTACTAATAACAAACACCTCCACAGCATGCAGTACATAAGATATACCGTGCATAAAAGGAGTTTGATTTCTATAGCCCCTTTGCGGGGTGATGCGGGGTGACGGGTCATGGGCGGGACTTATTGATGACAAGACATGGATAAAATGACAGACTGAAGAGCCTTAGAAAGAAGTTATTTGTGTTCAATACCCATAACAGCAGGAGTGGCAGAGGGAGACTGATGTTCATATTTGTGCAACAAGATTTGACGATGTCGCTTTGTAAATCCTGTTGTTGTTCAGCATGGATGTGCCGCCCGCTCCATCTCCTGCATCAGCCAACTCTTATTTTTTTTCTTTTTTTTGCTCTTGTTTACACATATATTAATGGTTGATACAAAGTTGGTAGAACCCAACAGTTATATACATGCATTTTAATCTTGCAACCGAGGGTCTATTTTTTTATGTGTGCGTAGGTGTGTGCAAGTGTGTTCTCTTCACCAGGCCCCATAACAGTCTAACTATTTTTTATTGATCCCAGGAGAAAATAAATAAATAAATAAATAAAACAAAACAAAGAAAGAAAGAGTAAGAGAAGGGGGGTATAAATATTCTGCCAAGAGGGCTAGAATCAACTGGTGTGGTAGGTGAAAAGACTAGAAATAAAAAGAGAAAGAAAGAGAGACGAGACAGTGGTGGTGCTATGTAAGTATGCTTGGGTGTTTAAAAACAGCAGCTGGCACATGTAGGGTGGGCACCCCCCACACATCCCAGTCCCCTATGTTGTGTTTGTGTGTTTTTAAATATATATATATATATATATATATATATATATATATATATATATATATATATATATATATATATATATATATATATATATATATATATATTTATTTATTTATGTTTTTATTTAATTTTATATATATCCATCCATCCTTTATCTATACCCGCTTACTCCGTCTCCGGGTCACGGGGGTCTGTCGGAGCCGATCCCGAAACATAGTAGGCGAAGGGCCGGGGTCCACCTGGACAGGTCGCCAGTCCATCGCAGGGCCACAAACAAGTGGGAGGAAGCCGGAGTACCCAGAGGGAACCCACGCAATTTTATATATATATATTTTTTTAAATAATTTCTTTGCATATATGAAAGGGGGGGTAGTGGAGAGGTCAGGCACGCTGGGGCCCTGGGGGCGTACCGCCTAGCAAGCCTCAGGCAGCCACAGGGAGCCAGGCCACCAGTACACGCCTCCACCATCAGGAACCCCCCACTAAAGGGCACCAGAGTCCCGAGGGGGCCGACACACCCCCCCAGCTGCAGGCCAGACACCAGTGCCGGCCCCAGCGAAGGCCACTGGGCAGGGCCGCATGGGGCCACCACCAACCGGGGAGCCGAGATGGCGGCAGACACCAAATCCCTGCCCCAGCACCAATCCCAGGAGCCGACCCCCCCCCCCCATCCCACACCATCGCCAATGCTCAATGCACAGCATCAGACCAGGATAGCAATTTCCAGAGGATGACAGTGATGGAGTTTTTTGGTTTTCCATTTCATGAGGATGTTTTCTTGGCGATGATTAGGGAAATAGAAAGGATTCTATTGGAGCTGTTATCCAGAGTTAGAGTAGAGAAATCTCCCAGAAGGCAGACTGAAGGTGACAGTGGGATGCGGGAATCCAGAAGTTGGGAGAGAGAGTCAGTGATGCCAGATGATTTTAACTGGATCACAATCCCAGATAGCATGCAAGTAAGTGTCCGTTACATTTTGTGTACACTGTGTATACATTTTGGTTTGTTTAGTGCAATTAACTTAATAATAATAAAATTTTATGTTGACTAATAATTTGAGTTAATCAGTGGTGGAAGATTTTGGTTGGGTGTTTTATTTATTTTCGTCTGAACAGTAGATTTAATCTGAAGATACTTTAGAAATTGATTTTCTCCAATGTTGTACTTCTGTACGAGGTGAGCGAAGAGAACCAGAGTGGCTTCACCAACTCTTCTGTTGGTGAAGCCAGTGAGACAGGCAGGCAGACAGTAGGCCATCGCGTTTCATAGTCCCACTCAATTACGTCTTCTGACTCGTCTTCCCTCCACTCAACTCGCCTTCAGACACCTGGGAGGCAAGAACAGGCGCACCATGTCCAACACGCCTTAAACATGGCTTCTTCACCCGTGGTCTAATCTAAAAAGGTCTTATGTGTCACTGGCCACTGTGAAGTGCTGAGCTCACAGACTCCAGATTCATCACGACGACAGACAATTTTGCTGTATAATCTAATGTTTCAACATCAGAGTGAAAGTGGAGGAGTTATTCGCCATAGAACCTACACTCACACAATTTGTCTGATATACATGTAAAAGCCAAAATAACAATCAACTGGAGAATGCTGTTCAATTATATCTGTGTGCACACATTCATTTACACGCACACGCACATGCACATGCACACAGAGACGCACACACACACACACGCACACAGACACACACACACACACACAACCACACACACACACGCACCCACACACACTAGATATTGGAGCTGTGAGAGAAAGGACTTTGCTTCTGACATCTTTCAAAGGCAACTTCTTGTTACCTTATTTGTTTTCATGAATTTTAATCAAAACATCTGTAAACAAAAAGTTGACAGTCTATACTAGGGGAGCCTATCCCTGTCATCTCAGAGTGATTGTGTTGGCACTTCTCTTCTGTTTAACATGTCTGACCTTGAGAACAAACTTTCCATCACACAGCATCATCGTGTCGTGTCACATATTGCTGAGGATCTCAGGGATTACTAAGATTATTATTTTGTTTTTTTACATAATAACATACTATTACTGCCTGGATTATTATAATTGGTGCATTTAATTCTTCCTAAACACACAATGCATACTAATCAAAATATTTTATAAATCTAATGAAACAGGATCAGAGAATTTTTTTGTAATGAAAACAAAGCCAAGGCCATTCCCCATATATATATATATAAAGTATATATATATATATACATGTATATAAAGTGTATATATAAGTATATATAAGTTTGGACACATTTTCCTTTTCATTTGATGACATTGTGTAGAACGTTTCTGAGCGCTCCTCGTTAGGTTGGATGTGTGAGATAACACGAGAAACCCAACATCACCCTGTATCTACATGTTTAGCTTGATCCAACCATTAAGACAAGCAACACACGAGTATGAGTTGACACGCCCTTCCAGTCCAAAAACTCTAGCTATTTTTCATCATAGCTTTTCTTTTCTTTTATTATCCTTCTACAAATGATAAGTGGCATCAAATAAAATGTGATGGTTTTCAACTTCAAAAAAGATCCTCTCCTCTTCAGTCGTTTCTCATATGACAATATCTTATATGAGGCCATCTGACTTGTTTATTTGTAGACTGTTTCTGCAAGTTATGTAAAGTCGATGCATGAGTCCAAGTATGTTTGTAGTGTTGTGAAATCAATCAGGCTCTCTTTGACATTTTTATGTTCAGCCTTCTGACAGCTGGATTTGTTGTCTGTAAATGGAAGCTGCTCATCAACAGCCAAACAACAAAACGACATATCTTCAGTGGAGCAGAGCGGACAGTCATTTCGGGGATAATTCTGAAACATGCTGCAAGCAGGACAAAGAAACTTAGTTAATTCACTAAGTGGGACCCAGAGGTAAGCAGGAAATTGTGTTGTAGTATCTGAAGAGGCTAAATGCCAAGGAGAAACTGAATAAACCCCAAAGAGAAGACCCGGAGGCTTGAAACAAGCTTAACAGCAGCTCTTACCATTCAGCCGACTTCCACTACCCTCTTGCTTCCTTTGAAGGACCCTGTCACTTCTCCATGAGAAGGTACTTATAACAGTGTTAGTTTCGCTTGATCATTTTGGAAACACTGAAATAAGTCTCATTTCAGGATACAAACATTAATTGGTAGTTTGTATTTGATGAATAAACAGTGACACTGGCACAACACTGGCAATGCAAAGCTACACGTTCGGCTCGGAGGGCACATCCGACAAGTTAGCAATCCATTTTACCACAAGGAAAAAGAGCCCACTGCAGACCACGGCGTCTCAGTGTGGGGAGCTAAGCGTCAACTCAACACAGCGACCACTGCGAGACCGGACAGCATGCACTTCATGGATGATGTCACTGGGCACACCATATTCCAAGAGGATCCTTAAAAGTACTTTATACAGATACATGCTTGCAAAGTGGCTGGCCTTGGCTGAATCCCTGATGTGTCCTTAAATCATGCATGGCTCAGCTGGCTGGTGTTCACAGATATTTTTAATGTTTCCTCGTCCCTGTCTGTGGTTCCAGTTGTTTTAAAAATGCCTACAATCATCCCTATTTCTACTTCTTGCACACTCACAACCCGAATGACTGGCGGCCAGTTGCCCTGACCCCCATCGTCAGCGAATGCTTTGGCACCAGAGTAGATGAAGTCCCTGACCAGCTTCTCAGACTCACTGGACCGTCCACAGTGTGTCACAATAGGTCCACCAATGACATCGTGGCCCTGACACTACACACTGCCCTCTTCCACCTAGAGAAGAGACTCATTTCTGAGAATACCTTTTGTAGATTACAGTCCAGGGTTCATCACCATCCTTCCCTCCAAGCTAGACAGGAAACAACGGGGCCTGGGACTGAGCAGTTTCTGTCAAACAGACACCAGGCAGTTTGTTCGTGCAGCATCACGTCAATGTCCGTCATACTAAACACCAATAAGACAGAGGATGATGCTGCCTCAACTTACACCTATGACTGTATGGCCACTAACAGTTTCTAACGTCATGGTGAGGTTTGTGGTTGACCTGGTGAAAGTGGAGACAATCACCTGGACCCCAGTTACCACAGGCATTTACTGTTTCAGCTCCTATTATCAGGTTTACATTACTGAAGCATCTGGTCTAGAACCACTGGAGTGAGGGACAGTTTCCTCCACGGGGCCATCACATTACAATGTCATTTTGCACAACATTCATTACAGTAGATGTATCTGTAGTTTATAATTTGTAGTTTTCTTATTATTTCTGTATATATATCAATTAAATTGATTAATTTTCTATACCTTTACTTAATCCTATTTTGTGTATATGTGCATATGTATACTTGTTAAATGTTGTTTAAAACTGTTCCTTTAGAAACTTGCACCCAAGCTTTTCACTCACATGTACGGTACAATGCACAGGAGAACAATGTGACATTAAAATAATTAGATTAGTTTTAAAGTTTTGAACAGACAACACATATGATCATATGGGTTGGAGGACTTGGAGAAATAAAGTAAAGCAAAATAGGACAAACCTTAAAATGCAGTAGTTCAGCAGGGAACAACAGTTGGAGTTCAGGTTACTCTTGACCAGACAAGGTGTGACACAAAGTTTACGCTTTCTCTTTTCTAATCAGCAAATGAGCAAAGGGAAAATGTAGTTCGTGTTGTAGAAGCTTTCCATTCAGTTAAGGTGTTCCTGTGCAACATCTAGTGTTCTGCCACACATTCCATCAAACCATTTCAAAGTACATGGAGGCGTGTCAGGAACGTTTTGCTGAGCTGTATAATAAAAGTGCACACGGCAAAAATGAGATTCGTTAGAGATGTCAAACTCTCAAGGCTGAACCCAGCGTCATGTTTGCTGCATGCTTGTCATCATATTCCTGGGACGAGCGCTGTAATTTGTCCCTTCTCAACAATGTGTGCTGCCTAAGAAAGACTGAAAAAAAATCAAGAAAATCAGACGTGTCTAACCTTAAAAAAAGAACTGCTACAGAAGATGTCATTTACTTTTAATCTGCCAAAACTCTCATTCCACATACAATTTACGGGATCATCAGTACCACCAGGAGGGGCATGGCATGCATGAATGACATCAGCTACCAGGGGAACAAACTGGAAACTAAGCGTCTTTTTACATGTAACTTGGCTGTAAGTGAAAGCACAAAGTAGGAGTTGTTCTTACATACCTTTTTTCAGTTTCTCAAGCAGTGAATTCATCAAAATATCAAGAGAATCAAATGGTTTTGTTATTTCTTTGTAAGTTTGTTCTGTTTTAAGGTTACACAGTGAAAAAAGATGAAGAAAAAAAGAAGCATTTACACTTTAGTCTCACATTCTTTTCAGATGCAATACTTAAGAAACAAAAATAAATTGGAAATACTTTCCTTTGTCAAATACGTTATTGAAATCATTTAAGTGGCATTCCAAATAAAAATTCTTCTTCAGGTTTACACCAACAACAGGAGCTAATTTCTTTCTGACCTTCTTTACAAACAGAAAACATGAGGGTGAAGTGAAGTTAAGTCAGAGAGGTAAAGTCGGTTACATGTTGCAATAATTTCACTTGTGAGGGTGGATTTAATTTGTTTGTATTGAAAAGTCTTTGACTGCCATTGTAGTGGAAACAACGCTATCGTACATGCCAACAAACATCTTTATTTTTTATAAAAGGACAATTTTAATTAAACCTATGTGGCTTTGTTGTGGGCTTTGTTGTGGGCTGGTGCATGGGCGCATTATGCTGGCGGGAGCAGGTAAATCAGCCATTCACAGGTCAATACCTGTTTTAGCAGTCTGTCAGGCACTGCGGGCCTGCTGAGAGAGCGCACCGTTAAAGCTGTTATTCTTTCTCTTCAATTTAGGAAGGTGATGCCTAGCATCAAACTAGAAAGAAATGAGAGTGGTTTTTCTTTTGTTGTTATTTTTTTTAAAGAGGATCATGGGGCTACCTCTTTACTAAATTATTTTCTTTAATGTCAAATAGTGATCACTGTTAAAAACAATCTTTCCAACATGTGTTGTTGTTTTTACCTCCTTCATCCGCAGAGACCTCATATTAATATTTAATCAATTCTTGATGGAATAAATGTCTTTGAAAACAACTCATGTTTAACTAATTAACATTAACTATCACTGTGATCAAATGGCAGTTTGATTAATAAAAAAAGCTGTGAAATCAACAGAAAATTAACTGTAAAAACATGTGAATGTGTTTATTTTAGTGTGTCTTCCATCCCTTGAGAGGCAACAAACGATTATTTCATTCTGAGAGGAAAATATTTTCTTAGAGATAACATCGTAAACACCTTTCTCTCTTTGTTTTGCCCCCTTTTGACTCACTTGTGCCTGTCTTTATTCTCCCTGGTTAAATATATATGTAAATATCAGTCTTTCTCTCTTTATGGTTGTAGGTGGACTTCACTCACCACCCAACTCAACCGTTTATCTACAGAGAGCAAGCTCCCGCCAGTGTGTGCGTGTGCGTGTGTACGTGTGTGTGTGTACGTGTGTACGTGTGTGTGTGTACGTGTGTGTGTGTGTGTGTGTGTTTGTACGTGTGTACGTGTGTACGTGTGTGTGTGTGTACGTGTGTGTTTGTACGTGTGTACGTGTGTGTGTACGTGTGTGTGTACGTGTGTGTGTGTGTGTGTGTATGTGTGTGTGTACGTGTGTGTGTGTGTGTATGTATGTGTGTGTGTGTGTACGTGTGTGTGTACGTGTGTGTACGCGTGTGTGTGTGTGTGTACGTGTGTTTGTGTGCGTGTGTGTGTGCGTACGTGTGTTTGTGTGCGTGTGTGTGTGCGTGTGTGTGTGCGTGCACAGGTTTTTTTTTACAGATATTGTGGCAGGAGCGATGGGTTTGGACAGTAACACTTGTTTGAGGCTCGTCTTGTTCACACACACACACACACAAACACACACACAAACACACACACACACACACACACACTCAGCAGCACAGAGGGTGTGTGATGTAGCAACGCTCACAACCACCTCACAGAGGGGAACATTTTGTTGGAGGATGGGGGGGTTGATAAGATGTGGCACACAGTAGGAGTTGAGTGGCTTGTCTTCAAAAGCACTGACACTAAACAGATTTTATCAGAAATAAGTCAGTGTACAGCAAATTCTGAAATGGTATTATATTTGTAAAAATCTATGAAGCACCAAAATGTGGAGTAACAGTGGACCATAAACAACTTTAAAGCTAATCTAATCTGGCTTCATTTCTAATAATAAAAAAGGCAGCACAGCTTTATCTAGAAAACCCTGAAAGCAATTCCATCCGTCCATCCATCCGTCCGTCCATCCGTCCATCCATCCATCCACCCACCCATCCACCCGTCCGTCCGTCCGTCCATCCATCCATCTGTCCGTCCATCCATCCATCCATCTGTCCGTCCGTCCATCCGTCCATCCATCCGTCCATCCGTCCGTCCGTCCGTCCGTCCATCCGCCCGTCCATCCGTCCGCCCGTCCGTCCGTCCATCCGCCCGTCCATCCGCCCATTTGTCCATCCATCCGTCTGTCCGTCCGTCTGTCCGTCCGTCCGTCCGTCCGTCCGCCCGTCCCTCCGTCTGTCCGTCCGTCCATCCGCCCGTCCATCCGCCCATTTGTGACTCATCCATCCATCCATCCATCCATCCATCCGTCCGTCCATACATCCGTCCGTCCATCTGTCCATCTGTCCGTCCTTCCATCCATCCATCCATCCATCTGTCCATCCATCCATATAGTCTAAATTTATATAATACCTTTTTAACCTTGACTAGGTTTTACAGAGCACTTGAACATGAGTGGGTGGAGTCACACTATTCTTAGGTTTGAGTGATTCTTTCCAGACTCATTCCAGACATGTTAAAACCAATGTAAGCACTGGTATGAATCTATAAATAAATAAATATACGTGCATACACACACATTTCAACATACAGAACCCCTTGAAAGTAAATCTATATAAATAAATGAATCTGTTATAAATGTATGTACACAAATCTATAAAATAAAGTGAAACAGAGTGATGCGAAATGAGAAAGCATCACATTTGCAGGGCAGGCTAAATGTCTACAAATGTGCAGAGAGAATGCTTGAATTGATTATTAGCCGTTTTCTATTTCCCTGCAAGATACCGAAGGGAGAAGGACAGCTGACCCAAAATCAGTATGAAAAGTTTTAACTTACTGTGGTTGCATTCCTCCAGCCCATTATGAATGGAACAAACAAATATGAAAGAATAAAGCACAATGAGTGGGTTTTTTTAGAACCAGAAGGCACAAATAAAAATGTGTTATCGAACGGTTATTTCCATTATATCAAACTGAACAGCTGCTGTAGCATCCATCCATCCAATGTCGGTTTAGTATACACGCAGAGGTTCACAGCATGGGCTGTTTCTTACTCCTACTGTCCGTGCCTTTGATCCTTGGGAACACACAGCAGCCTGCTCGGGCAAAAGGAAGGTAATCTAGTCTAAAAAAATAGATGAACGCGAAAAAGGGATTAGATACATTCATGCATTGGTTTTCTGTAGGCTATTCAAGGTCACCGGTCACCATACGTCCTCCTGAAATATTTATGAGCCATCATGTGGCCTACAATTATATTATTATACACATGACATAAACATATTTGCTTGAAATCGCTCCCATCCTTATGATCCCTTATGATGAACACATCACTTTAATTGGCTTCAAATGTCTTTTCTGTTGGCGACAAAATGAATATAAATTAGAAAATGTAATGCCCACAGATCTAGATTATTGCATTTCTACATGCTTGGTTGAGGGCCAAGTTGGAATACTTAAGTCATACTCGCAGATTATCATCCTTAAAACCGCCGTTGCTCCAAAGGTCATGTCAGTATCCCCTGCCAGAATGCTGGTATGAAGCGAGAGCTAATCATAAAAGCCCTCTCCAGGACTCCCTGCTTTCAAATGGCTTGAAGTTACAAAGACCAATACCAAAGCAGCTGAAGCCTGACCTCTGACCTCCTTTTTCCTTCTCTCTGTATGAGTATTATTGAGTATTCAATAATTAATTATCCATCCAGTCACATGAGAAATGGTCTAAACATTGACATACTTATCGACGTCTCAATGCCATGTCATTTACTCATTTGGCCATTTTCTTTCCATCCTAACACAGAGACAAACCAGAACATGCAAGTAGATAATCTGCATGTTGTTGGCCAGAGAACCCACAGAACAATAAAACCCAAACCCCAATAAGCATTTCACAACTTTTGACAGAGCTTGTTTCTGGGAATATCCAGTCCCTGTCCTTCCAAAAAAATCCATCCAGAGGATGGAGCTTGGAAAGTCACAGAGGCTGTGATAAGCTATTTAAGAAGCTATTTATATTTCATTTCAATCAGACCAAATCCACCCTAATTAAAAAAATTCATTGTAAACTACTCAACCTTTACATGCCACTTCCCTTTCCCAATAATCAGGTGAAGTCATTAATGAGCCACTGCTAGCACTTAATTCCTCTCCCTTCTAAGTCCACTCTCTCTTTTGCATTTTTATTTTGTTTTGTTCGAATGGAGCAATAAAACGATAAGAAAAGTTGCCGGGAGAAAACCTTTAACACTTGGAGTAATTACTTCTCTTTGTGTCTTTCTTTTAAAATTAATTTTAATTACAGGCGTCAGTGTTGCTTGTAAATGTCCACTTTCTGCTAATCTAAAGTAATGTGACTGCTAATGAAGAGGGAATTGAAAGTGTGGAGCCAAGTGGCCTTTCGGCTTTGAGTCAGTCCTCCTTGGCTTACTTACATACCTAAATAATGATCACAGATAGAGGTGGACACACACACACACACACACACACACACACACACACACACACAGGAACACACACACACACAGGAACACACACACGCACAAACACGCACGCACAAACACACAGGAACACACACACACACACACACGCACAAACACGCACGCACAAACACACAGGAACACACACACACACACACACACACACACACACACACGCACGCAAGCACAAACACACAGGAACACACACGTACACACACACACACGCACACACAAACACACAGGAACACACACGCACACATGCACACACACACACACTAGCACGCATGCACATAAACACACAGGAACACACACACAAACACACACACACACGCACAAACACGCACGCACAAACACACAGGAACACACACACACACACACACGCACAAACACGCACGCACAAACACACAGGAACACACACACACACGCACAAACACGCACGCACAAACACACACACACACACACACGCACAAACACACAGGAACACACACACAAACACAAACACGCACGCACAAACACACAGGAACACACACACACACACACACGCACAAACACGCACGCACAAACACACAGGAACACACACACAAACACACACACACACGCACAAACACGCACGCACAAACACACAGGAACACACACACACACACACACACGCACAAACACGCACGCACAAACACACAGGAACACACACACACACACACACACACACACACACACACGCACGCAAGCACAAACACACAGGAACACACACGTACACACACACACACGCACACACAAACACACAGGAACACACACGCACACATGCACACACACACACACACACACACTAGCACGCATGCACATAAACACACAGGAACACACACACACACACACACACTCAGTGGTAAATTTTGGATTTTGATTGAAATTGAAACATGTTGCACTGCATTCTAACAATATGTCTCTAACAATATTTATGCGTCCAGTGGACCATTTGGGTCAGAAGCTGGTTAGGCTACACAGTGAACAGGTCACCAGTCCACCACGGGGCCACAAACATGCTCTTAATTTAGATTTGCCATTCAACTTTCAGGAAGTACCTGAAAGACATCCACACAAGCACAAGAGCTGCATTCACCCAGATAAGCCCCGGTTGGGACACATTTCTAATAGAAATAAAAAATAAATGTTCAAAATGATGTGGCCATTGGGACGGATGTTGTCAGAAGAAAAATGAAGAGTGTTTATGTATACACACAAAAACACAACATGCAAAAAAGCAAAAAGCGTATAATATACAAATGTATATTATACGCTTTTTGCTTTTTTCCACTTCCATTAATACCTCGCATGTTGTGTGATATACATATATGTATACGAACTGTGAGTTTCTGTTTTGAGAACATGAATGAATTGATATCTGGTTTATCCTTATTAATCCTTATTAATTCATTGTGCTCCACTGTGTAGATTTAGTACAGTTAATATTGAATATTGACCATAACATGTCAATATTGTTTCATGTTTGTGTTCACATTGTGAGATCTCCAACAAGCATTAATCATCCGATTGTGAAGATCATCGATAGTCTGTAAAAACAACTAAATGAAGCCTGATTCATTTGCCGTACAGAACAACTGACCCACTTTAATCTTCTTCACTAGCAGAACTTTTGTTTTAGCGGGTCTTATATGACTAACATCCGACTAAACTGGTGTATGTGCTCTTATTTATTTAAATTTACCCTGTTAATTGTGTAAATTGTCTAACTGTTTGATAGAAACGTATTCACATTCATTTTTTTTAACATCCAGTTCTAGAAACAATTACGTCTCTCATTTTAGTTAGTGATTTTGTGCATTTTTTTGTTATTAAAAGAAACAACAACATGCTTAACATTAATGCGAACTAGAAAACAAGTATCAGGATGAAGACCAACAACCAAGTAAAACATTCAGGGATAGTTTGTGCTTTAAGAAATGACTCTTTGGATTATCAAAAACATATTACATGAATATAAAGAAACAACAGCAAAGTCATAAAAACACTCAGAAAGACAACTCACATTTACAGGGTAACAGGGCGAAACCAGACAGAGCTGAAAGGTACCAGTCATGATGGGCTGTACTGAACAAATAAAGAGTGGGTAAGCCGGCTGTTTACAATAATTGGGTTGAGAAGTTCAGCCTGAACAAAACAGCAGTGGTGTTAGTTGTAAGTCTGCAGTTTGACCTCGGGTCGGCAAAGCTCTTCAGCTTCATCCACATGCATGAATACAATTAACTTCTCACCCTTTTCTGTCTCCTTTTCAGGCAGTGAATGCAGCTGTGATGTATTTCTCATTCACCCAGACACTCATGGAGCACTTGTTATTATACCGCAGATGCACGACTTTGTTTCCACAAGACTGGACCAAAGATCTGACCTCCCAACAAGGACCAGTTATGATACCATTTGGACTCATTTAAATCAGTCCAAATGGTGGCAAACTACAGACCAGTTCATCAATAATGCTTCTTTCTTTTATTCTTATTGTTTTAGTGTTAAGAATCATTAGAATAAAGTTATTATGCAACAGAAAAAAGTAATAAAGAAGAAACAGTGTGTGTTGAAAGCAGGTTTTATGAATGTGTATTGTGTGTAAAGTTTTTCTGTCAACAAAAGTCGTTTCCGCATCGGAAGCATCGATAACTTTAAACGGTAACATGTTAACCAGACCCAGTTACAAGAACTCCCAGAACTCCCAGAGCTCCCAGAGCTCCCAGAGCTCCTTCCAGACACACAAAGCTGTTTGTGTTCACACATCCTGGTCAAGTTGCTTCGACTACGGCGTGAGATCCGAGTCGTTCCGGCAAAACACACAAAACCACGAGCGGGACATCAGTCCGAAGAGGGGGGCTCGTTTTCCCGGTATTCATGAAAACACAGGTAACTAAAAAGACAAAGCTAGATGATTGCACTGGAATGGAATATACTAGTGTTTTAATGTTTTTTTAATGTTTTAATACGATCGAATTAAGCAAATAATATAAATATAAATGTGTCTAAATAAACAGTGACTTCCATGTGATTTAGGCTGAAACAATATCATTTTCCGAGTCCCGCGGACCTACGCACGCCCTCACTGTAACGTGGTCGTACCTACTCGGTGTCTTCCTCCAGTCCGCCAGTCCGCCATTTTGTGAAAACTCAGAAGGAAGTAAAAATATTCCAAAATGTCCTCCATCCAAAAGAACTTAATGAAGCAACACGTGAAACAAAGTCCATGAATTCACTGGGAAATACTGAAATCCAGCGACGCCGTTGGTGTTAGAACGTCTCCGTTCATATGTCGTTTCACTGGGCACACTTTGGTTCAGTTACTTCATGTCCTGAAGACTTGTGCAGGGATTTTATCAGGTTTCCGCGGTGGCTTCACGAGCTCCCTCGGGTGAAGTGGCTGTGGGCCCATAATAATGTCATCTTGTTCTCCTCCCCATCTCCCTCCGTCTTTTCAGAGATTTGTGTGTGATAGAGGCCTCATTGAGGGACCAAGCGCTAACCTTTCCTGCATTGGCTCCCTCCTAATCCCCTCACCCTGGGGTGACTGGCGCTCACACATGCGACCAAACAAACCCCCAGCAGATACCGAGGCGGCAGCGCTTCTTATCGCTGGTTAAATTTGCTGACTCACTCAACTTTAGCGAGCAGGTTTTAACCCTTTAATGCCGGGCATAAGAAATGACGCCCAATAAAATCCGTTCTTTTTTTTATTTGAAGTGTTAATTATACATTGAAATGAAAAACACTTCAAATTTTGTATTTAACAATTTTTAGATAATAATTTTTCCTGTCATTATGAATACATTAGGTAAGTTTATGTATTTTGTATTTAGTTGTTTATATTTTTATAATCTTTTGGGTTGTATAAAAGTTTTATTTCTTTTTTGATTAAGAGGGCTGTCTCAGACGATTAATTTAAAAAATAAAGTACAGTTATTGTGATCTTTAACATACTTAAAATAACTTGTTCATAAAGTATTTGTTGCCTTTAGTCATAACCAACGAATATCAACAATATTAATAATAAAAACATTCAGAATAATGTACTTATTTCATGTTTGCAGCAAATTTCTGAAGAAAAAAGCTTCTGATCTCTAATTTGAATCTGTATTTTCCACCAATGGGAAAGGGGTTTAAGCTTCTAGGGGCAGCAGTGAACAAGGCGTTTTCCTAAACCTAAACAAGCTGTTCCAGTGCTAGAGGCACTAAGCCAGTAACATAACAACAATAATAAACAAAACTCAACAGAACAGATGTTCAGATGGAAGTGACTGCATCTGCAGGTCAATTACTTATTGATCTATGAATGCAGCATGCATGACCATAATATTGAACAAAACCATTTTGAAAATGATCGTCTAAAATTTGCTGTTTGTGGTGAATGTTACAACTATTGGTGCACTAGACTCAAACTTATATTATCTGTCCTCTGTGGCTATATTTTATTGTTGCGTCTTCTTCTTCTTCTCATTATTATTATTATGATTATTGAGATCCCAGCTTATCTTCATCCTCTTTCAGTTAATTCTGTCTAAAACTTTCTTCAAAGCCAAGTCTAAATCTTTGTCAGTATCAGTATGTTCTGGTAATGTCACCCCCTGCCGTTCCAAATTAAATGACAGTGGAGAAACTCCACCAGTGAAATACAACAAAATAAAGTAGAGAAAGTGGATAAGAACACAGCTGAGGATCATGAGTGTACGTTCACCATCACCTGTCCAGCTTTGACAGTTTATCGCAGACTTGACAGTTACCTAAAGTACTGAAACCATGTAATTTGATCTACGTATTCTTACGTTAAAAATAAAATATCCATAGATCGCGCTCCAGGTTTTCAATAAGCGTTTCTAACAATGCCTTATTGCATATAATGACATGAGTTATGCTCACAATTCTACTTTCTTTGATTTACTCCAATTTCAGATGTTTCCGTAAGGAGTTAAGATGTACAGTGCTGTGAAAACGTAGTAGGCACTTAAAGTCTTAGAAAGTACAGTGATAACGTTACAAGTCAACTGATTAAGGGTTGGCAGATTATTGACAATTGTATTAATCAGCTTTAGCCATGTCTGCTGACCTGTAGCTATATTGTACACAAAATAAAACCACACAATGTTCAAAACAACACGACTCTACCAGTACAACGTAGTAGTGTGACTTCCCTTAGAACCAAGTAACTCTTTTAAAGGAGACTGTTCATACAGATGGCATACCATAATCTTAATTAGGATTTCTATTGATTAAGATTAACAGAGCCAGGTTCCTGTATTTTCTGTTTTTAACTTAAATGGACTGGAAACTGCGGATGTATTTTTTCAAAATAAAATTCCTTTGTATCTACAGGTTCGTTGTTTGTTTTCCTCTCTGCAAACTAAAGACCAATGTAAGGTGAGCGTTGAACGCACGGGTAGCGTTTTACGTAACGTGATAAAGAGGTTCTCAACCATTTCTGTTCATAATATTACAAAAGTCAAAAACAGAAAATGAAATGTGAAAAATAATTCAATGTTACCGCTTATGTAAATTAAAACAAGTCTACATGTGTGTGTGAAATCTAATCACAGATAAAACAGTAAGAATGCTACGACTTTAATTGATGAAGAGACTGGACACGTTCCAGAAAAGCACTAAGTGACATTTATTCATAGACAACTGTCACAAAGCGCTTTAAAAATAGTAGCGTAAAAAGCATTTAAAAGTATTAATCAGAAAGCAAAGTGGGTTCTAATTTTGGTCAGTCATTTTATTCTAAATACTGCCCTATAACCACAGCCTCCTTTCCCCCCTTTGACTTTTTATCCATTCTCTTCTACCGTCGTCCTGTCTTTCCACTGTGTCTGAAATTAATCATGAACTGTGTCTCTGCAGTTCCTTCAGCTACATTTTGCCATGAAATAAGCAGACTGCGATCTTGTGGAGGAAAATCTCCTGAAACTGTCATCACACGCTTCCCTGCACAACATAATATTTGTTTTGTTTTTTTGCGTATGCCTCCCAGTTTGCAACAGAATTTTGAATAAGGCACACTGGTGATTTGAAAATGTATCAGAAATGTACAGATGTACATTTCAGTTTAAAATGAAAAAAAAAAAACTGCATTAGCACATTTACAACAAATATCATAATACACAAGAAAGTGTTTATAATTGTTGAGTTCTGATCAGTGAAACTCAATGAACCAGGTCAAGAGGCCTTGATGAGTTAAGCTCTTTCATCTTACGCACCACTGAATGATAAGTCATTCAGAACTCTTTGTTCATGTGAATACATTCAAGCACACAAACAGAAAACCAACATTTATACCTACAACTGCACTCTTAGCAGTCAGGAAGTGACAAAACACAGACCTCCACGTACTGTATCTCAGCAAGGACAAGTAAGAGGCATGATTATACAAACTGCACCTTACACAACTGTTTGTTTGTACCTCAAACACACACACACACACACACACACACACACACACGCACACACGCACACACACACACACTCCTTCATATCCTCCATAGAAGGGTGGGCCCAGCAGACAGGGTACCAGACCTTCCAGCAAAGCTGTGGATTTTGGGACGGCAGCACGAGGCAAGAAGAAAGGCGGGAGGTGAAAAGAATGGAGGAAAAGTAGGAGAAAAAAATCAATGAAAATAAGGAATAAAAGCATAAAATGATTATGAAAGCAGAAATAAAGGAATAAAATTGGGACAGAAGTTTAAAAAAAGGAGCAATGAGTAGAGGAGGAGAAATGAAATGGTGGAAAACTGATATAGAGGAGAAAAGGAAAACAAAAAGGTTCGAGATGGCAAGAAATAAATTAGAAATGAAAGCAAGTGAGGGTGGATGGGGTGAGGGAAGGATGTACAAAGTAATAAATGAAGGATAAAATAATTGTGAATGGCAAGAAGGAAAGGAAGAGGAGGAAAAGTTGAAGGGGAAGGAATAAAATAAAATGTACTTACATGTGTGTTTCCTTCCTCACTCCTGCAGAAATAATTGTGAGAAAGTTGTTGAAAGCTGTAGAGAGTGTGAGAAGAGAGAGAGGTGTTAGTTAAAGTAGTAGTACTATGAAAGAGAAAGAAGTGAATTACACTTCAAAATTCAACCACATATTCATGGTTTTTGGTTCAAATTTGTGTAACAGCAGCTGCTGCCATCGAACCAAAAATTAGGATTAACATGTTTTTAAGGTAAAACACCTACTTTGTTTATTTTTGAGAAATTAAAAATAACTTATTCTCACTGTTTGTCCATGACATGCTTACGCATAGATAAACACACACACACACACACACACACACACACACACACACACACACACACACACACACACACACACACACACACACACACACACACACACACGAGACAGGCTCATAAAAAGCTGTTATGTCATCAAAACCATGCCATCTTTGCTCAGATAACCTGTGCGGTGTTTGTATACATATAATGCAGAGAAGTTCTTGTGCTGACCCTGCAAATAGGTAGGTGTTGTTTTGTGCAGCAGTGGGTAAGTTTGTTTGGCCCAATCACAGCTCTTTAGCACCATCTACTGATGTGGATGCTAATGAAGAGACGTTGGGACAGTTGCAGAGCGGCGTGATACCACAGAGGTGCAGCTTAAGACTCGACACTTGCTTAAGAAGAAAATATCAAAAAGAAAATTAAAAATTAAAATGAAAAATGTCTTTTTTTTTTGCTGTTTTAAAAGTTTAGTGTAATCTACATTTAAATATGGAAATTAAATACTGTCTTACTAAAGGTGCAAAATAGGCATTTTTGAAACTATGAAAGTGAATTAGTATATAAAAATACTTTTAAAAAAGAATTCTGTTTCAAAGAAAATATGCCGTGATAGTAAAATGGACAACAATTTAAAATTACTTTGCATGAATAAAGATATCAGAAATCAATACAGGGTCTTGCAAGATAAAAGCAAAAAGATTTGAGTGGATTAAAAAGAAAAAAGAGACAGAAGTGGAGAAAAACATAATGAAGACACAAGAAAGGGTTTTCTGAAAAGTTCAATTCTGAAAGTGTGCAGGAAAAAGTGTTATGCTGGTTGAGAAGTAAAATGGGAAAGAGAATCTTTTGATGTGCTGTGCCATGGTCTTATTCACGTTTACACACTGTGTTCTTCTAATATTTACCTTTTCCTTTACATATGCTGCGTAAACGCATAAATCTTCATAGCCTAGTGTAAACATGTAAATTAGTTCATGTAATCAATACATAAATTCACTCAATTGATTCACTTTCATGACAATTAATAAATCTACATTAAAAATGTTGTAACATCAGTTTATTTATGTCAAAGTATAATAAGGTAAGTATAATAGTCTAGTTTAACTGTCGACTTTATTCATAAATGGAAAGTCTTCCACTAATTATTGTTGTCTTAGAATGTCTGAGTCTCAGAATTATTTAATCATATCAATGTATGTGTCATTTCCTATATTTTGGCACTGTAAAACATTTCTTTTTTATGTGAATTTATGAGAAAATGCATTAATACATGACAGTTTGCCACCTGTTTTTTTTTTCTTCCAGCAAAATTTATCTTTATGACTAAACAAAGGATCATAATCAGCATAATAATTTGAACTTGGCAGTTGACAAACTAACCTCTTGATAGCACATTAACCAACCAGTGAAGTGAAATAAGTAGCGGTAGTAATAAGTAGTGAAATAAGCAACAAAAAAAGTAGTGAAATAAGTGCGGCCGCAGCCGCAGCCGCACGCAGCCGCACGCAGCCGCAGCCGAAGCCGCACGACGCCACACGACGCCGCACGCAGCCGCATGCACAAACAGGTTCTGTGATGATTAGAGTCAAACACTGAACATGGTGGCCATGCTTTTGTTGTTCACATCATTAATACTCATTTCAGTTCATGTACGTAAAATCCCTTGAAAAAACTATATATTTACAGTGAAAGTGACTCAGGCACCCTTAGTCTTGCTGTTTTAATGACATTCATTTTTATTTTTCGTCTCTTTTTCACATACATATAGACAATCCAGGAACCTGCCCCTATTCAACACCACTAGAAAGGAATCTAAATTGATATCACTGCAAACATCTGTATAAGAGTCTTCTGAGAAACAGGTCAATCCATTTTTTTCTTGTTAAGTCATTCTTTTTCAAACATACGTGGGGGCATCTTGTGTGCACATCTAGAGGTCAACTGATATAGGTTTTCCCAAGGCTGATACACAACATTAAAAAATCTTCAAGAACAGGCCAACTGATAATTTGGCTCACCAATGACATCTGTCTGCACCTAACACTGTCACTGTGTTTGTGTTTGCATATTCATAAAGAGACTGAAAAATAACTATGAATAATCACAGAAGCTTCGATAGAACAACACCTCTCTTTGTATCTTCCCATCCCTCTCAGTTTAAAAGAACAACCTGTACTTTGACACTTTGACTGTGCACAAGTTTGAAAGTTTTTGTCCTTAACTGGCTAACATTTTGATGAAGTCTGCAGAGCCCTGCTTCCGACGGACTTTAAACATGCACATTTCAGAATATTTGATTAGAATCAATTGTAAAGTGCCTCCAGATAGTCAGGTAAGCATCATAAATCATCAAACCCTTAACCACTTAATAGGCAGCTGCAGTATATCATCATCTTTCACATCTTTTGTGTTTGTACAGTCTCTAAAAGCTTAGAGGAAATTACAAATTAACTCAAGTCCTTCAAGCATGTTGTAGATCCCAAAGTAAATATCAGGCTGCCTCTGAGGCCAAGCAGATGGGTGCATGTTTTACTCAAATAACGAATTAACACATGTATATTTGGGTAAGAACTGAAAACATTATTAGAAGTAATGCCAGTGGAAAACAGGAGTACCCCCTAAAGTATGAAGTGTACAGAAACCTGGAAGCAACAGGCTCTGCATACATGTGCTGGAGCTGATCAAATGTTTTCTTTTTTGCATCTCAACGAGGATGAAAGTGAAGTGAGGTGACAAACCATCAGCTGTCCAGTTGAAATAACTAGAGGTTCTTTGAGAAGTCAGTGGCTTGGCGGTTAATACTGCTGCCTCACACGAGCAGGTCTCTGGTTCACCTCCCAGCGGTGGCCTTTCTGTGTGTCCATGTGCTCGTGTGGGTTCCTCCTGGAACCCAAACACTTGTATTTGGTTCCAGGAGGAACCCACATGTGACTGTGAAGGATTGGTGACCCGGTAGGCTTATATCCCCGTGACCCTTAACAGAAATAAGCAGGTACAGATACTGGGTGGAAAAGCCTTTGGGGTCATCGGGGCCATCTCTTATGGGACAAACGTGAAGTTTGTGTTCAACTCTGACAATTTAAGCTTAAGATTAAAGCTTTCCTTTTTAATAACGATTATAGTTGAGGCTGAATGAGCCAGACATATCCTTTGAGCTATAGGCCTTGTTGCAAGAGGACCTACTGATCTCATAATTACTACTTTTAACTTAGTGTTTTCTATGTATTTCAGTCTCATATCAAATATCTTTATTCAAATCACTTTGCATTTAGCCTAGTGGTTGCAGAGGTGGGCACGGTCCCAGAGAACCCAGGTCAGCAAGTCCCCGGCTTAGCAACGGGGAGGAACCACTATAGGTCCCTTAGCAGGATCCTTAATCCCCCGACCGCTCCACAGGTACGAGGAAGATGACAGCCCACCGCTCCCAGTGTAACTGGTGACGGGCTAAAATCCAAGGGTGTGTTTTGTGAAAGTTTATTATTATTTCTTTTCTTTCCTGCCCTCTCACCATCAGCACCACAGGAGCACCACAGGGGACTTTACTCTCACCGTTCACTCTGTACACCTCAGACGTTTAGCATGACGCACTCCTGGAAATCTAGAAATGCTCTGACGACTGTTTTTGTGGCGCGACAGTGTGTCCGTGGTGGACAGGAAGCTGGACAGGAAGCTGGACTGGTGGACACGAGGTGCCAATCGTCACCTCACACTGGACATGAACAACACATGACAGAGGAGGCTGTACGTCTGGAGGGAGCTTAGGTCCTTCTGTGTTTGCGCCTACATGTACAAAGTGATATTTTCTACGTGTGTGGTGGAGAATTCAGTTTTAGATGTAGTCATCTGTTTTACTGGCAGAATATATATATATATATATATATATATATATATATATATATATATATATATATATATATATATATATATATAGTATTTACACACTGTTCTGTTTTTATAGATTTAATGATATCCATCTTCATTTTCTAGTCCTTGTTCAGGTACAAACAGTAATTAGGATGTCACTACTTTAAGGTTTAAGGTTAATAAACGCAGGTTCTTATATTTTCTGTCATTATGAACGTTGAAAGGAGTTGAATCTGTCCTTGGTTGTGAGGAAGGTCACACTAAATACTAGGTTTTGCTTAACTCCGTTTACTCAGACGATTGTGTGGTTTTATGTTGATTAACTATTATTTAAAGGTCAACCAATATGACTTTTTCTATAGCTGATACCGTATTTGAAAAAAAGCCACTAATTGGACAACTGATTTATAAGCCTGTATTACCACAATGTATACTTCCTGGATAAAAATGATTAAAATAAAATATAGTTGTCATTACAAGGTTCAGTGAAGAGCAGGATCATTTTACACTGTACTGTATTTTTGTGCACATCAACTGTCCACCGACTTTATACTATAATTCACTTGCTAATTAACTTCTTATAAAAATAATTTACTTAATTAACTTAATTATTTGATTCTTTCTAGAAACAAGAAAATGTTCAATAATAGAGTTACGTAATGTTAAAGCCAAGTAATAGCTGACAGGGAGGCAGTGTCAAAAATGACTCTCCAGCCACAGTGCAGTTGTAAACATTAACAAGAAGTTTACAAAAAATAAAACTATATCCACTCCTATAAGACAAATATCCTACAATACCAGTACACATACACAGAGCATCACTAAATAATCACTAAAGTTTGACAATTCAGCAGTTGCTGGATATTGGTAGGGACGCGTCCATGGTGACCTACACGTCTGATGGCTGTTATTGTAGGACAAACCACCGTTATCTTTTTAATGCAGAAGCTCAACACTAAAACTAAAAAAGTAAAACAAAATAAAATAATACATATCCATAATGAGTTGAATCTAAACTAGTATAAGATAGTTAAATTAATCGAGTGGACAGTTGAGCTTCTTTCTTCCTGTCTGGACTAAAAAACAGAAAGAAAACAAACTGGAAAAGGAGACAAATTAATTCTTTAAAGAACTTGAGGAAGAATTGAGGTTTCTTCACCTACAGAGTTGCTGCAAAATGTTTTCGCTTCCCATGCTCCACCTGCTCCACCTGCTCCACCTGCTCCACCTGCTCCACCTGCTCTCCTACTGTAATTTTAATTTTCCCTCCATTGGTAAGTGACAGATCAGTGAATGGGCCTTTGCTTGCTCAAAGGTCAAAGTAAATTATTAGGACCTGGAGTGAGGGGAGCTCTAATAGTGTCTTTCAAGTCCCGTCACTCTTACGATTGTATTTTATTGTAACTGCGGACTGAAAGGTTGAAGCAGCAGCCGTGTTCTCGGGCCCACTCTGCTAAACAGGTGCACACATGCCAGGTGTACTCAGAGGACAGTTTTATAACACATATGCACATACAGAATCAGGACTGCCACATCGTGTCAAGTACTTTATGGAAATACTGGAGGAGTTTTCCTCCGTGTCAGGGAAATACATTGTTTTTGCTTGGGGGGAAGGAGGGGGGGTTGCGATGACAGAAGTTTAATCCCTGTGGTTTTCTGGCTTTGACTTTAAACAAGGCTGCAAGTCCAAGCAAAGTCAACTTCAGACTTTACCCAGGTGGATCCCCTGTCAAATAAAAACTTTACTCCAAGAAATACCAGAGAAGAAGAAAATCACTGGCAGCTACTTTCTCATGCCACTGAAAAAGTTTTTGAAATGTAGCACTGGACTTATTGTGTTAGTCTGATGTTTCAGGTTGATATTGGCATTTGATAGGAAAGAAAATAAATGAAATTAAGGACAGAAAAATCACTTTAGACTCTGCCGATGTGGTCCATCACTGGTAGGATGGAGAGCGCCGTCCCCATTTTAGAATACCATTTCATTTTCATTATTTTCATAATACATTTCAGAGAGAGAAAAAAAAGTTCCATCCCATTCATCGTATCCCTCCTCTGACATTTCCCAGCCCTGCATCTCAGGAATTACATTCACACTGCATGATACGGCAGAGAATTTTCAATGATGTTAAGCACTGAAGCACTATCCAGTATGTAGAGCCTGAACCGACGGAGAAGTGGAGTCCAGCTTGGGGAATTTAAAGTGCCACTTTTTTACTTCTTGCCGAGGGGACATGATGAATAACTGATACCCCTGTGCTGGTACTGATGAATGTAACACCATTGGATCAAAGCTGTGTCGACTGCATAGGTACAAATAAATCCGAGTATTTCATGAAACAATGGACTGTATTCATGCAGCGAGTAAGACGTGTTTAACTTTGTAACCTTGACTGTTTTTAGTTGGAAAGAAGAGCAGTTCACACTGATATACTGTTGGGGCTTGTGGGCTTCTGGAATCTGGTTTTAAAGCATATTCCTCCCTGTTATAGCGCGGTGCCATGTTGCCTGGGAAGCCACCTGAAACATGTCCACATGTCAAAGTGTGATGTGGCTACCACCTCCTTCCGCTGGTCTTCACTAAAAAAGCTGTAATGCAGATGTTTATTTTTATGTGATGGACTGGCGACCTGTCCAGGTGGACCCCTGCTTTTCACCTGTAATGAGCTGGGTTAGGCTCCAGCAGACCCCCGTGACCCTGTACAGGATTAAGGGTATGGAAAATGGATGGACGGACGGACGGACGGACGGACGGACGGACGGACGGACGGACGGACGGACGGACGGACGGACAGATGGACGGATCATTACATAATTACCTGAACAGAGAATTTCTTCTTTTTCTCGAGGTGGCAACAATATGAAGTAAGTTCTTTCTGACCAGGACATTTCATACTTTACAAGAAATTCCAGTTTCCTGGAAATCCCAACAGACAGCGTTGCCAACTAATTTTCAGCGAATGTTGCTGGAGGCGAGTCTATTTGTTGCTAAACGTTGCTACCCTTCTACGATATTTCATAATTACACTTTACATTCATCTGGTTAATGTCATCTTTAAAGGTTGCTAATTTTAACAAATTTTAACAAATTCTGAAGTAGTTAAACTTATTGCTAAGGGCTTTTTGAAAAGAAAAAAACGTGGTTTGTCTAAACATTTGCTAAATCTTGCAACAAAAGTGCTAAATTGGCATCAATCGCAGGACCCTCCCACTGCAGCACAGGTACGGGGTTGCCAGATCTCGCAAGGAAAATAAAGTAAAAACAGAAGAGAGTCAATGACGAAAACTCTAGTGTGGAGAAATCTTGTGGTTATAGTTCATTTAAAAAGTGTATGGACCAGTATGAGTCAGCAGTTTCCAACATTACTGTCAGCGTCTCGACGCGTCAGCCCGACAGTTCAGGGAGGGGCTGGCAGCAGTCAGTGGAAAAAATATCTCGTCTACTTTGATATAACGTCACACATAAGTAACTCAGAGTGACACAGTATTCAATGTCATGTCTTATTGAAAAGAAAAGAGGTGTGTGTAGAGTACAATATAGCGTGTGAGATTTAAACGCCCTGCGTAATGAACCGGCCGCGCACTGCGGTGATTTGTGTACAGTTACTGCTCCAACACCTTTGGTTACAGTCGCGCAGTAACATTTGCTCATGTCTGTTCTCAATAGTGGAACAAGCAACCAGTGGCCACGAGAGCAGACTCGTCCCTCTCTATATTCAAGATGATGTTGAAAACCTTTCTCTTCCAAAAACAACTTCCTTCGTGAACTGCGCCTCCCCCTTAACATCTCGAGCTGCACTTGAACGTCATTTTAGTGGCACTTAGCTGCACGTTTTTAAATACAGTTTTTTTTTTAAACCTCTTTGTGATCTCCTATGTTACTGTGGCTTGAATGTATTGATGTATGAATGTATTCCTCTCTCTCTGCCACTTTGGGTAAAATCGTCTTACAACAGACGAATGGTAAATGTAATGTTATATTTTAAAAACACTTCACAAAAAACAACCCCAATGTCGCTTATAATAAGCAGAATTGGTAACCCCACACATGTATAGCAAAAGAAACAACAAAACAACACCAGCATGGGGTCAATGGCAGAGATGACAAGTTCTGAGATGATGAAGGAGAAGAGGAGCAACATGTTTGATGTGGAGGAGGAGGAAGATGTGTTGTTCCTCATCAATTACCAAGGACATAGAAACATTGAGTTGTGGCAAAAACAGTCCAGTCAGTCAGTCAGTCAGCCAGCCAGCCAGCCAGCCAGCCAGTCAGCCAGCCAGCCAACCAGCCAGCCAGTCAGCCAGCCAGCCAGCCAGCCAACCAGCCAGCCACTCAGCCAGCCAGCCACTCAGCCAGCCAGCCACTCAGCCAGCCAGCCAACCAGCCAGCCAGCCAGTCAGCCTGTCAGTGTGTTTGCGTGCTTCTAGAGCTGCTTCGATCAAGACGTTGGCAGACAGACAGATTGACTGACTGGTTTAGGGTTTCAATACAGGTTTTATTTGGGCTTTGGAGAGTTCTTCTACCTTGCTTGCATGTGATAATAACTTTCTCCTTGTTGAGGTTTTTTTATTCATATTTCTTTACAGGTGTAGATGTAAGTTCACCAGAAGAAACCTCCTAGGCAGCGCAGTATCCAGAGATATTTGATGCTGTTACAACTCCCACAAGCAAGAACAATATTCATCCATCCATTATCTATAACTGCTTATTCCTATTCGGGGTTCTACTGGAACCCTTCCCACCATCTGCATCCACATGTAAAGAGCTGGTACATACTTATAAACAGATTGCAAATAAGGGAGGCTGCAGTGTTTTCAATAGTTTGGGTTGTGGATTGTGTTATGAGTCCGGTCTGCCACCTTCAGTGAACTCACCATTGTGCCTGCGCTCACATTCTTCAGTATGTGGCGGACGTTTTCAGTCCCTCTGTGAGGTCATCACGCGCCCACGCAGGTCAGAGCAGTATTTCTGTGCAGGTCGGGTTCAGCTGTCACACACAGCTGCAAACATGTTGTTTTATCTAAAACACACCCAGCTGTTCTGTAAAACTGTTGTACTGGCGACTGTCCGTCACTGCTGCACTGAAACCTGAGATGTACGTTTTCACCCTTTTGCATGGAAAAGATAATTAAATCATATTGTCAAGTCTTTATTTTAAAGTGCTATTATATTATTTCAGTCTTATTCAGGTATTGCAGTCACCTAGTGATAAAAATGTGTTCATACAGAGGTATTAGATCCTCTTTTCCACAACAATTAACCCCTGTATATACTACAAATAACAACCTACTACCTAAATCTATTCACTCAGTGCATCTACATACATATTTCTAAGTTCTGTAGTGCAGTAGATATGAGTATACCTTTCCAAATTGAAATATTTTAAAGTGTTTTCATTTCATCATTGTTGGTCCTGGATGTTGCCACCGGCGTTTGTGACAACCGGGACATAAAGCTTAAGACTGCCTCAAAATAACTTACTTACCTCCCACCAAACATGTCTACGTTTAGATTTTGCACATTACACCTGATTTAAGTTCCATCTGAATGTTCCTTCATGAACTGTGCTCTGTTTGTGCACAAATATTTGTCCAAAACACCTCAGGAGAAGGGAGCCGCCACAATAAAACACCGATAGACTGTCAAAGTGCCAAACAGTGCTAATTAGGGCGGGACTTACCGTTAGATTAATTAGATAGAAACCAATATAGAATGAGGAAATAAGGAGGGTCTTGTTTGGGAAAGGAGGAAAAAAAGAGAGAGGAAATAAAAAACCATGGCATTGTGGGTGCTTTTTTACTTAGAGAGTTACTTTAGTCAGCTCAAAAACACAAATTAAACACTCCATTACCACTGTTTACTATCCTGATACGGTAGGGGTGTGCATTTATTGATTTGGCATGCATTAATACACAAAATCAATGGCTTATCACGTCTAGGATATGTTGCAAGTAGCAATGAATTTAATGTGACTGCATGCAGTCCTATCTCTTAATCCAGGCACATGGAAAGGGATCTTCAGCACTTTTATTTGTGGAAAGTGCGCTTAGAAAAACCCTTTTTGTGAATTTGGATTGTGTACCAGATGTTTATTACCTGATTCACTGTTGTTTTGTTAGAAAAGATCAAGTACAACATGTGGAGTGAAACAGATAAATGCATTTGTCCATATTAAACTCTGTCCCATACACTCACATTTACTTTATGTACTAACTTAGTGCACCCTCCAGGTATTTCACAGCATACACAAACTAGTTACCTGGTAGTTCATCTGCAAAATCAAAAAGTGGAAGAGCAGATTTTGGTCGTAATGACTTCAGGGACTTATGAGCACCCTGCTCTGTGACGACATTACTGCACCCACATCCACCACAGTTTTTGAATAACACGCACACAACCTCCCTCCCTTTACCTTCACCGGCATCACATTCAAAATGAGCATACACTCCGATGAAGAGAGAAAGAGGTTTTTCTCATTCTCTTCAATTAACATTTGCATCACTTACATAACAGCGTCATCGTGTTTTCCATTTGGGTTTAGATTGAAATGCTAGAAATCGTGTGTTTTATTTTTTAGTTCATTTGTAACCGAATAGCCTGAACGAGAAGCCGTGTTTTCCTCAGTAATACTTCATCTGATGAAGCTCAATCACTCACACACAGCTCAGTCTGCGCTGCTCAGTGTGTGATAGCCCTGACATTTTCCTCTCCTGTAACGCTCTCTAAATGGGCTGCAGGGCAACGAGACTTGAATGGCTCTACAGGCGCCGTTATTAAGCGCAGAGCCAAACCGGAGGCCAGGGTAAAGCATTACCTCTGCAGGTTTCTCCACATATGTGTGGGTGTGCATGTATATATATTTCTCTACTCACATCTGTCTTGAACGAGTAAGTCGTTGCATCACCACATTACACATTACTTATGTCATTTTTATGCTAGAATAGCAGAAAATTAAAGGAGCGGTTGGAGGGAGGGCGGTGTGTTATTCTTATCATTAGAGGTCCAGGCACAACAGGTGCTAAAAACCCATTATTGTGCTAAAATATCCTGTTAGCCGTATTAGTTTCAGCCGCTGTTGGTCAGTTCCTTATTGCCCTTTTGGACTTATTTGTTGGAAATGATTGCTTTCTTATTGCTGGCTGTAAACATGCAACATTTTCACTGTAAATACCGACGTGGGGGTGGGGGATGTTACCCGATGTAGTTTAGTAGGTATATATCCTCCAACCATTCACACAAGACAAATAGGACTTTTCATGTATAAGCAAAATCTGTACACAGCTGAGCTGATCAGTAGTTGATGGTGTCGCTTGCATCATCAGGTTTCTTTCAACTGCACACTTCTGATGTGTAGGTTGGGCTTGTGGCTGCACAGAGCTCGTTATTTGCATTACTTATCTGTAGACTACATAAATACAACTACCATACATTTGCTGAATATTATGAAAATGTTAATAAACAGCTAATGACTAATTAAGGATTTAAATTTATTTTGAATCAACTGTACAGTTACAGAGTTACAATAATAAAATAGTGTTGCAACCTCCAACTAAACCACGGATGTATTGTCCTCTGTGTAAAAATAAATACATATAAATGATAAATAAATACGTGCCAGCATTGTTAAAAGCTCTATGTCCTCTTTCATGGATCCAGACTGCTGGATCCGTGTGTTTTTGCATTCGTTGAAACCAGATGTTGCAGCCCTGTCATTTTCCCATCATCAAAACTAGTGCACATCCCAATACATTTCACATCATCGATGTTAATGTAGTCAAATGTGACAGCTGAATTCTGCTAATTCTTCACTTAAACTGAGCATTCAAATAAGAAAAGAAATAATAAAACAGTATGACAGCAGTGTAAGCAGCTCACAGTTTTAAATACTGAGACATGCAGGCACATTTCTTTTCTTATAATGTTTTCTTTCTTCTTCCTCAAAAGGTTTTTAGTTTTGGTTTGTTTGTTGCTGTTATATTTCCCACAGCATAAATGAAAACCTTTCATAGCTGTATCATTAACCACATACTGATCATCACAACTATTATCTCTTCTTTGATGTCCTAAAACCCCTTAAATCCATCTGTAAACCAACATATCTGCAATACACAGGCTGGTATGCATAGACAGTGACACTGATTCATGCTCATATTGGCCGTCTCTCTCTCCCTCTCTCTCTGTCCCTCTGTCCCTCTCCCTTCCTCTCTCTCTCTCTCTCTGTCCCTCTGTCTCTCTCCCTTCCTCCCTCTCTCTCTCTCTCTCTCTCTCTCTCTCTCTCTCTCACACACACACACACCTAATAATAATATGAAATCTTGCAATTGTAATTAAGTCTGATATTGCTGGCTAACCCTCCTAATCACTGGAGTGAGTACATTTCCCTTAGGTAATTATGAACATATTTCAAACCTATGATTAAAAGATGATTTGTATTTTTTTTACTCTTCTTAAGATAATGGAGGATAAAGAACATTGCCCCAAGGACTTTATTTTTACAGTCCCCGCCACGGCTTTCTGTGAATGATACCAACTCAGATGTCTGCACTGACCCCAGGCCTGTTTGCGTCTCTGTCTGACATAAGAGTTCCAGCGCATGTGGCAAGTACATTAGAGCCAACGGTTCGCAGCTCATCACTGGACCCCAGATCTGCCTGAGGCGGCTGATAGCTGAGCTTCAGCCACTAACAGTGGGAGTTAAATAAAACACATACACGCAATCGTTTAAAGAGGCCTGTGAGAAGCTTTGATAAAACATTACGTTTCACTTCAAACTATCTGAGATATATGTATAGTCAAGGCCGGCAATATCTGCTGTAACTGTGGTGCATCTTTTCTAAGGTGTCTGTTTAACAGACTTTAGTTTCAAATTCATTGGCTTCTACGGGGTTAATTTACAACCGTCTGCCCTGCTAGTAACCAAGCAGTTAATTGTTCTTGTTTATTGAGATTTACTAATCCTTTGCATACAGCTCTTTATGTGCAGCATCTGTGTCTAACAGAAATATCCACAAGGCGATGATGTGTAACCTCTTATCCTTGATACATAAATGTAGGTTCAGTTAAACACTTGGTAAAACATATTTTGCAAGTTTCATATAGACATATTACAGCTGAACAGGTATTTTTAAAACATGTAAAAGAGAAATTGACATTAATTTTCTTTGCCTCCTTTAACATCACCATGGTCTTGGGGGCTACAACTGTCTGGGGGCGAAAACCTCCTCTAAGCACAAGAGAGTATTTGCATTTATCAGCTGTCTAAGCCACCGAGCTGTTCATTTGACATCTGGTTAACTAACAATTGTCACTGCCACTGTCACATAAAAGCATGCAACTTGGATTCCAGAATCTGAATAACAACTCAAATGAGAATAATGAAATTAAAATGAACTGATCAATTATATGGAAAGCCTAGAACCAAAGCATCATGTATGCTTGTGTAGGGCCAATGACGGACAGCCAAAGATCATCACCATGACCACCCTCAAGTAATTCAAAATAAAATAAATCAGTCGAAGCAACTGGGATTGATAGACAATCGGGTGGTACCAGTCAATTGACATTATTCTTGCCAGCTCCCATGTTCCCATCACACAAAAATGTGTTTTTGGATAATCAGCATGGTTGGATTCTATGGCAGCGCCGCGTAAGGAGGCAGCTTGGATGCAGTATGCTCTTTCACTAGCGTTCTTTGTTTTTTTTAGTTTTCAGCATGGTCTCTTAATTAATATCATTGGTTTTTTTAATCTTTTTCCATCCTGGTTTGGATGCTGTGCTGGATTTCCTTTGTCACCTTTTTCATGTAACTGTAGCAACAAATGAGTTGTTTACAAGCAGAAGCAGCTGACTGAGGTATGAAAAAGCCAAATTATAGCCAGACTGAGACGCCAAATCCCTGACGAGTTAAAGAAGAGACATGGTGGATGTAGACAACTAAACTAGTACCTCCAAATGTGATCATCTGTAACATTCAGTCTCTTGCAAATAAGATGGACGAGCTTGAAGCGGTGACAAGCGGTGGTTGCAGGCGCATAACCCCAACTTCAGCGTCTCTGTGGCCGGCTTTCAGACGAGCAGTGGAAAAAGCAAGCGTGGTGGAGCTGCAGTGCTCGGCCCAGCCAGTGGGGAAATCCAGGTCACGTTACTGGGAACCGTCATTTCTGCAGCACAGATGCTGAACTCTTATTTCTGTTCTCCCTTTGTATGTATATTAATGTTTGGCAAAACCTAAAAGCCACATTTATGTGCATTTCATTGGTGTTTTGTTTGTGTGTGTGTGTGTGTGTGTGTGTGTGTGTGTGTGTATGTGTGTGTGTGTGTGTGTGTGTGTGTGTGTGTGTGTGTGTGTGTGTGTGTGTGTGTGTGTGTGTGTGTGTTTTCTTCACCAGACCTCTCGACAGTCTAGCCATATTTTATTGATCCCCAGGAAAACAAAAGCTATTGCACTGTTAGCTGTGAATTTCCATCCTCATTATGTACCGAGAGAGTTCACCGGTGTTGTTGTAGTAGCGGTTTACATCCCGCCGTCCGCTGGTGCAGACGCTGCGTCTGGAGTCATCAGTGCTGCTGTTGCTAAGCAACAGACACAACAACACAGCATGGTTGTAGCCATCACTGGTGCGTTCAACCACATCGCTCTGCCACATTTTCAACGTTTCGTATTCTTTCAAGTGTTCCACCGGAGAAAACAAATGGTTGGATTACTTTCATTCAAACTTCAGAGATGCATACGGCTCCTCTGCATGACCTGCTCTCGGCAAGCCGGATCATGATCTGGTCTTACTCTCCTTTACCGCCTTCAGGGTGGGAGACAGAGAAATATTGATGTCAGTACACAAACAACGTCAAAGTCAAGATTGGAGACCAGGGGGTGTACGAGAGGAAGCTGGAGAACAAGCTCCAGCAGAACAATGCAGCTTTAAGGCCAGCCTGAGCCAGGACAAGATTCCACCGCTGTGGAAGACATCCTGCTTTGTTCCAGCTACAGAAGGATCTCATCTACTTCCTCCTAATGACTATAGACCTGCAGCCCCAACATCCCACATCATGAAAGTCCTGTAGAGTGTTTTATTGTCCCACCTGAATAAGCAAACAGGCACCTTCCAGGGTGACTGAGTACAGAAAACTGGTGTGGACCTTTGTGTGCAATGGTGTGAGAACAATCACCTCGGCTGGCTCTGTTCTGGAGCTGACTTCATAAAATGAAGAAGATCGTGGACAACCCTCAGCATCCTCTTCACAACACAGGGATTCAGCCACGGTGTCTCCAGTCAGAGGCTTCTTCAGACCCGCCGTAACTACAGGAGGTCCTTCCTGCCCACAGCAGGGTTATTGATCTATTACAACTAATCAACTAATCAAATGGAATACAATGGGATTGTAATTTGATCGCATTGGACTGTATTTCATTTCAGTTGTACTTGTTTCTCTGTAAAGTCCCCTAAGATTAAATTTGTTATGACTTGGTGATATCCAGAAAAGCTTCCTATTTTCTAACTAATGGTTTAAGTTGCTGACGTCGGTTACACCACCTAACTATGGTGTGGGTGGTTGGAGTCGCCACCGTGCAGTCATGTGACATGTCGGGGGAAATTGTATGTACCTGTTACATGATGCACAGTTTTCTCTCTCATAAATTAGTATTCTATTTTATCCAAAACATGTACATTTCTATCCTCAGAGAAGCTTTTTTTTGTTGTTTATAAAGCTACAGGTACATGCCGAGTCTTGTGGCGCTCCTTTGTTGCGCTGCTCATGAGGAACAGTTTGTCAGGCTCCATATAAGAGCTCTGTCCAGTCACCTCTGCAAGAAGCTGCAAATGCAGCACAGACAGCTAGTGTTTAGGTGTTATATCCTACATCTTTGTCTAAGAGTATTGTTGGGTCTCAAGGGCACCATATTGTTAGGTTAAGAAAAGTCCTTTCAAGTTTCTCAGGTACACCAGTCACACACAAAAGAGCAATGTTCCTTTGCCAGTTTGTTTTCTCTGCCATGTTGTGTTGTTATTTATTTGTTGACTTGAAAAAAGACCTGGGTAAGGTATCCACAGGTTTAAAGTGATTTAAAATACTGCACCGCTCTTCATTCTCCACTGCCACACTGGTAAAAGACTCAAGATCCCTAGTGATATTCTTCTGAATGCCCAAAGCTTAGGATATGAAGAAATGTCTTACTAATTATAATATTTGAATGATGTATATAAATAACGTATATGGATGATTAATACAGAATTACTGCTGTGATTAAAGGGTTTGAAGATAATTAAATAAATGTTGAAACAGTATTTGATAAATGTGTCATTGTAAATTTCTTATAAGTTGATTTTTGGGGCAGGAAATAACCACTGCAAATCAATCCCACATAGAAATTCTGGGGTTCATTTCTTTGATCGCCAACACTTTTCAAATCCAAGCTAGATCAACCTCATTGAAAATGAAAACTCTGAGACATCCAGGGAAGATAAACGAGAATCGGTGTTCCATGGATAGATGATGACAGCGCGATCACACCCACAAACACTAAAAAAATACACATTCAAAGCTAGAGAGCAATAATCAGCTGTGATATGTCAGTGATGAATGGTTGTCTATGACACAGGTATAAAAACAAGAAGCTGACAGAACAAGAGGGATGGGGAGACCAAATGTCTTAGAAGGAGGGACGCACTAATGTGTACGTGGGAGAGGTCTTCAAACGTAGTGTCTCACACTCCGGCGTTGGGCTCAGAAAAATGACTTGACACTCATGTCAATGCTTCCTCTGTTTCGTCAGTGGAACTGTAGAATAAAGACTATTTCTGGGTGTGGGCATCGTGATCAGGTAGTTAGTCCGTTTGCCTTTTACTGTGATAGAGTACAACTCTCTTGGGGTTCTGACAGATTGAAAGGACTGTAGTGCTCAAAACAATATATTTAATCAACTGCTAAAGCTTTTGCAGCCTGTTTATAAGAGGGAGGAGATGCCCCCTGGTTCCACGGCTATCAAACCCATCTACATCAACAGGCCTGAATTTAAACTTGAGAAAAAAGTATAAAGGCACTTTAACGATAAGTGGAAATCTCAAACACGTGGCATATGTAAACTACACAAAGGTACAATCACACATGGACGGCTCATTTTGGTGAGGACAGTCTTTTCATCATGTGTCTCATGTCCCTAACACTTATTGTCAACACAGGGGCTCAAATCACATCACTTTCGGGATGAGAGTGGGAGAACAAGACAACCACACGTGTATCCACTAAGTACGACATGTTGTTTCTCGCCGTCTGCTCAATTTCCATGGACAACAACTCCAGCAGCTGTGACCAAACAATCTTCTCACTTTCTCCCCACAACATTATTCTCTTCATGCTTTTACGATGAAAGTGGCCACCTTTCTCTGCAAATGATTTCCCATAAAAGAGCACACTGGAGACAGGATTATTTCCTTCATACATCCTATTTATACTCGACACCCTACCTATGGTTTTCTATCAAGCTTTCAATTCAGCTGTATAGACAACTTAAGATGCAGTAATTACTGTTGTTTTTTGTTTTTTTTTTAAATTTGGTCATTTTAACAGAGCAATTTACTGTCGTATTCCAGGCTTACTTGTGGCTGGAAAGTACTGCCACCATAGTTCTAATGAGAATTAGCAGAGTACATCATTTTTCTCCAATTTTAGCTTCTCTTCAGTGGTTTCCTACTAAATCAAGAGACAATTTAAAGTTCTGCTGCTGACACATAGTCCTTAAGGGCTCGCGGTTCCATATGATCCTAGGAGAGCATTTCATTTCATTCTCAGACTGCAGGTTTACTTGTTGTAACCAGATTTTCTAAAAGTATAATGGGAGGCAGAGCCTTCAGCTATCACGCTTTTCTCTTGTGGCACCAGCATGCAGTTTGGGGTCAGGAGGCAGACATCCCCTACTTTTAAATTTAGAAAGGACTCTCTTTTTTGATAAAGCTTACAGTTATTCCTTGTTCAGGTGACTGAACCATCCCTTTTGTTATGCTGCTGTAGCCCCAGGCTCCTTAGGGACTTCCCATGATGCATTGAGTACCTTCCCTCTACCTCCTACTCTTATTTTTTTCTCTCTTTAAGCATTTATATGCTATTACTGCATGCCAGACTTTGCAGGGGTTTTTTTGTTTTTTTCCCCCCATGTAGCTAATACTTTTATTTCCTTATGGGTATCTCTAGCTCTGGACCTGAATCTTTTATATTCTGAAGTAACTGGCCCTGCCGCCAACAAACAAGACCTGCTCATTGTTTCTTGTTACTGTCTCAAACTCTGATTTAATCTCCTCTCTTATTCAGGATACTCTTGAAGAAGAGATTTTTAATCTAAACAAGGTTCTCCCGGTTAAATAACGGTTAAATATAAAATTAATTAATTAACACTCATGCAAGCATGGAAAATGGGTTCTTCCATAATCACCCACACCCACTTAACCACCAAGGTTAGAGGACCATCTTCCACGTTCTTGGAAAATAGGGCAGCGACGTACCAGAGAAAAGGTAGAAAAGATAACGTATAATACATTTTACAAGTTAAATAGATGGCCAGCTAACATTATGTAACATATTGGTAGGTTTAGTCAAACGGGCCCGTGTCAAGTCAGTGTCCTAACCTCAGTAAACTAATTGATAGTATTAAGCGAATAGGTACAATTTTAAACTTTTGAGGTAGACTGTTTGATCTAAATGAATGGGCACGTTCAGCAGAAAGATGATGGAGGAGCCTATTTATGACAGTCGTCCCACTGTGTTTAATGTGTTTCAGGATATGGACCAAGTAACAGCAGTCCCGGCATGACGAGTGGGCCCAGCTGCATCCCTCCATGAGCGAGCTCGCAGCCATGGTCCTGCCGTTCCCATCGCAAGTGTGAACTGTGAGAGCGACTTTTCAACAATGAAGAGTTAAGACATTTAATAATATATCAGACACAAACTAGAAACTATTTTAACATGGGTAAGATGTAGGAAAATGAGAGAAGCAATCTGATTATTGTTGGTATTTGTAGGTGAAGACTGACTTCAGGCTGCAGGGGGGTCACCTGGAGTCTGGATGCTGCTGAGCTTCAAGAGGCCAGAGTCTTACAGCTGTTTTACAAAAAACACAGAAAAATCCAGTGTTCGAGCCCGGCTGCAAACTTTGCCACTGATTCTCCTGAAGAAGTTATTATTAATTCTTTGTATTTTTATTTCATTGTATTGTTTTATTTATTTCGTTTGTAGTTTTACATTCAGCCTTGAAAATGCCGTTTTCAACTGGCCATTCAGCAAATAGTTTGTAACAGTAAAATCTGGAGTTGAGTGTCATTTCTTTACGCTGCACCGGCTCCCCGGAGAGCTGGAAAGAATTCCTAGAGGAAACACTGCAGTCAACAGACGACACGTTACTTCCACGTGCTAAACGCGGGGAATCCACCAATTGTTTTAACTGTAATGTATATAATCCGAAAGGAGAGAGCTGCAATAACTTTTAGATGAAGACAGATTACATTTTTGGAGATATTATTCAACAAGATAACCTTTGAATTTGCCGCAAAGAACTCTGTATGGATAGTGTAACTTGATACTTGCATTGTGCATGCTGTTTGGGAATAATGTCACCTCCCGTTCTGTCTGACATCGGGTCTTATTGCTGCAGGTTGTTTTTAGCATATTCCATCCATCCATTCTCGATACCTGTGTCTTCCTGTTCAGTGTTCAGTGTGTTATTGGACAATGAGGTAAGTTGCATCCGGGACACCTGTGTGCATTTCAGATTTATCAGTTAGCAAACAAGCATGTTTTTGGATTGTGGGAGGAAACTGTAGTAAGTAGAAAAAGGACATTCAGCTACAAGAAAACACCAGACACGAAGTCCCCAGACAGATTTTGAAACAGGAATCTTCCTGCTTCAAGGCTTTAGATAGAGGCCTGATGACAAATTTAAATGCAAATTAGAAATAGAAGGCTGACAAAATGGCAAATATAAAGGCAAAATGTAAAGAGAGACACAAAAAACAAGCAAAAAATGGACTCCAGGCGATATCAAGGACAAAAAGATGATTCAAGCATGTGTCCTGGCTTGTTGGAGGACCTCTGTGTGCAGCTGGACAAACTGCTACAAGCTTTGCATCATTAACTAAGGGAACTCTGCAAGAAACGCACTGCAGTCATCAGCAAAACTTCACAGCTGAGCTTGGCTATGACCTATTAGGCAATTTGCAACCTACTATGGCAGTGGGTCAGAAATTGCCTGGATATTATTTGCCTTCAAATCGAATTTGACTGCTTTGGATGTATGAGATCACAAACCTCTGAATGCCACATCACTATGACTGCACTGATTACCTACTTTAACCACTGTACTCTCTATGGTGGACTAATGCTCCATTTGCACAGAATTAAAATCATCTGGGGACCCACTGTGATTTGTAATAAACAATAATCGGATAACGTCTGTGATTTTAATCTCGTCTGAATGCACCATGTCCGTTATTTGTAAAGTAAAAATTCCATTTCAAATTACCTATCATATTTCAGCAAACACCGCGGTCATGAGACCATTTTAACCTCGTCTGGATGTCAGTATTTCAATGATGTGTGGCTGGAATCTGTTTTCTTTTTAAATTCCTCCAATCACCTTTTCTGCCTCTTTCCCGGTGTAATTTCGGCAGTTGCGGTCCAAAGTGATGATAACGTGGTGATTATGTTGCGTCAGCGTTATGCTTTAAGTGGAGCCTTTTGAAACAAGAAGTCCAGATCAACAGAAGAACGACAATGAGACAAAAACGCTGTACGCATCACACAGTAAGAAGCTTTAAATTCTTTATCTTCTACCTCAAAGCTTCTCTGACAGAGTTCAACCTTTAGGGCTTCAACAAAAACTCTGGACCCGGTTACGTTCACCGTTAACTTTACTGTTACCATGGAAACTTGACACAGACTACTGAAACGCCATATTCCGATTTTGTCACTTGTCATAATGTGACGTGTCGTAATTGAAATTCGAGTGTCTGAACAGATGCTATTACGTCAATATTCAGATTTAATGTAAAATAAAAGGCAATCGTTTAATAAAATGCATTTACTTAATGTCACTTCTGGGATCAGTGTCTGTACATCACGTTAAAAGACAGACTTCGATTATCCAGCATGAATGAACTGAACTGAATACAGATGTCAGGGGTGATGTCAGAATTACAGTCCAGAGGTCATTTCAGTCCAGTGTGAGTAGGACGTAAGTCACGTTCTTCAGCATATCTGATCAACTATAGTGTATTGTTTTAACAATACTCTCACCAGTAATATGATGATAAAATTGAAAATTATTTAATCCTCCTCAAATCAGAAATGTATCTAGTGTCTTGCAAACAAGAAAAAGCATGCGTCATACACATATTGCAAAGCACAATAAAATATAAAAAAATTAAAAGAATGCAACCTGCAATGTTGCATGGATACAACAGGTCTCGTCCACCCATGGGGAAATGTAGAACATCAGGTCTCTTGCAAATGAGATAAAAAAGTTTGAAACGCTGACGAGTTTCAGCATTGCAGTATCACGTGTTTCACCAAGACGTGGTTGCAGGTGCACACCCCCAGCTTCAACGTCTTTGTGCCCAGCTTTCAGATGGTACCGGCAGACTTGAAGAGGAGCAGAAAAAGCAAGAGCTGAGGAACTGCAGGAGTTGCCAGCAACAGATGGTGTAATCCAGGACACGGTTCTGTGAAACATCCGTTCTGCAGCCCAGATACTGGACTGTTAGCTGTGAGCTTCTGTCGTTATGTACCGAGAGAGTCCACCGGTGTTATTGTAGTGGCGGTTTACATCCTGCCATCAGCTGGTGCAGACGCTGCGTGTGACGTCAACAGCTCTACCGTTGTTAGGCTACAGACAACAACCCAGAGCCTTTCTAGCTGTTACTGGTGATTTCAATCATTTCTCTCTCTGTGGACTTTTCCAGTGTCTCAACAGCTTGACCAATGTTCCACCAGAGAAAACAAAAGGTTGAACTTGTTTTTTGCAGATGTCAGAGATGCATACGGCTCCTCTGCATGACCTGGTCTCGCCAAGCCAGATCATGATGTGGTTTTTCTCTCCTTCACCGGCTTCAGGGATGGAGACAGAGAATTATTGAGGTCAGTACAAAAACAACTGAAAGCTGGAGAACAAGCTCCAGTAAAATAATGTAAGAGCTTGATGGTCTGGGATGAAGAAGATCATGGGCAGGACGACCGAGGGATGGATGCCCAGATAGAGCCAATGAGCTGAAGACATTTTGAAAAACAAGTTCAGTTCAGAAAGAAGCGCAGCATCCTCTTCTCCCACCCCCAGCAAAGCAGACCTCCCCTTGACCCACAGCTGCCTCACCTTCCACCTCAGTCATGAATCTTGCTGCTGCTCCAGCAGGAGATGCTGCAGCATGCAACAAGAGATGGAACCTTGATGCTTTTTGTAAAAAGGGACCGAGCAGACGTTACTTCTCGAGGAAGCTTAGGTCCTTCAGCGTTAGCAGCAAGATGTTGCATATCTTCTATAAGTCTTGTCGAGAGTGCAATCACATCTGCAGTCACCAGTTGAGGGAGCAGCATCAGAGCCAAAGAAACTGATAAAGGAGTCTGGCTCAGTTCTGGAGCATCTGGATCTGATTGGGTGAAGGAGGATATGGCATAAAATGAAGAAGATCATGGACAATCCTGATGATCCTCTTCACAACACAGTGGTCTCTTCATTCAGAGACTTCTTCAGATCTGCTTCAACTTTGACCACTAAAGGAGGATTGCTGCACACAGCAATAAACCTCTACACTGACTCCAAAGAGACTGAAATCATGAAAACTAATGCAATAAATAATTTCTCTATTTTTGAATTGTATTTCAGTCCTGTTGCTGTGGAGATTTTCATCCCTTCAAGACAGAAGCAGTCTGCCAAAGCATATCTTTACATTTTTACATACTGTACTGCCTTATTTTGGAGTATTTTAATTTGCTATATATCAATACAATCCTAAAAGCCAAACTTTAACAATTTTAAAGTAATGTGTACTAAATAATTAAATTACTATAAAGTGAAAAAAACTGAAAATAAACAAAACGTTTTTTAATTTTACACATATTTTTTCTAAATACAGAAATCCCATAGCTTTACGCCATAAAATTGTCAATGTTAACAAGTTGCACAAAATCCTTTCATAGCACATGAAATTTAATTTGATTGTGTTCATAGTGTCTCAGTCATGAAGCGCTTGTTTGTTTGAGGTGTTACATATATATAAATATAATAATGGTGCGTATTTGACGTGATCTTTCTTCAGTTATATATTTTCCTTCCTTTTTTACCAACTCATAAACAAACAATATTTCATGAAAATATTCTTACATGTCATGGGATGCATCTTTCCCTTCAAGGAAGTCAGCTTTATCTCCACTGTCGGCCAAATCCGGAGAGACTGGCCAGAAACCTTGTCTTCATCCAGCAGCGTCATCAGCTCCAAAACTGACCCCACACTGTTTCACACACATGGACGTTGGCAGATCCATAAGTGTGTGACTGTAGACGCAGAAATATCTCCAGAAATATCTGCAGAGCTGCCGTTTACGTCAACATGTTGACTTACCAGTGAAATCAAAAATTGCCATTGCGTTTACCCGAGGCTGGGTCATACAAATGGGAGGTTGCTTTGCTTAGCGCGGCACCATGGCGATTACAGATGAGGACGTGATAGCGGCCAGCCATTGGCTTAGCCACCTGTCAATCAGTCATATTAAAAGTAAGTCTATTGCTTGATATAAACTCTCCTGGCGTGCTACAAATAAATTCACCTCCCTCAGAGTTGTCATGGATGTTAAATCAAACGGTTGAGACCAACATGGTGCTTTGAACCAGGTTTCGCTTTTGCAGCCAGCCTCTATCGGTCAGTCGAGGAACTACAACCAATCTTAGTTCCGGATGAGCCTCGATGCGGAAGCAAGATGGGTGGTGCTTGTATGAAATATGAAGTTTTCGGTGTGCTCGCTTTTTACTGGATTTTTACTAGATGTTCCCAAACAAATTAATGAAATAAAACAGCACTCTGGGACACACTGAATGTGAGATATGTAAGTGTGACTCTGTTTGCTGTTCTATTTTAGTTGGTTGCAGTTCTACTGGAATTTAAAAATCGATATGTGATCCCGCCAATTATAAGGGGTTAACTACATTAACGATTTTAGCCCCTGAAGTGGGCAAGTCCATTTCAGAGTCCACATTCCTCTGTGGAAGACATGCCAGTGGGATTGATACGGGGGTGAAAGGAATACTTCAGGGAGTTTCTAACATCCTCAGTCAAAGTCAACAGCACTCCGTCCTCAGTAAACACATGATCGGTGAAGAAGCATTACTTTCTCTACCTGCACCATGTGACAGTTTGTCAAATGATTTCTTTGGTCCAATTGAAAGTCACGTTCCATGTCCTCAGCCAACTCCTGCCATACATGATGTTTGCCTCAACAACCACCAGGGCGGCAGCCTGCTTGGCCTGCTTGTAACAGAACTTTAAATTGGAGTATCGAGCTGTGGCCTCGAGTGCCCTGGTGCCAAATACATTTAAGAAGATCTCTATGTTTAAACCAAGGTATTTTGCTATAACCAAATATCTCAAATTTTGGGTCATCAGTCCAGAGCAACTGCTGCTATTTTTCTACACTCAAACTCCTATATTTTCATGTGTCCTTAGGGCTCTTGAATGCACCTCCCCAGGTCCTGCTGATTGGTCATTAGCTCCACCTGTACCTCAGTCTTCTTAAGCTCCTCTCAAAGCTTCCTAACATTGCAGATTGTGTTTGTTTTCTAACAGCGTTCCCGCCATTGGACCTGATTACCTGATTACCTGATTACCTGATTACCTGATTACCTGATTACCTGATTACCTGATTACCTGATTACCTGATTACCTGATTACCTGATCTGTTTCCTGTGACTATCTGATCCTCAGCGGAGTTGCTAAACTGAGTTTCTCTGGGTACCAGGCCTGATTCTGATCCTGTTTCTGAGTCTGCCTCACCTTCAATGGACTCAAACCATGTTTGTGAGATTTTCTGAATCTAGCCTGATGTTTGAGTCAGAGACTGCCTAGTTACTTTCATCCACATTCAAAGCAAATAGTTTCACTGGTTCACCAGCTAACGAACGCTTGCCACAAAAAATACCACTAATCATTTTTTTTATGACGGCAACGACCGAACACATGAGAAAAGATGTGGGAGAAGTATTTGAGTTAATTAGAAATATGGATCTGTTTGTTTGAATACTTTTGGGGAAAAAAAGAGTGCGTTTGCTATGGTGACCCCTAAAAGGAAATCCAAGGCAGAATAATATAGTCTGTCTTGAGGAAATTACGCTCTGTATTTCTATTTGTGTCTATAAAGACACTTGGCTAAATATTTGTTCAGCCTTCTTCTAATTGTACCGAGATTCACAAGAAACCCCAAGTCTTCTGGAACAATGTCCAATGGACAGATGAGGACAAATTGGAGTTGTCTGACCTTAATGACCAGCAGCATGTTTGAGGAACATGAAACATAACATTTCAGTAGAGACACCTTGTACTCCTGTCGTAACCAAGATTTTTGGAACTGACCAGTGTCTACGCTTCAACCCAGATATGATGCTGAACGGGAGGAAATCCCTCCACAATGAGGTGGGACACCAATGACACAAGTTACTGCTGATAATGTTGGATCTAAAAACTACTGAGTCATTGTCATGCTTAGTGTTGCCCACATTTATCTATTTAATACCAATTTTTATCATGTTTTCACACACACACACACACACACACACACACACACACACACACACACACACACACACACACACACACACACACACACACACACACACAGACCCAAAATTAAAAGAAGGCACCAACTTGCACGACTGCAATTGTTGGTCATTGATCCTACCGAATGGATTCAACTCGAGAACATTTCACATTTGACCTTTTTTTGTAAAAAGGACTTTCCATCATCATGGATCTGAGGAGATAAAAACTTCTAAATATCTATACAACCCGAAACTTTCTGATCCAACATATGTGGAGTTTCACTCACACACTGCATAAGACTTTGAAATTGTAACTACCCGCTGCATGCACACAAAAGTGGTGTGCACAAAGAAACGACAAGAAATCAGCAGCCACGAGTGCTGTTCAATTAGAAACTTTTTATTCTTTCTACCCAAACTAAAATGATATGGATTATTGTTAAATAAATGGACCGAGAATTAAGTTATGTTGGCTCTGGTGGGAAAAGTAGAATGTGGATTCCATATTGTCCGTCTACATTACAGTGTCAGACTGGAGGACTCAAGTCTGGAGCTAATCACATCCATGAGAAATGACCACATAACACTGTGACAGATGAGACGGTGGTACACACACACACACACACACACACACACACATTTTACACTACATCTGCAGTCAATCTGAATGTGATATCCTGGACACAAGGTATTGGCCACCAGCTTCTGGCTGGTTGTGCAGAGGTAACAAGCAGCTGAATGGCCGTGTGTGTGCCTGCATGCAGCTAGTTACATCCAGAAGAGATTGGCAATGATTTTGTTTCTGATGCTTGTGCCCACATTTATTATCTGCTCTGATAGAAAAGACTTGATGTAATCTCACAAGGACACACACACACACACACACACACACACACTCACACACAGTAAAACAGCATTATCACATAAGGTCAAACATGGATGTGAAAACCAACACAGAAAAATACAAATAGAAGGGGCACAAAAAAATGAGTTACTGGAGAAACTGTATGTAAGATGCCAAGTTGTCTGTTCTCAAGTCAAACTACATTTCATGTTCACTTAACAGCCTCTCTCTCTGTGTGTATGTAGGTAACCAGCTGTGCAACCCAATTCTCAACCTTCATAACACGATAGGCTGTTGTAAATGTATATTTGGGGAGTTTACAGACAGTGAAGAACAGGAAGACACACAACATCCATCACTGAATCTTCAGTTTTTGTCTGTTAATGCATAAATGTTTGTGTTGTGTGGTTGGTGTGGTGTGTGTAAATAAGTGCATGATGTTTTTGCGGTTATGTTGGATGTAAGCCCTCGACCCGTGCAGGAACTGAAAACACACATAGAGCAGTGTTGTTGACCTCCAACACGAGTTCAGCAACAGCTTGTGATCGCAACCAAAGCTTCAGGCTGAATCACAGTTGGTCCTGGGGTGTTGGCTCGGTGTCGTGCAGCAGACCTCCACCAGCTTCCTGGATTAGCCCATCCAGCCCATAAGGAACCATCTAGCCGGCCAGCCCTCCACAGATAAGCGTAGGTGATGGGCCATCACTTCCAATATAGCGGAAAGAGGAAACAGCCCAGAATCCATGGAGGACACCAGCCAGCTGGAGGGCCACACGCCTGCAGCAATGAGCAGACGGGACATGGGTGGGGAGGGAGGGCCACCAGCCCCACCCTACACCCGCTGCCACATGAGGGGCAGGGCATGCGCCCTCCTGCCCGGGAGCCACAAGCCAAAAAGGAGGATCTGGACTCACGGGGCAGAGTCCGGAGCCACCCCACACCGCCCCCCCCACCAACCTCCCCAGATGTGGTGATCCGGGATTACCACATCTCGTGGGGATCCGGCCAGGGATCCTCCCCCAGTAGGCCAGCAGGAGTCGCCCAAGCACGCCCACCATAATACCCCACCACAACACCTGCCCTTGTACCACCAGCACCAACAGGTCCCAGGGATGATCCAGCCCCACGAAAAACTGTTTTGGTCTCAATCGTTGGATTTCACATCCATGACAACTATGAGGGGGGTGAATATTTTTGTACCATGCCAGGAGCCATTTCTCTACCATTGAGTTATCAAGCAATACATTTATTTTTAATAGAATATATAATATAAATGATATAACTAATTTTCCCATCTGAATAGCAGGAGGCCTGATTCTGTATCACTACTGGATATAAATTTGTAGATTATAGAAACAACTTTGATTTGATTACACAATTTAATTGTTAGTAATGTAGAAACTATTCTCCAATTCTAAACCTCTGGACTAACATATTAAAAGATATAAAGTGGTTGTTAATAAAAACATGGTGGAGATGAGTGACACCTTTGTGTTGTCGTGACAGGAAGTAGATGTGGTTCTTGCATAACTGGACATCAGGATTGTGTCTGATTGGGCTAAGTGTACATGACGTTAAAGAATATGTTGTGATTTTTGACCAGGCTGTGAGAATTAAGTTTATTGTAAGGCTTTTGAAGTAATTCATCTTCGTTATGGAAATTGGAAGGAAAGGTAGTCGACAACAGAGGTATTTTTGCATGTCTTTGTTCTAATTCTCTCCTTGAATTGTGATTTTCTTTCTGATCCTTTTTACTAAATATTGGAGCTGATTTGATAGGTAATAATATTGAAAGTTGGGAGCGTCTAAGCCTCCGTATGATTTTTGCTTTTGCAGTGTTGATAAACTAATTGTGGTTTTCTTGTTTTTCCAGTAGAACCGTGTTCCTAATGAGTAAAATGAGCTGCACCAGTTCGTCCGCAGGATTCAATTCAATTCAGCCATCCTCCTAACACTCCGATTAGGATCAGAAGATGCACAAGTACGAGTTCTGTAGTATAACAGATGAAAAAAAAATAAAAATCAGGGATGAAGGATCATTTCCACATCAACTGATCAAGCTTTGAAAGTCTTATACAGTAGTGAAGGAGATAAAAGAACTGGAGTAACTTTAAATTAAGGCTTTTGGCAAGTCACATCACCTCTATGTTCACAGATGCAAAAATTAACTATTTAATAAAAAGAATACTGTAAAAAGCTCAGTTTTCTGTTTTGGGATTGCTATGGCCTGTCGTCCTGTTTTAACTGCGTCTCTCCAGGTGCTGTTTCACTTAAAGGCTGGAGACAGACAGGATAATCAAAGGGTTTTTCTGATGGTGAAGGAGCATGTAATGGCACTGTATCAAGACTATAACTAATGTACTGGGTGAGGCTGTTGGCACAGGGAGCTGTGGTCTTAGGAGGTATGTAAGGTCGGTGTAACTAGGGGCAGGAAAATAGAAAGCTGGAGATGAATCTATTGAAAAATATATTCAGTTCAGTGACTCCATCCAGGACTCCATCACTCTGATCCCCCTTCAGCTTGAAGTCTGTGAGCTTGAAATCTCTGATCATACATCTGAAACATTGTTTTGTTGAAGGTTGCTGACCAGTTTTTCTCTCCCTTGGCTTACTTCAAGTTGTTTCTGCTTCACTATCGGGTAATATCCTCCCTCAGTTGCTGAAGGCATTTTTTCTGCTCATTCGGTGGTTCCTTCATGTCACTGTTGAACTAAGATTTGTTGTTGGTGAAATTCTTCACTGCCCTGGTGGGAATAGATTTCTCGACACAGTGCTGTGACTGAATATGTGACACATAGTCAGTCATGGTGGTGGTGTCATATGAGAGAGCTCCCAGAGCGCCTCCCATTCTATCGGCTCAAGGTACCCTTTCATCGTTTCTTCAGGTTTGTGCGACCCCCAAGATGTACCAGGTTAAAATCTGATTTCTTCTTTTCTCTTCTGGAGAATGAGAAAGCCTTTCTGTTGAAAGTCTTATTGTCTGGTGCAGTAATTTACAAACTTTTTTAGGTGTTCTGTTTATGACTTAAGACTATTGATGGACATATTCAAGGAAAAATGCAACAATTAAGCACAAAAAGGCAAAAAATAATCAGAGCAGGACATGAGTAATGGTTGAAAATGTACAGTGGGAAGTCTTGTGTGCACATGGGGCATTAGGCACCTGTTTCACTGAGATTTAAGATGTTTATCATAGTTTTTAATTTGTTATTTTTTATAATTACAATGTTGCTACTTTCTGATCTTATACACTAAATTGCAAATATTGTAGGAGAAAATGATTCTTATAAGTATTACGAAGCCTTGCAATATGTATGCATGATGAGCACAATCATAAAAAGAAAAAAACGAAAGAAAAAAGAAAACAGAAGACAAATGACAATAAATTGCCCTCATTACAATGTCGTTGTGGTTTGCAGTTTCCCTGCGGTCCTGATGTTGGGAGAGCAGCCTTTACAGATGCTGACTGTGAATGGATGGGTTTTCCTTCTTTTCTCATTGTCAAAAGTCTAATAAAATGTATTATAGTATTTTATATTATATTTATATTATAGTATTTTCTTATTCATGTACTACTTTGTGAAGCAGCTAAACACATTTAAACTGTGAACAGGTGACTGTATTTGGAGTATTTTCAAGTTTCCTGCTTTGACAGGAAACTCATCCAACCAGATTCGTTGGACAAAAACAGCCTCAGCCAGTACCACTGTGTTTGTTGATAAAAATGTCTGTGATCTTGTTTGACTCTAGAATACAGCACCTACAACGAAGTCGTGTATTAACACACCATGTCAACGGAGACGATGAGATGTACGGGGACGTCTTCTTACCGCGGTCTATTCACTCCTCTGCCACTCCTGTGCACCCCTTGCTGTCAAGAAGCTGGGATGATCACAGCTCTAATCTAAACAGAGGAAGGTCGGGAAGTGTGGTGCCATCAAACTGAGAAATGTGTTTATGTTGACCCCTAAAGAGGCCCTGGTGCAATCTGCAGATGTGTTTACAGACCTCTGGAGGTCTGTAATGGATTGAGTTAGAGTCTCCTGTCTGACATCTGCTCTGCCACCGGATCTGGACTGTCCGCTTGCTTTCCCGGCCAAGCGTGAGTACGTTACACCTCTCTAGTTACACTGGACAGCTTTAGTATTTTCTTTTCCAAAATCAAGTCTAATCAAGTCCTGCTTATGTACTCCCCACATCACTGAAAGTTGTTTTTTTTTATCCAGGCAGCCCTTGTGTGGTTGACTTTATAAACTTGTCCCTTTCAACTGGTTCTGAGTTAAACTTAAAACCCATCTCTTCCTGAAAGCTACAGGGCAATATCTAAGTTTCCCTTTAAACGATTTTAGAAACGGTTTTTGCTGAACAACTGATATGTTCTTGAAAAACATGAAATCTTTATCAGGTATCAGGTTTTGCAGTCAGATTTCAGAAACTATATTCAACTGAAATGGCTCTTTCAGGGTTACCAATGATGTTTTAGGTGCAGCTGATTCTGGTACTTTTTCCGTGTTTGTTCTCTTGGATGTGAGTTTTGCTTTTGACCCTGTCGATCCCAGCGCCCGTGTTGGAGAGGCTGCATGAGATGGAGGGCGTTGCTGGGTCTCCTTAGACTGGCGCACCTCCTTACCGTACTGACAGGAACTGTTCTGTGTCTACCAAGCACTTAGGTCAGAAAATGCTCCCCTGTCCTGTGGTGTTCTGCAGGGATCTAGCTCACCCAGATTTGTTATTTCTGTTATTTCTAGGGCAGAAATTGAATTGATTATTCATGTTTTTTTTCTTCACAGTTTTAATTATCTGTCTACTAATGTAAACTAAACATCCCTGTAATGGCTGGCGTCAGTTCAAAATGCAGCTGCACGCCTCATGTCCAACCCCGGGAAGAGAGACCACATTACTCTGATTTTAAAAACGCAGTTTTCAACGATGCGGCACCCCGTTGCATCTCTGAGCTTGATGGGTCGCAGCGGGTTTCTGAGGTCCTCTTGAGCTGGTGACACCTTGTCTTCCTTTTCAAGCTCGTGGTAATCCAGCTTTTGGGGAGCCGTCACCAAAACTGAGGAACTCTCTACCACCATCTCTTCATTTTAAAGTTTTAGAGGACTTTTTTTTTTTAAAACAGCTGAATTTTATTCAGCCAAACTTCAAGGTGATGTTTGATCTTGTTTAAACGGTTGCTGTTTCTCATCCCTTTTGTTTGTCTTTAATAGTTTTAATAGCTTTTGTTTTACTATTTGCTTTTTATTGTGAAGCATTTTGCGACTGTCTCTGGAACTCTAAATAAATTTCACTTACGTACTTACACTTACTCTTGCTGCTACTCTTATACCACTACAGACTCCCGACACTCCCTAACCTCTACTCTTTGCATAGTCACCATTCTGCCTACTTTCCTTTTATTTAACTGCAGAACAGTATAAAAGAAATCTAGCTACTTATATGTTTATACATAGCTTCACTGAATTTTAAGAGTAGAGAACATAGTGAGGGGCTGAATGAGATACTACCATCACTTTAAACTGCAGAAAACTTTAACGAGCTGCACCGTTTTCTGTTTTACAATCATTGCAATGATCCACAACAGTCACTGAAACTGCAAACAAAAACAAGTCTCACTTCCCATGACTAATCCTCTAGAGACGTCTACTTGTTAACGTTTCTTCTCAGTTATAAGGCCCTCCCTTGTTTTGGATACTTTGGGATTTTTTCCTTTGACTTTTCTTGCAAATCACAGTTTGCTTCTGCTGTCATATGCAGCAGCTGCATGCGTGACAGCGTGAGTGATGAGCAAAAGAAATGTGACTGGAGAAGTGGAGTCTCAGCCCTTTTGTTGGGGTTCTGTCTGAATTTTATGACAGAATGACAATGCAAATTTGGCACTAGAACTCTTTATACCTTAGATACAGGCATTGAGATGTTTGGTACCGTTCCATTAAAGACAGAAAAACCCACAAGTGTCACAAAAATAAGTTTAAACTGAGAAAAGTAATAAATAATTATTTGCACCACATTTTGAGGAACTCACTGCAATCAAGCAATTTCTATAACTGTCAATGAGACTTCTGCACCTGTAGATGGGTATTTCTGGCCACTCCTCATGAGCAAACTGCTCCAGCTGTCTCAGGTTTCAAGGGTTCCTTATCCAGACTGCATGTTTCCTCTGTTTCCACAACCGTTCAAGAGGATTTAAACCTTGGAAGGCCACTTCAGAGTAGTCCATGTTTTCTTCTTAGCCTTTCTTTTGTCACCGCTGTGTTTTGGGTCATTATCCTGCTGGAGGACCCATGTCTTGCAACTGAGACCAAGCGTTCTGACAATGGGCAGCACATTTCACTCCAGAATACCTTGATAGTCCTAAGATTTTATTGTATCTGTGTATCTGGTGCAAACCACATGTACTGTGTGGTTTGCAGACATACATCACTTAAAGTTAACTCTTTCAAATGTGAAATAAAACTGGAAAGCGATTTCTTTTGTTGGTGTCATATATGGCGCGTTAAAATTGACATTTCACCATACAAAAGAACAATACATTGTTCAGTAATGTAAAAACATTTTCTGATTTTACAGAGAAAAAAAAAGATTAATTTTCCCCTCTGAAAAAGGTGTTCATATCTATTGAAATGTTAATTTGCATTGCAGGGTCAGCTTAGCTGGATTGTTCAAGGAAAACTGATTTAAATCAAGTGTAGAAAACTTCATTTAACTGTGCTCATAGTCACAGTGCACACTAAGTAAAAAACACCTACCTAGATGCAGAGATACAGCCGTACAGGCCTCCCCTGATGCTGTTGCGCTCAAATATCAACTTTTGTTGCACCCACGTTGTTTGCAAACTGCCCACTGCACAGGAAAAAACCTGTATGGGAAAAAGATGGAGAACAACACAAATTATCCTATATTCTGCAATATATTAATAAATAATGTAATATATAAATAGCCTTTTATAAAATATATAAATAATATATTGTATAAATACAATAAGTATGTTAATCCTTCAGCTGACTTGCACATTCAGGGTTTTAGGAATGAAGGGGAGGGAGTCTTTTTTCACTGTAGTGACTGAACAACAATCATCCTTTGTATGAAAGGTAAGTCCTATATTTGGTCTATCTATAAATGTAAAGCATCAATACACCATACTTAACTAGAAGCAAAATCCAAAATGTAAGAAGCAGAGCCCAGAGTCAAAGAAGCACAACCCAAAACCACAATCTGTAAACACAAAACCAACGCTATTAAAAAAAGAGCATACATATGAAATATGTTGTGTTTTATAAGGAATCATTTTGGAGACCCTTTAACCACTTCAGCCTTTTAAATGTTTTCTCCCACTAGGGGAGTTTTTACCTGCCAGTGTGTATGTGATAATTGCTCGGGGGTCATGTTCTGGTCTCTGGAAAGCACCTAGAGACAACTTGTGTTGTAATGGATGCTATATCAGGAATATATCAGGAATATATAACCCACATCACATTACACAATAGAGACACATCATATGTTAACATTACATGCCAATGCCAGAGAAAGCATCAACGTTTGACTGCAGCAACTAAAGAAGCTGTGCTTGTCTCACATTTGTGAGTCAGACAGGTGTGAGATGTATGTGCTTAGTTACCAGGGGGACAACTCTAACTGCAAAATAGATCTACATGGTTTAGATTCAAAAGAAACCTTCCACTGACATGAATTATTGATTTGTTTTGTGTCTTTTTCACATTTTACTATGATACTGAGCTGTTTAAGGCCTTTGTCATGTCTGGTTTCACCTTTGGGAGGCTCACTTTTGCTGAGACAAGATGAACCTGATGTGAGGTTTCAGAGTCTGGAGGTGAATGTTGTAGAGGAATAAAGCTTTTCATATGCAAACAACAGCAGCAGGGAAAGGAAAAACACTTTCATTACACTTTCATAATTAGTGGCATGCCAAGAGATACGGAAAAAGAAAGACGGAAGCACTGACAATGAAAGATTTCCATCACTGATACAAGAATTAGATTTGTTATGTAAATATGCAGGAATCAAAATAAATGTTAAATTTTTCACAAATGTAGAATCTGAATAAACTTAATCGATTTTTACCGAACCCAACTGAACTTGAACTTTGCTGTTTTATGTAGTTTATCAGTTTTTATGTTTTTGTTAGTACCTATTGACAGCAGAAGCCTTTAATTGATGATATATAAATAAAATTGAAACTAACTAAATTAAAATTAAATTTGGATTGTTTGTTACCTACAATACTCTACCACCACTAAAGTCAAAGACACATTGTAAATTCTAAGTGCCAGTTGTAAATCATGTTAAACAGTTTTGTTTGCAATGCAAATTTAAATGGGAGAGGTTGGTGGTGGGTCAACTGAGACCTTTCAGCATAGTTTGGTTGCTTGGGTGGCTTATAGCCCGGGTCTGAACATATAACAGGCTCCTGCAACCCTGAGCAGGTAAAGATGATACACCTAAAAGATGGAGTGGATATTACTAGGTTGATGAATCCAGGTTAAAAACGATGCACATTTCTGGCACACTTAAACATAGGAAACGCACACTGACAGCGTAAAGTTGGATTTTATCCCTCAGGATAAAAATTTGCTTTTTGCCCACACTGACGCCTCGCTACTAACTTTCCTCAGAATAGGATGCCTTCCTGAGCTTAGGCTCTATATGAAGTAGTGCCACTGAATATACAGTCGGTACATTTGGAACCATCTCTATGTAAACACAAAATAACCTTAAATATTAAAGGTCAATATCTGGATTTAAATAAATGCCTCTCTATAAGACTATGGTCAGATAAATAATTGATTATGCTTTATTGCCGCAAAACACATGTATAACAAAGGTGTGCCTAATTTAAAAAAATAAATAAATAAATTTGCTTAAAAGCAGCACAGATGGATACCCTGACAGACTGATTAAACTACCAAGGAAAGGCCAAAAGGGAAAGAAAGTGGATTTTTTTAAATAGTGACAACAATCCTCATGATTTCAAATTTATGATTCAGACAGCTGCAGAAAAGCAACCCATTGTATATTTCTGTTGCAATAAATTAAAGATATTTTTTCTATGTTTGTTTTGTTCCAAATCAATAGACTCACTTGACTTGCATTTGAAATTACACACAATCTGTGCATGTTTTCAAAGGATAACGAAAGTCTACCAGTGTTTAGGGATTTGGATCATAACAAATATTTAGACAATAATTATTGGTATTATGAAGCAAATGTGTGAGAGTAATGCTTAATACTTAAACAAAACAAAACTTCATACTGAGGCAAACAACGAACAAAAGCTTTCAGTAGCACAGATAAAGCAATAGACATGACGAAACAGAAATTTAAACAGACAAAAAGAAAACATTGAAGACAGAAAAAATAGATTAAGAGAAATAATTAAGAAAGATGATGGAACAGGGTTCAAGACAATGATGGAAAAAAAGAGAGAGCAAGCAAGAGACATAGACAGAGAGCGAGAGTGAGAGAGATAGTATCCTTAATGACCACTTAAGTAGTTTGGAGGCAGTAATTTGGTTTGCCTCCGGGCTGCAGGTCATGTAACACTATCCTTTCCAAGGCAGATAACTGGGTTTATGGTGTGTACATTTGCATGAGTGTGTGCGAGAGCATCTGTGCGTGTTTGTAAGGCAATCCGACATAGCCTGAATCGCTTCTCTGTAGGAGTCTTGTGGAAATTGCTGTATAAATGAAATTATACTGTAATTTAAAAACAATTTATCAAAGACACTTTGGTGTCACTCCCATTGGACCCATTAGGCCTTCTTACACTCCCTGAAGCCAAGAAGATTTTCAGCTTCAGAAGACCAACTGCAACATCAGTGAGAGGAGATGAGAAGGAAAAGTTCCACCTCTAATGTCAGGGAGAAAAAAACAGTGCGCAATGTCTGTAGTACTACTGAAGCAACATTAATTACCATGTTGGGGAAAGATTATTAAACACAGCACTTAAGGACAAAAAGAGAGAAACAACTTTCTACTTTCCAAAATCACTGCCACAACCTGACATATAATACAATTCTAGAACAAATGCACAGTGCTTGATGACATTTTTTATATATATATATATATATATATATATATATATATATATATATATATATATATATATATATATATATATATATATATATGTATATATATATATATATATATATATATTCAGGCTGTTTTTTTTTCTACCCATGACGTGTTGCCATGATCGATCCACATTAAGCTTTGATTGAAAAGTCAACATCACAGGAAAAAAGGTAGAATTTAGCATTTTTATGATAATTCAATTATATATTATATTTAGACTATGTTCACTTACAGTGTTATAAACAGATTTTCCTTTAAAATTGAAAAAGAAATTATATTATCAACAAAGTTATAGTGCACTATTAATTCCAGCATTTCCCTTTACCATTAATGAAAAATGATATTTTATAGTCTGTAGTGTGACTCCATCTATGTACTCTATGTAATCTAAGTAACGTTGCCAAATTGAGAGGAAACAGTGATATATCACATGTTTATATTCTCCATTCTGTATCCATCACTTACAAACTCATGAGGGGTCATGGATGCCGCTTCTTCCAATTCATGGGCTAGACGATGTAGCCATCAAGGTTATTTTTGTGAAGTTTTATACTATGACGTTTTTCTTTTTTTTTTTTTTTTTTACTTTTTGCATACAACTTCCAGGTTTTCACATTGTATAGCTTAAATATACGTGTTTAAGGACATACTTAGGACTTAAAGTAGCACATGTTGGCATAAATTTGTGATTGGGCACATGGAGGAATTTAGTAAGGTTTTAACGATAAATATATAGAGAGCATTTTCAAAATAAAAACAAACACACAAAAAGCAGAGTGACTGGATGAATCAACGTTTTGACAAAAGTGATGTCTTGTGGTGGTTATGGTTCCTCCATGTTATTGTATAATCCATCAATGCCAAATTTTTATATCTTGAACACACACACACGCACATGCACGCACGCACGCACGCACGCACGCACGCACACACATACACACAGAAAATAAATAAGATTTCAGACAAAGAAGACATATATAAAACATTCAGAAGTAACTACAGGTCACCCATCTATCATAAAAAGGAATTGGGGCTTTCCTAAAAAATAAAAACACAAGAAAAAAAGAAAAGGTTTTAATAAAGACAGAGAAAAAACAAAAGGAGTGAGAGACGGAGAGAGCAAACTGATGATGAGCCATGAAAGTGTGTCCTAGGCACAAAAAAATAAAAATATTAATGATCAGATCAAGAAATCAAATGTTCTTACAACCTACCCTCACATTTGCATATGTAGGCAAGTATGAAGGTAAGTAGAACACAAATCAAGCTGCTGTAAAACATCAGATGGATTGACAGACCTTCCCATCACTAGATTGGCCTGTGTCTACTGGTCACATACCATACAGTATAAAGAGAACTGGACAAACCCTCTGTGATCTACCCACCTGTATATTTTCAAACAACTGAAGCCCAGTTAATCCAAAAATGTGTAGCGTAAATAGAAAGAACCGCAGAAATTGACTGGTTGGAACACAGTCACTGAACATGCCAACCCATGATGCTGATAAGCACTACCTATCATTTAGTTTTACTGAATCTGTCTATCCATCCTCATTTCAAATGTTGCTGCTGAAATAACATCTAAGGTGAGCAGTGCTAGAGGTGAAACATGGACTGCTGTAGCACTGACAAAGCTCTGCAGGATCCTTGTGGAGCTCGGAGCCCTGGTCTCTCCTACAGGCACGTTTGCCAGCCCACATCTGGCCACTGGTGACGGCTGTTTCGCTAAACTTCATCCCTGAAGCCTTCCAAGCCAGTCTATTAGTACAATCAACATCACCAAAAACCATACTATCGTTAAAATGAGAATTATTACGGTCTGCTAATTCTGTATCTACAGCTCAGAAGTTAAGTTTACTGAAAAGATAAAAAAGAAAACAAAAAAACAAAGTCCTGAAAAGTAGCTAATGTAAGTGCTAGCAGTTTACCACCACTAAAGACTATTTTATAAATGCAATTTTCCATGTTTTCAGACTAGTGTCAGCTTTGAAAAGTAGATGTAACTGAATGTTGCTATATAAAGCTATACTCAACTGACATATAAGCTGACATCTGAATTGAACTGGTATCTTTGAGAAAGAGCAAAAAATTGTGACTAAAGCCGACTTATATTTGTCCATCGAATAAACGGCATTGTGACGCATCGCCTCTCTGTCGATGCAAAACCGCCTCCACAGAGCTCTGTGTCATCCAACGGGGACCTCCAAAATGCTCTGACTGCGTCACGTCGATGGAGAAAAGTGACTGGTAGATTTGTTTTCTTTATGGAATTTCCCGCTACTATTTCGTCTTCGTCATTTTCATGTCGGGTAGAATAATAGTTTGCTGCAGTGTCTGTAAAGACGACTGATGGTCAACATTTATCAACTCCAACTCGTGAAAACGATACTTTATTTGCTCCGTTGCTATGTCTGCGCTACATACAGGGCGAAAACAAAGGAAACTCTGCACTGCAGCTACAGCGCTGAAAAACAGCACCGCCACAGTACACTACCTGGCACTGTTGGTGTAATTACAGAATGATGTAAACAATAACTCAGAAGTAAAAATACCAGCGATGACGTAGAGGGTGTGCGAAGGTGTGCATCACTGCTACGCAGAAGCATAAATCAGGCTTAAGGGCGCATTCACACCAGTCCCAGAGCTCGTTTGCATGGAAACGTTTGGGAAGTGTGAATGTGCAAACCACTCTGATGCTGATCAAAGAGGCAAACTCTTTTTTGATCTTCATCATGGTTTGTTTTGTTTTCTCTTTCAGTAATTCGTCATTCAGCGCCACCACCGACAAGCAGAGGAATACGTTACTCAAAAGGTTCATCTAATTTGAGAAAAAAACAAACACAGATTGGCTGAATGTTACAACCCCTGTTGAACAAATCCCCAATAATACCAAATCTACCAAACTATCAAATGTGAAAACCACCTAAAACTCCACTCAAAGTTCTCACGTTGTGTATGACTGCAGTTTTGAATGTGAATTTTGACCAAAATAAAACAGTCCAATCAGAAGGCTAATTATTTTGTTTCCTTTGACTCCCCTGCAGCTCCTGTAAGTGAAGTACAAATTCGGGGATGCACTTGGATTCCTCTGAATATGTTAGTCAAGTAAAGTAAATAAACGCTTTCTGCATACTCGCAATATTAAGTGTTTCTTGTTTCTTCACTATCATAAAGTATTACTGTCCCAAATTGCTGACGTGCTCACTCTATTTTCCACAGTCTCCTGTACCTTGTCCTTTTTATAATTGTTATTTTTATTTATATTTTAATGTAGTTAAGTCTAAATGTGGTCAAAATTGATGTAATCAATATGTGAATGTGTCAGAGCTTTACTTCAATATCATCCTAAGAGCTAAAGTGCATTTAGTGCAGATCTCACGACATAAACAGGAGGTATGTATTAACTATTTTTCCTCAGTTTTCTGGTGTGGCTGTCTCTTGTTTTAATTGCAGCAACACTGTCTCAACTAAAAAGATTACCTGCCTGTTAGTGGCTTTATGTAGTGAATGTGTCTTTAGAATTTTTCTTATTTATTTATTTTTTTTTTTTGTGGAAGAAGCGTCAAACTGTGGAAAAAATGCCCCAATCTTTGTAACCAGACCATTAACTGGGCAATGAAGACTTGTAATAGTCTGTTATTTAAACTACACATGTGGGTCGATTTATTGGTACCCTTCTGTTAAATAAGAAAAACCCGCAATGGTTACTGAACTAAGTTGACACTGATGAGAGTAATGCTACTGTAAATGATAATTTAACGATAATTATTTTATGAAGATCAGAGATTGTGTTTAAATGTGGTTCAACAAAATCATTAAAAAACAACTCTACTATTTTGCTGCACCATTTTTTAAAGCAATTACTGCAATCACATTTTCTGTTTTCTGCAGCTCCAGTTTTGTCTAATTTGTCTAAAGGACATTTTCCCAGAAGCTTAGTGGCTTGTTGAATTATATTTTGACAAATTCCAGTCTAGCTTTTCTTATAATTTGCTCTCAACAAGAGTCCTCTCTGATGCCCACTTTACCTCAAACAGCCGAGGATGGTGTAATCTGACACTGATGTACCTTGACCTTAGCCAAGAAATGTAGACGTACCGCTGGCAAATTTAATTTTGCTCTAACGGATGGTACGTCACGTTACCATCTGTTGGAGCTCATTAAATATACCCAAAAGTCTTGGAAAGCTAAGTCAGTCTATCCTTGTAGCGAGAGTCTCTGGATGGGCTTAACACAATGAAAACAGAGTGGCAGCGTAATCTGGACGTAAGCAGCGTAGATGGCTGCAGCTGAGGATTAACAGCAGCCTGAATTGGCTTTGGCATCAACAGTTAAAAATTCAGACTTTTTTTTTTTTTAAATTGAACAGAAGACATTAATCAAATCATTATTTTGCAAGGTATGCAGGCCCTAAACGTCTAATTGAAATTTCCAACTGTAGTTACAGGAACATCAAGTTGCTTGGAGGTGGTTTTTAGCCTTTAACATACTTGAAACACATTTATCCAGGGAGTTCAGAGAGAGAAAAAACCACAATGCTAAATTGCTGAGTGACTACTTTTCACCCTTTAAAAAGGCATACTGATTGCAATATTATGTTATATTATAATATATAAACACTGATGCTAATTACATGACAGAGTTTATTTAACATGTTACTGCGGTCAAATTATTTTTGATCTCTTCTAGGGGTACCAACTAATTTGTCCAGTTTGCTGATAAGGAGTGGGCCAACATACCTGTCTACAGGAGCTGGAGTCGCATTGACAGATAGAGGAATCACAAATACACTATATGGCCAAAAGTATTTGCTCACCTGCCTTTATTCGCATATGAGCTTAAATTACCTCCCATTCCTCATCCATCCATTATCTATTCCCGCTTACTCCGTCTCCAGGTCACGGGGGTCTGTCGGAGCCTATCCCGACCCATAGTAGGCGAAAGGGACCCTGGACAGACAATCAAGCACACTCACATTCACACCTACAGGCAATTTAGAAGTACCAATCTGTTTTTGGACTGTGGAAGGAATCCGGAGTACCCGGAGGGAACCCACGCAAGCAGAACATGAACAAGGGAGAACATGCAAACTCCACACAGAAAGACCCACTGGGCAGGGAATCGAACCAGAAACCTTCTTGCTGTGAGGCAACAGTGCTGCCCCCATTCCTAATCCATTGGGTTCAATAAGACATTTGTCCACCTTTTGCAGCTATAACAGCTTCAATTCTTCTGGGAAGACTGTCCACAAGATTTAGGAGTATTTATGGGAATTTTTGACCATTCATCCAGAAGCAATTTGTGAAGTCACACACTGATGTTGGACCAGAAGGTCTGGCTCTCAGTCTCCGCTGTAATTCTTCCCAAAGGTGTTCTGTCAGGTTGAAGTCAGGACTCTGCAGGCCAGTGAAGTTCATCCCCACCAGACTCTGTCATCCAGGTCTTCATGGACCTGCTTTGTGCACGGGTGCACAGTCATGTTGAAGAGGAAGAGTCCAGCTCCAAACTGTTCCCACAAAGTTTGGAGCTGGAATTGTCCAAAAGTTCTTGGTCTGCTGAAGCATTCAGAGTTCCTTTCACTGGAACTAAGGAGCCAAGTCCAGCTCCTGAAGAACAACCCCACACCATAATCCCCCCTCCACCAAACTTTACACTTGGAACAATGCAGTCAGACGAGTACCGTTGTCCTGGCAACCGCCAAACCCAGACTCATCTATTAGACTGGCAGATGGAGAAGCGTCATTCATCACTGGAAGTGATTGGAATGCCTGCTTCTGATTATTTGGATGGGAGAGCAAATACTTTTAGTGAACATTATTCAGACTATTATCTTTCTTCAATAGAAGGGTACGAACAAATGTGTCCATATGTGTGACTAACTAACCCCACCACTCATATAATTTATGCATCAGCTATAACAGGGATTTTTCTGAAATGGCAAAGAAATACGTGGAGTCATGATGTCAGAATTGATCAAATGTAAACTTATTCTATATACTGTGTATCTATAGAGATTATGTTAGCTACATCTAAATGAGCTCTGCTGAAAACTCACTGTGTATTTGCTCGTTACTTTAATACTCAGTTTGTATAGGTCATTCCCTCAAGCACTTTTCTTTTTATAACAAAGAACTATAAAATTGTCTTGTAAAATTAGTTATGTCAGAGTTGCGGTCAGGGCTCCCTATCGTTGAGTTCAGAAGGCTGATTGTATATTTCTTAGCCAATATTCTTCTGTGGCATGCATGGCCCCTCATAACAGCTCAAGGGCTCCAGACTGCAACTATTTAGTCGATCATTTTTGGAGACAGTGTAGCAAAATTTTATAACAAGGCACTCCAGGAAGGGTTTTTATAATATTATCATCATTATTTTTTTTAATTGTCGTCATATATCTTTTGAAACACCAGGAGGGAGCCAGAATGTAAGACTGTGAGCATAAGAGCAGAGAGCCGGTGGTCATCACAACACTAGGTAGACGGTTAAAACGGTTAAAACGGTTCTGCTTTTATCTATGTGCATTCAGTCAGCAGGCAGCCTTTTGTCTCGTTTCACTCACTCACTTAAGCCATCTAGTATTCATTTCAGAAAGAAAAAAATCATTTTGATCTTTCCATTACAGTATAAAATCAAGTGTATAAGATATGATGTGTCGTCAGCAGGTTATATTGAATTAAAAAAGTACAAATACAAACTCTAAACATGAAGGTGAGGCGAAGATAAGCTTATTTATATAGCACAATTTAACAACAAAGTACTTTACAGTGATTCAAAGGTCTTTACAGAGACATTAAAACATCACATAGATAAAAAGTATGATTTAAAATGTAATCTAAAGAAATAAAGAAAAAACAACAATAGATAGAATCAGTGATTAAAATGTAATCAAATTTTGAAATTTAACAGAGCAGATTTGTGTCTTTATATAACTGCAGCTGAGAACAGGTGAGTCTTCAACCTGGATTTAAATAAACTGGATGTTTTAGCTGATCTGAGGGTTTCTGGGAGTTTGTTCCAGACATGTGGAGCAGAGAAGCTGCAGGAAGCTTCTCCAGGTCTGGTTCTGACTCTGGGAACTGATAAAAAACCAGATCCAGATGACCTTAGGGGTCTGAAGGTTCATACTGGGTCAGGAGGTCACTGATGTACTTTGGTCCTGGACCATTCAGACCTTTATAGACCAGCATCAGAACTTTAAAGTCTGTCCTCTGACGGACAGACAGCCAGTGTAAAGACCTCAGAGCTGGACTGATGTGGTCCACTTTTTTGGTGTAGGTGAGGACTCGATATATGTTACAAACAAATTACCGTATTTAGGCCTGCTTCATATACTTTGCTGGGTGTAATCCCGCATTTGCCATGCAACTTTTTTGATGACTCAACTAGAACATCCATCCATCCATTATCCATACCCGCTTTATCCGTTTCCGGGTCACGTCGGTCTGTCGGAGTCTATCCCGACGCATAGTAGGCGAAAGGCAGGGGTCCACCTGGACAGGTTGCCAGTCCATCGCAGGGCCACATACAAGACAAACAACCAATAACACTCACATTCACACCTAGGGAGAATTTAGAATGATCAATTAACCTACCCTGCATGTTTTTGGACTGTGGGAGGAAGCCGGAGTACCCGGAAGCACGGGGAGAACATGCAAACTCCACACAGAAAGACCCACCGGGCCGGGAATCGAACCAGGAACCTAGCAACAGTGCTAACCACTAAGCCACCGTGCTGACTCAACTAGAACAAAATATCTGTAAAGTCAATAATAGACTGATGCCAGCTATACAAACACAGATACAATAAAAACTGCAGCACACCAGCCAGAATATTAAAGGCAGGAAATACGTAAATCATTCTGAAGAAAAGAAATGGCAATCAAACTGGGTACCACCATTCACTTTAATGGAGCTGCTGCATTCATTTATCTATATTACCACAATGTTTTCATGTTTTTACATACAGTCATGCTGTTTTTACAAAGACTATATTCTTTGTACCTTTTTTATTATTATTTTTACTTTTTTTGTATAGTGCATTGCAAATTAAATTAATTATTTTTATTATTATTTGGACACGAGCACCAAGAGTGTGAGGACCCTATTATACTGTAAGTGGTTTGTTTATTATTATTTATCATTTATTATTATCAGCAGAGTAATTTTTTTTTTCTGACAAATTAACTGCTTTTGTGGGAGCTTTGTCATACCCCAAAATTACCACATCAGGTATGGTGAAAATGTTCTTATTTAAGGTCCCCTACATGGGTGCGATAAAATAGCTCCATTATGCCACCATGACAATTTAAAAATGTAGTTTAGCCTACATGCATGGAAATGTGTAGGTTCATAAAAATGAGCACCCGCACAAAAACGTCTCAAAGACCCATTCTCTACAATGTACAGGAAGTCCACCAATTTTGAATTGAGTTTGTGATTTTAGGGACTTGTATCTGAAAAAACTCCTTAAAACATTTCAGCAGTTCAACTTTCTGTTCGGTGTCTGTCACCTTTGGCTTTTGCTTATTTTTAATTGTGAGGCTTTTAAATTTTTGTCATAGGAGCTGCCCATGGCGTCCAGGGGCCTTATGTATAAAAAGTGTTGCACACACAAATGTGCGTACCCCATTTCCCATGAACATGCTGGGATGTTCAAAAATCAACTTTGCATTGATTTGTGCATAAAACCACAGATATTTCCAACATGTGAAAATGTTCGCATCGCCACACAAATTTTGTCAGTTGACAGTACCCAACAATAAAGTGGTGAAACTTGCTTTAACACCCCTAAAATATGTTTCCCTAGACCTCCTTAAGTCAAGAGGGATTTGAAAAAAAATCTTTATGTGTTTGAACACTTGTGATTTACGCCCAAACAATGAAAGAAAACCACATGTAACCAAATTTTCCCACAGAAATGCCTTAAAGTGACTGCCACAGCCTAAATCCAAAGTAAATGGATGTTTTCTCTGTTTATATTACATGAACATGTTAACACACATCAAAAAGTGATTGGTTATGAGGCACACAAACTCTCATTCTCACTGAGAAGAAAACATTGTTGATGTTCATATTTATTAAGGACAAGTCCCATGAGATTAGTTCTAAAATTACAAGGTTACACAATTATATGTGTTTCCTATAAATGACTGTGTGAAGTTACGCTTAATTGCAAAGCTAAGAATGGAAGGATAAAGGAGCATTCCCCGTTTACAAAGGCAAACATTTAATACAATGCAATGAGGGGTCTATTCAGAAGGTAATAACTCCATATTTTAGAAAATCTGAATTGCAGGTATAATTTGTCTGATTGACTTCAAACTCACCACAAACAATATGATGTTTGCAGTCCAACTCTGAACACATCTGCAGTGTAATATTCAGGAAAAGTTGTAGCGCCACATGTTGGAACCAGGAAACCTGTTTTGCGATGATTTGCTTCTCCAATTGGCTCTATGAAAAATGAGCTGATAATGTACACCTTGGTAAATCCTTGTCGGGAAAAATTTTGGCCGCATTGCAATATTGCAGTGCTGGCATGCAGTGAACTTTGATGTGTTTGCTGTGGCGCTGCTGCACACCGGCAAAGCGCGGCCAGGAATGTTGGTGGATCAGCTGTGGAGGAGTTCACGCCATTTGAGCAGTGAGTTTGTTCCATCGCGGGCGACCCGTCATCACCGGAATGTGTTGTCGAGGGCGACTCTGCATTAATTTAGCATCCTGATCAAGATAAAATATTCACTCTTTCAAGCGTACCATAATGTAGCTCACAATTACAGCAATTATGGTCTCATCCCTCCCACCTGAAGAACCTCTGGTGCCTCCGGTCATCAGGGCCAGTACCAGCCTAGTGTTGACCCAGATTGTTCTTGAGTCGCAAGATGAGATAATTTGGTCTATTACTAAAATGTGTTTTTGTTCTGTTTTGACTTCTCTTGTTCCCATCTGCCCTGATTGTTTGCGCCTGTGTCTCATCAAGTCCTGTGAGTATTTCTTGTCTTCTTGTTCCCTTCCTCCCGGCTGATCCATATGGTTTCTTGCCATGGTTACTTGCCATGGTTTCTACTGCTCATTTATAGTCTGTTCCTGGTTCTGTTTCTGGTTTTTTCAAGTTTGGGCTCTTGTTTTTTTATTCTTTTTGGATGCCTGCCTATGCAGTGCCTTTTGTTTCAATAAATATCTTTGGTTTGGAACTCCTGTCACCTCAGTCCCCTGCATTTGGGTCCTACGCCCCCAGTCGTGACATTTTTCTCATCCTTTTTTACAACTATCTGCATATATATGATGGATTAGTGCCAAGTTTTTTTTTTGTTTTTTTTTTAATGCAATTTGATGTTGCTTCAGGTGTGAGAGGGAGGGTGAATGTGCCCCTCAGCAGCCCCCTTGACAATCTGATCTGAAAAACCTTTTGAGAGCTGAGCCTGATTCTGTCAGAGGACTAAAATTACTGACAGTGAAATACAGAAAGATAGAAGACACTAATGGATGTGGGGAGTGTTGTTGATGATGCAGTGAAGTGTGTATGTGTGTACATGAGTGTATGATGGTTGTGTGGTTTTGTTAGATGTAACCTCCCAATTCATAAGAGAGCTGAGGCAGTCCAAAAGAGGAACATAAAGCAGTGATGTTGACCACCACACTAGTTCAGCAACAGCTTGTGATCTTAACTTGTGATCTTAACCACTACATCAGACTAAATCACTGTTAGTACTGGAATGTTGGGGCAGGGTCATGCAGTAGACCTCCACCAGTGAACTGGATTTCTTTTCCAGCTCATCAGGAACCATCCAGTTGCCCAGCCCACCCACGTATACAGGCAAGCATGGGTGACAGGCCACCACTCCTAGGCTGGGCGGAGCAGCAGCAGAGCCAGCCAGGTACCCACAGAGGGCACCAATGAGCAGCGAACAATACACCTGCACCACCGATGGCACTGAATGGGCAGGGAGAGGACCCCAGCCCCCTGTCACGGTGGCAGCCGGGTCCCTCAACCCCACATCCCAAGCCCCACTGACAGCCAGGGAAGGAGGGAGGAAAGGGGTACCCATGAGACCCAAGCAGGGACAACCCAAGTGAAGGCTTCAGAAGCAACAGAGACCACCGAGGATGACAAATGTCAACATTACAACAGCAACAGTTTGTAAAATCTCAGCTATTAACGCAGAAATGTTGGTAGTTATATTTTAGCCTTTGCTCTTATCTTTGCAAATAAACATACATACTATGAACATTTTATTCATTTATTTTTTGATTAAGGGTATGAAAAACTATTTCATACAAAACAATGAAAATTGAAAATTGAAAAACAAATAAATACACATAAAAAAAACCCACCTGGATAAGCATAACTATGCGGACGCTTTACAGCTAGAGACAAAGAAAAGGTGGTCAACTAAACTGACAGAACACCTGCTTCATCAAATTCTCCCATTACCAAGTCCACACCTCAACCACCATCCTGTTGAAACTGATAAAAGAGTTGGTTCTCTAGAAGGTAAGGAAATGCTGGCAGGTTATACCACTTGGATTAACATATTTCTTACTTCCTGTCACCATTTCTGTAGTTCCAGACTCACTATGTGCCTGCTTCGGTAGATTCCAGTGCAGACATTAGGTTTCTTCATGAAGGTTTATTAACAAAGCTTTCCCTTAATCATTCTCCTTGTCTCTTGTGAACTGAGCTCAAATGAACTACAAGTCTTCCCCCATGAAACTACTAATCTCAACAAATTGAGCAAAGATTGAGTTTCATGTTTTTTTCATATTTTCATGTCCACCATGTTCTACTCCTGCTCAAACCATTCATGTGACCGATCTGGAACCTGAAAGACCTGACCCAGAAACCACCTTCAAGGGACTGAAAGTGTGATTCTCCACTGCTTCCACTTTACTAAAACCAGACTAGAGGCGCCTGAGAGCCATCCAATAGACCATGGGACCAATGCACCTTCCAACAAAACTCTCACAAACAGTTTTAATGTTGTTTAATGTTGCAATGGTTATGAATTTGCAAGTAAAACCTTGTTTTAATCTTCTGAACTAGTTTTTCAGAAGATTAAAACAAGATTTTACAGTATACCAAGAAGATAGATGATAGTGAATCAAAATGACTAAAGGTGGAATATAAGTTTATAAGGTTTTGTTTCCATCTGTTCATCTATGTGTTACGTGGAATTGAGGATTCACCACCATTTTTTCTAATCTTCATCTGTACTCATGAAAGAAAGTAATATTGGATGTTACTTTTATCACTTGTTTATTAACTTCTGTTACTTTCATTTGGTTTAGTAAGTCTGTAATATTTATATTGTGGCTTATTGATAGCACAAAGCTGTAGTATATTTGTGCCCTAACTATAAAAAAGCTGTTCAGTGACTTTATCACCGCTGCATTTGGTTGCTATAAATAGCCTGGTGTGTGTGTTGGATGATTCACAGTCATTTTTATGGGGAGATCTGTATCCCAAATGAGCGATGGAGGAGTGCGACGGTGTGTGTGTGTAATGTTAAAATGAGGAGTGAATTCCTGTCGAGAAACACATCCCCATTCGTGGAAGCGTGCATAGCTAGACATTCCCACTTCTCTACCGTGCTCATTAATGACAAAAGATTGGACATTTTATAAATTACAAAGATCTAGGGCTTTTGTACAACGTATAATCTGTTAGTGTCGTGCATCATCACTTTTACCTATATTATTGTATTAATATTCCCAAGTAAGAGCCATGAGTAAAGGTTTTGTAGTAAGACTAAAAGATGGTTGATTGTTTTTTTTTCACAAACCTTCTTTACTTACTGTGGAAATATAATAATCTAAAAATGCACCTAATACTGTTTTCTTTTATATTCAGAGAAAGTTTTGGACTTGTTGAAATGTACATATATACATAAAGAAAGGAGAAACAACAAACAAATAAAACAGCATTGTCAGGATAAGTTTATGAATGTAACTATTGGGTAGACGTGATAGTCCATGCATGGGGATGCATTTCCTGGCAAGAATGCACTCCTCAGCATAACAGCGGTGCGCTGATGTGTTTAGAAGTTGACCAGGAAGGTTTGAACAGTGTTTAGACAGTTTCAGCTGTATGTACAGTATCGGTACAGTAAATAAAAGTGGTTCAGCTCCTCAAGCTGGAAGTGTCTGGGTCTTCCTCACCAGCTGCTGTTTCTCTTTGTGTGGTTTTAACCGTATGTGTTGCTCATTCCTAGAGGGAATCATGGATCCTCTAATGACTATGATCACCAAACAGTGTTGTTTAGCAATATTTATGTAACAATCATTGTTTACTTACTGTTACTCTCACACGGAATAGGAATATTAATGTGTGGTGCAGACAAGAATTTCTTCTGTTTTTTCCATTTCGCTGTGAGGTTACGACACACTTAAAATGTGATCAGAAAGTTGTTTGAAATCCTTACACGTCTCACTCGGTTAGGGAACGGGAGGATGTCCCTTACTTATAAGTGCTTAATTATTGAGTCTCAAATATGGACAGTTTTCTCTGTTGCAGATGTGTTTTTCACACTAAACTGAAGATGGAAGTATGCACAAAATCAATGGAACTATTGTGAAAATAAAATGGCCAAAAGAGGAGGGCAAAATTGAAAAGAATTAGTTTGAGTGGCTGGATAATGAACACAGAGTGGGTGGTAATGGTCAGAAAGCCATTGAGAGTAGGCAGGAAGAGTAATAAAGGTACTGCTGGGATACCAAGAGATCCACCAGGAGATGGGGGAGAAGAATTGAACTTCCGGGTTCTGGAATGTTAATACAACATTTAGGACGATGATCAGCTGGCAGTAAAGATGTTAATGGAGAATAGGCTTGAAAGGCAGACCAGTCATTCATAGGACTGATCAAAAGAAATTCTCCTTCAATCGAGCTGCTAAAAGCCTAATCTTATGCCAAACAAGGCAAGGAAGTCTTTAGCCTATTTAATTTGAACTTACTTATAGACTATTGGCACATACAGGTTTTCCTGAGAATGAAACGGAGTGGGGATTGAGACAGTTATGTTCTACATGTGTAATCTCTGATGTCACCGCTGAAAATGAGTCTCACCATCCATCCATGGTTTCACTGAAAGTATTTACTTTTTTAGTAGCTTAAATGTGTCTAAAATTATGCTGTCATTAAACTTACCAAATATAATAAAACTTACCAAACTTTGATGTAACAAAGCAGCAAAGCTGTATTATTTAAATTATATCACCACAACCACATGGGTTTTTTTCTCAACATCCTAAATATTCATTAGTAATATTTACTATTTATTATTTATTTATATTTATTTATTGGGCAGCATGACGGTTTGGTGGTCAGCACTGTTGCCTCACAGCAAAAACGTTCCTGGTTCGATTCCTGGGCAGGAGTCTTTGTGTGTGGAGTTTGCAAGTTCTCCTCATGCTTACGTAGGTTCTCTCCGGTTAATCCGGCCTCCTCCCACAGTCCAAAAACATGCATCCTAAGTTGAGGTGTGAGTGTGCATGGTTGTTTGTGGCACTGTGATGGGTTGGCGACCTGTCCAGGTGGACCCCTGCCTCTCACCTGTAAGAAGTCGGGATCGGCTCCGACAGACCCCAGTGAGCCTGCAAAGGATAAAGCGGGTATAGAAGATGGATGGATGGGAGATCTACATTAACTATTACATTTTTCTACTCCTTATACACGCCATATATCACTGACATCAAAGTTGATAGACGACAGATTAGACAGTAAAGGCCGAGGCAGTTTGTTCAAGAGTGTGACTGTGCGAAGCACCCCCACTAAGAAAAGCATTTACACTCGGTGTCGTTGTGACGGATTTGACAGTTTGAGGTACCTGTTGAGTGTCAATGTCAAGTGAGCATAAAGTCACACCACCAGTCGTCCTGCCCCCTTTCAAGCAATTTCAGCCAGGTTCCCGATTGCACAAGATTTAGCTCATTTTAGTATCGTAGTCAGATTTTAATTAATTATTTTAATTAATTAATAATCAATAACAAGTTAATTCACACTCATAGCTGGAATGTATTTGTTATACCAGTGCGAGCACAATGTATGCATATAAAAACACAAGGGAAAAGGAAATACAGTTCCACTAATGCAAAACATGTTTTTAAAAGGCACTTTGATAGGCTTGCAGTATATTTGATGCCCATAAATTTGACCATTTATAATTTTTTTCAATAAAGAGTTTAAAATGGTACACTAGTCCACATAATAAATCTCAAAAATTCTGAATGTTGGTGTGAGGCTCTGCTACACATTTGAAACTTCAAAACTGTAAAATAACTTAAAATAGAAAACTAGGATACTTCATAGAACATTTACAAGTATCCTCCTTTGCAGTTTGTCAGTTTGTTCAGTTCCTTAAAGTCACTGGCCCTGATGCTGCTCCCCCATAAGGTGACTGCAGATGAGATCGCACTCTCCAAGACAGACATATATACAACATCTTGCTGCAAATGCTGAAGGATCCAAGCATCCTTTGGAAGTAAAGTCTGCTCAGTCCGTTCCTATAAACAGCATTAGTGTTTTACATCCAGTCCAGCCTGTTGTCAAGGTGAAGACCGAGGTATTTATACTCCCCCACCGCCTCAAAAAGTATTTTACTTACTTTTAGCTCTCCTAAAATTCTGAATAATTTATTTTGTCTTATTCAAATTCAAGATCAGATGACTTTATTATGAGTGTTGACATTTCGCCATCCTTGATACTTGTGTGAGTAAATTCTAATTCATTTTAATGAGAGAGGTTGTTTGTGGTTATTTTTACATATATTTGTAACATTTGCTGGTTGCAAATGGTGGTGATTGGACTCCTTCCTTCTATGATCCTTCATAGCGCCACCCCTGGCCACAGGTTGGCACATGCAGGATAAGTTATTTTGAGACTGATTGTGCTGTTTAGTTAACTGTTGATATTCAGGTGGTTCCCAGTTTTGATTTATTCATATTGAATATTTATTAACATTATTAATGACATAAACAATTATAACAATTATTAATGACCCTTAAATAACTAAAAAAGCTCTCCCTTTTGTTGCACGACACCACAACTGAGGTTGATATAGTCACACTCACACTCAGTCCTGGCATGGATGTCAACTGTATTTAATTGCATTTTTTGTTGCTATGGTTACTCATAACAGGAGGTAAAAAATTAAAAAGTAACAAAGGATGTCCCTCCAGCAGCACAGCATCCAAACCGGAAAGAAAAATAATTAAAAAATCAATTATATCAATGAAAGAGACTTGATTTAAAAAGAGCTACTTCAGCAAGCCGCCACCATGAGGAGCACTTTTCTAGAACAACTGTTCTTGAGCTTCTTTAGACCTTTGGTCATCTACATAAGCTATTATTAACCAGCAGAATCTGCCAAAAATGCAGGTTCTGCTGCATATAATTTCAGTAATTAAACAGGTTTATTAACCATGTTAAATTGATACAGCAAAATATGAATATCCTCATTTAAATAGACTATTTTGTACCTATGTAAAAAGAAAGGAAAGAAGCCTTAATATTGCATACAAATGTACTTTACAAATGTACTTTATTCAGTCTTCTGGTTTACCTTAGTGGGATACCCCAGTAAGTCTACTACTTATTAGTCAACACTGCCACTGTCTGTCAGCAGCTGTTTCAGATGATAAGAACAGTTAACATCCATGTAAGAAACATGGAAGTCAAACAAAATTTGTTCTCATAAAACTGGTCAGCAAAAAGTCATAAAGACCAATTCACAGTGGCATCATTTAAAAAGCAGAAAAATCTAATTATGATATTTACTGCAACAAAATGGCAAAACAACAACGAACCTACAGCTCTGCTTTCTCCGTCACACACATGCGTGGATGTGTGTGAGGCAGTCAGACTAATGTGTGTGACCTATGGTACTGGCTTACGGCACCAGGAACATTAGTGGATCAGATTGAAACAAATGAAGACAGCTCTTCACTTAGTCACAGTCAGATGGAGCCAGGCAATAATAACACGAGGAGGGAGCGGAAGCAAGCCTCTGTCTCGTTGTGTGTCTACATAAAGTGTGTGAACGTGTGTGAAACAAGTACATGTTTTTTAATTGTTGTTACATACCGATCAGCTTGTTGTCCTTGTGTAATCCATGGATGTGTGTTTGTCTTGTTTGTAATGTGTGAATGCACATTACTGGTTAAAAGTGACAACTGGTGTGCTTTCTTGTCTGTGCATCTAAGTGTGTATAAGCTCATTTTATGTGTGAATCCTTGGAGATGTAGTACTTTCTTGTCTAATTTATTGCATGTTTAGAACTGTCTGAGGAAGTACGATGTGTCTGTGTGTATTTTAGGTTTGAGCCAGTGAATAATATCTTCAGGTGGAGATGATGATGAAAACCTTCAGGGCTTTTATGATGAGAGCCATGTGAATTAAAAACTGACAATACAAGTCTTACCCAAGACAAATGCTTGCTCTATGATACTCATTATTGTGTGGACTGCTGGCACGTGCGTGCGCGTGCATGTCTGTTTGAGCAGATAAGAGCTTCTTGGTTTTTTGCTATTATTAAAGTAACGTTATTAGTTTTGATGTATGATCTTTTTGTGATTAAGTTTTAAAATCTTCTTTCTAAAATGTTGTTCTTGATATCAAACAGATCTGCAGGCCACATCTGCACCCTGATATACTGTATTACCACAAGCATTCACTCACCCATCCAAATAATCAGAATCAGGTGTTCCAGTCACTTCCACGGCCACAGGTGTATAAAATCAAGCACCTCGGCATGCAGACTGTTTTTACAACTATTTTTGAAAGAATGGGTCGCTCTCAGGAGCTCAGTGAATTCCAGCGTGGAACTGTGACAGGATGCCAGCAGTTGTGAAATGTTCACAGTCAACTGTCAGCTGTATTATAACCTCATGTGGCCTTCAGATTATCTCCAGAACAGTGTTCAGAGAGCTTCATAAATGGGTTTCCATGGCTGAGCAGCTGCATCCAAGTAATGCATCACCAAGTGTAATACAAAGCATCGGATGCAGTGGTGTAAAACATGCCGCCACTGGACTCTGGAGCAGTGGAGACGCCTTCTCTGGAGTGACGAATGGAGCTTCTCCATCTGGTGATTTGATGGACGAGTCCTGGTTTGGTGGTTGCCAGGACAACGGTGCTTGTCTGACTCCATTGTGCCAAGTGTAAAGTTTGGTGGAGGGTGGATTATGGTGTGGGGTTGTTCTTCAGGAGCTGGGATTGGCCCCTTAGTTCCAGTAAAGGAACTCTGAATGCTTCAGCAGACCAAGAACCTTTGGACAATTCCAGCTCCCAACATTGTGGGTACAGTTTGGAGCTGGTTCCTTCCTCTTCCAACATGACGGTGCACCAGAGCACAAAACAGGTCCATGAAGACCTGGATGACAGAGTCTGGTGTGGATGAACTTGACTGGCCTGCGCAGAGTCCTGACCTCAACCCCACAGAACACCTTTAGGATTTAGAGCAGAGACCTTCTGGTCCAACATCAGTGTGACCTCACAAATGTGCTTCTTGAATAACGGTCACAAATACCCAAAACACACTCCTAAACCTTGTGGACAGCCTTCCCAGAAGAGTTGAAGCTGTTATAGCTGCAAAGGTGGGCCGACGTCATATCGAACCCCATGGATTAGGAATGGGAGGTCACTGAAGTTCATGTGCGAGTCAAGGCAGATGAGACGATACTTTCGGCCATATTCAACCATGTATAAAGCCCTTCACCCTTAGCAAGATCAGGACCCTGAACTTGAGGGCTTTACCCAGTATTGGTGCTGATTGGACTGTAATCTTCTGGAGATCTCTGATGTTTCTTTCGGGATCTGTTAGATCCATCCTCTCAGTTTGGAGGTCATAACACTCATTTTTCCAATTACCACTGCCACCACCATTGCACCTTCCACATATTTACACATACAATATGTATATAGTGTATATTTGCTTACTACTCAAGATCAGAATGTGTAACGGTGCCATTATAACTGCATAACAGCAGTTATGTCATAATGCCAATGACCGTTTCACTGGTTTCCTTTTATTCTTTTTATCTTCAGTGTAATGGTAATGGCATTCAGTTGCAGACAAATGGCTATCTCAACACTAAACACAGTCTTTTCTGTACCTGCTTATCTTATTCATACCCAGGTCTTGTTCAGGCATGATTCAGGTCTGGGATCCTTGGTTCAGACTGACTGTAACTTTGTTTGGTTGGTTGACATTCATGTTGTAAAGTACCCTTAGTGTAACAGTGCATTTAATACAATAGTATACAAATCCAGCAACAATTGGCAGCTACCAACTTCAACAGAACAACATAAAATAAGTACGGAGGAGAATGCCTTGCTTAAAAACTCCCCTGTTGCTTTTTTATTAAACCAAGTGAAGTGGACCAAAAGCAGAAATGATTCCCCACTACCACCACTGTAGTGATTTCCGTACTGACGTCTTTTTGTATTATATCATGTTATGCATTATGCCTCCTGTGGAATAGACAAACACTCCCCTGTAACTCTTCATTCACATTTCCAGCTCTACGAGCACAGCTCAAAAAAAAAAATCGCTCCTGAAGTGCAAGTATGAACAGCATCTGTTTAAATAGACAGGACCTCTTTGTCCACACATTCACCGGAAAACTCAAGAGTTTGTAAGTGAAAACAGCTATACAAACATGCTGGTTCTTCGATTCATAATGGTTATGTACACTATTACAGAGCAAGTGAAAGGCTTGTTTTCCAGCCTCCCACCACAGCCCAGCATGTGTGGAGAGATCTGCACTTAAAGCTTTTGTGAATAAATAATGTAGGCTGAGCCCTAAAACTAAACTCAGCATATGCAGTGATTCATCCTTTTCTGTGCTTGTCACCTTGACCCAGAGGGAATGAAAGTACTAATGTAAAAGAACATACAGAATAGTGGGAGATGAAGGATGTGAGCCGATGGTGCATCTCTTACTGTTGTCATTGAATAATGGAGTGCTAAGCGGAATTTATTCCAGAGCTCCTAATGACCAGCCTGACATTTTTAAATTTCCTGTAAAGGAAGATCACATAATGTCTCTTTATCCTGAATAAATTATGCTGAATGAGCCAGCTCAGTTTCATATCAAGTTATTTATTATCATTTACAATCATTATCTCAAACTCATCATCAGAGTTTGCTGTAAGACTATTAAATAAAAAAAGACAAAACAAAAAGGGGAGGGGGGTTGGTATGGTATATATTTAATTGTTTATTACAGCTGGACTGTTTTAAAATCATTAACTTCTAATACAGGAAATTATGACCTTAGCTGAATACAGTAGATCAACAGTGTCGACCTACATCTACTGTATTCAACAAAAAACGTATTTTTATATTATTTATACATATTCCCTTTGTAGTGGCATGAACAGTTATGTGAACCGCCTGGAAGTAGCTGATTTTGTGCATTAATTTGCCATAAAATCTGCTGGACATCTGGGTCACACAAAAAACCACACAATATGCGTAAGCTGATAACACATAAAGATTTGTAATCTACAGTACAAACTCAATAAACATTCTCAGTTTTTGTTGTAAATGTAAGTGAACACTTGGGTTAATCTCCTTTCAATAGCACCGGATAAGACCTGCCCAATGTCCAGGAGGACTTCTTGACCATCCTTCACAGAACTGCTTCAACTCAAACACATTTGTAGGAGGTCAGTTTTGAACCGGGTCGTTGCAGAGTGTATCTATTTGGACAAGGTCTGTGCTTTGAGAAGGGTACCAGAAAAGGTGAATATTCCTGTTCTGAATCCATTCTGTGGTGGATTTACTTTGTGTCAGCCTATACAGTGTCCTACCTGTGCTTACTTTAGTGCAAGTCCGTTGCCGTTGTCAGTCTCTCTGTACATCTCTCTGCCCATAAAACCCCATTTTGTTTCCTTGCGTTGTCTGCTTGTTTGAACGTGCGTTTGAATTCCCTGCCATGGTAGCAGTTTTGCTTTAGTAATACATAACTTCAGTGTATTACTCCTGCGTCCAACTCTCCTGAACTGGGGCCCTTCACTACTGATTCATGACAATGACATTCACATTAGTAGGTCCTTAACCCCAAACTTAATGTGTGTATGTCTTTTATCAAAGTAGTAATATCAAGACATCAAAGCTTATTTGATTAATTAGATGTGTAAAAATTAGCCTCCTGAAATAATTATTCATTTGTTTAACGTACTTTAGCCTCCAGCACTGTGAATTATTCAATGGGAATGTGCAACAACAACATGAAAAAACTATAATGATTTAGTATTACCAGTTTAGGTAAATTGTTTTAGTCTGTTATAAAGATTTAAATGACAATAAGATATTTTGAAAGTTCATAGAAGGGAATCATGTGGGCAATACTAAGTACCCGGTATTGCAGCCACAAGATCTTAGAGTAAACGTTGGAGACGAGTACCAATAATAATCAGAAGTTGATGAATTGATCATCAGCAGGTGTGCAGGCCTATATAAAAGTTAATATCTCACCAAGGCAGTTTTCAGTCTTGCCACAAGTGGACATCCAAGTAAATTTACCACAAGGTCGAACCAGGCTTAGGGGATCACAGGCAAGAGTTCTTTCTGAGCCGGTTTCAAGCCCAGATAAATGCAGAGGGTTGTTAAGGAAGGACAGCAGACGTAAAACCCAGTAAAACCCATGCCAAACTAAACATGTGACTCTCAAGACCCATGAACCCCAAACCAAATCAATTTAGGCCACAGTCAACGGCAACCACCATCTGCACTGTTGACATACAAGGTGCCAATGGAAAGGGTCAAAGACGGAGAGGAGGAAGGCATGTCTGTAGACAGAGAGAAAGGAGGCAAGTCAAGAGACTGGGGCTGAGAGTGGGCACTTCGTAGAAGGATAATGAGGTTAAAAATGCCAGGAGGGAGGCCTAGAGCAAGATCTAAGAAGAGATACAGGGATGTAGTGAAAGTGGACATGAATTGGAGAAGAGAAGATGATGCAGAGTATCGGGTTCGATGCAGACACATGATTCACTGTGGCGACCCCTGAAGAGAACGATTGAACGGAAAAGTAGAAGTCAGACCATGGATTGCTGAGATAGAATAAATAAATAATAAAAAAAGTAAATAAAAAAGGCCTCACTGAGTATGTTAAATGTTTAAAGTCCATGCCAACATGCCTGAAAGTAAAATAAAACTGAACAAATAAGATTTGTTTGGAAGGGTTGCCAGGAGAAAACCTCTTCTGTCTAAAATATATAAAACCGTGACAGGGATTCAACAACTAAGAGTTCAGGAGCTGTGTCCTATGGACAGATGAGACAAGTGGAGTTGTTCAGCCTTACTGCTCAGTGCCAAGTTCAACAACAACAAAACACAGCATCTCAGCAAAAACAGCTCCTACCTGCTGTTATACTTGGTGGTAAGGGGGTTATGATTTGGGGATCGTTTTGCAGCCACAGGATCTGGGCACCTTGCAGTTATTAAGACGACCATTGACTTCACTGTATACCAAAGTATTCTAGAGGCAAATGCTTGTTGGTAAAGTTTGGTCGAAATTGGGCCATGCAAGAGGATGTTGCAAAGCACACCAGCACATACAGAGTCTAAACAAGGGAGTAGAGAAGGGTCAGAAACTGACTGGATTTCGCTCTTAGGCTATCTCTACAAGGAGAAAGTGTTTGCAGGGTTCTTTGATTTCTCCAGTGCATCGATACCTTTCAGCCATCTTTACTGAGTGACAAGCTGTGTGGGAAGGTTGTCAGCACATCTACTGTCTCCTGGATCACTGACTACGTGTCTGACAGGACTCAGCGAGCACTCTTTCTGATGTGGTGATTCAGGGGCCCCACCGGGGACCGCCCTGTCTCTGTTTCTCCTCACCCTGAAATTCTTTGACTCTACCAGAGGTGGGCAAGAGATGGAGTACAGAGAGCTGGTGGACTACTCTGTGGACTGAGGCAGCAGGAACCATCTGCTCCTAAACACACAAAAGACGAGGGAGATGGTGATGAATTTAAGGAGGACGAGGCCTGCACACTAGGTGGCAGGGGCGTCCCCAGAAAAAAAAAAAACCCACATTGGGCCCCCCTTGCGCAAATGCTGTCACCACACCTCTAGGACCTAACTGACCTATTAAAAGCTTTTACATGACTCTAACCTTGAAGGCTTGCAACTGTCTTGTACTGCTCGTGTTGAACTACAAGAAACAATATTACCTGCTAGTGAAGTGGACATGCAACAGTCTGCATACAGTATGCAATCCAAGATTAAAAACCACCAGAAACAATGTGCTAAATGCCATATTTACAATCTAAATGTAATTTGTATTGAGTCTCTTTAATAAAAGACAAAAAAACAAACTAGAATATACATTAACTTTTCAATCAAAATAAACTGTGAACATCATCAACAGGATGACGAGAACCATAGTCGGAGTTTGACTTCCTGATGTCCCAACTGCCCACCATCCAGTCAGTCAGTACGGATGGTTACTTTTTTGTCAATGCAGATGTTTTATTTTTACTGGCAAAAACAAGTAAAACAAAGAGATCATTCATTTTATTACTACACTTGAAAAAAATCTCAATGATGATGGTTTAATCATTTTATATTAATTTTGACCTAACTTTTCTCCCCTATAAGCCACCCCTGCACGGTGGAGTATCATGGACCTTCCTGTTCCTCCTAATCCCGCCTTTCTGCTTCCTCTTCTGCTCACACCCTTCTGCCCATCCTCCAATCAACACCAGCTTCTCCAATCCTCCTCCAGCTCCCATCTCCTTCTCCTGCTAGTTGGCTCATCAGTTTTCAGAACTTAAACCAGGCAGTTTGTGATGTTCCTCTGCCAGATCTTAGTATGTGACCTTGCCTGCTCAGTCTTCAGCCAGTGAGCTTTTTGGACATTTATGGATTTTTGACCTGTGCCTGACCATTGTCTGTGCCCCGAGAATTTGTACTTCTGCCTGGATTTGTGGTTTTGACCTCAGATTGGACTACACTGGCCTGCATTTCCCAGTGAAACCACCTACAGCCTCATTCCTGTCCCTGCAGTCCTGTCTCTGCAGTCCTGTCTCTGCCCTCCTGATTCTGCAGTCCTGTCTCTACAGTCCTGTCTCTGCAGTCCTGTCTCTGCCCTTCTGATTCTGCAGTCCTGATTCTGCAGTCCTGTCTCTACATTCCTGTCTCTGCAGTCCTGTCTCTACATTCCTGTCTCTGCAGTCTTGTCTCTGCAGTCCTGTCTCTGCAGTCCTGTCTCTGCAGTCCTGTCTCTGCCCTCCTGATTCTGCAGTCCTGTCTCTATATTCCTGTCTCTGCAGTCTTGTCTCTGCAGTCCTGTCTCTACATTCCTGTCTCTGCAGTCTTGTCTCTGCAGTCCTGTCTCTGCAGTCCTGTCTCTACAGTCCTGTCTCTGCAGTCCTGATTCTGCAGTCCTGTCTCTGCAGTCCTGTCTCTACATTCCTGTCTCTGCAGTCCTGTCTCTACATTCCTGTCTCTGCAGTCCTGTCTCTACATTCCTGTCTCTACAGTCTTGTCTCTGCCCTCCTGATTCTGCAGTCCTGTCTCTGCAGTCCCGTCTCTGCAGTCCCGTCTCTGCAGTCCTGTCTCTGCAGTCCTGTCTCTACATTCCTGTCTCTGCAGTCTTGTCTCTGCAGTCCTGTCTCTGCAGTCCTGTCTCTGCAGTCCTGTCTCTGCCCTTCTGATTCTGCAGTCCTGTCTCTACAGTCCTGTCTCTGCAGTCCTGTCTCTGCAGTCCTGTCTCTGACCTTCTGATTCTGCAGTCCTGTCTCTGCCCTCCTGATTCTGCAGTCCTGTCTCTGCAGTCCTGTCTCTACATTCCTGTCTCTGCAGTCTTGTCTCTGCAGTCCTGTCTCTGCAGTCCTGTCTCTGCCCTCCTGATTCTGCAGTCCTGTCTCTATATTCCTGTCTCTGCAGTCTTGTCTCTGCAGTCCTGTCTCTGCAGTCTTGTCTCTGCAGTCCTGTCTCTGCAGTCCTGTCTCTGCAGTCCTGTCTCTACATTCCTGTCTCTGCAGTCCTGTCTCTACATTCCTGTCTCTGCAGTCTTGTCTCTGCAGTCCTGTCTCTGCAGTCCTGTCTCTGCCCTCCTGATTCTGCAGTCCTGTCTCTATATTCCTGTCTCTGCAGTCTTGTCTCTGCAGTCCTGTCTCTGCAGTCTTGTCTCTGCAGTCCTGTCTCTGCAGTCCTGTCTCTGCAGTCCTGTCTCTACATTCCTGTCTCTGCAGTCCTGTCTCTACATTCCTGTCTCTGCAGTCCTGTCTCTGCAGTCTTGTCTCTACAGTCCTGTTTCTGCAGTCCTGTTTCTGCAGTCCTGTCTCTGCCCTCCTGATTCTGCAGTCCTGTCTCTGCAGTCCTGTCTCTGCAGTCCTGTCTCTACAGTCCTGTCTCTGCAGTCCTGTCTCTGCCCTCCTGATTCTGCAATGAGGCCTTCCGGTTTTATGACAATGGAAAGCTACAATTAAGACTGGATTGGAGGACAAACATAGACGCTGGGTCTATGTTTGATGGGGATGAGCAGACTGTACTTCCAATGTATTCAACAAGATGCTGGAAATGTTCTACCCGTGTGTGGTGGCACGCGACATCATGTATGGTGTGGCAGGATCAGCTGAGGGATGTTTTGTGTTAGAAAAGCATTACGACATGGTGCCAGCTGGACTGAAGATCGTCTCAAATATTTAGCACTCAGCACTTGCCATTTCACTATTTCATGACACCCAGGGACAGCTGGGTAAAAAGGTAGATGGAATTGCACCTACTATTCCTTCCTCACTGATCAAGTGATCTGATGAAGCTCAGACATGCTCTGGGAGCTGCAGAATACGAGCCATAGTCATCATGCATATTAGGAGGTAATAGACAATGCCATGAGCTTCCTTGCATCTTTTGAGGAAATTTGCAAAAACTAAAAGTAAAAATCAGCTCTTGAATATGAATGAGTAGCTCTTCAAATCTTTGTGAATAAGTACGACACTGAAACTGAAGCGAGCGGCATAAACCACACAGTTGGCAAGAATAATAAGGTTTGACGCAGTTCAAAGGAAATTCAGTTAAAATAAATAAAATCTTTCTGTTAAAATGTACCTACTATATTATAAATATAGAAGTAGCGCCACAACACTGGAGCTTAGTGGTTTGTGCTGCTGCCTCGCAGCTGGATCTGATGGTGACGTCTAAATGGAAGCTGGAGTCCCATCCATGGCACTGTTTGGACGTATTAATTAGCTAATTTCCAATCAGGGATTAATAAACTATTTTGGCACCAAACTGATTTGAAGTTAAAGTCTAGAACCATGCAAGCACAGTTTTGCGATGGATGTTTTACTCCCACAGCATTCTTCTATATGATTTAGTGCAAGAATAAGACATGTAGAGGAGTACTTAACATTAATCTTAACATTAATTAAGCATCTGTGTTTCTATCCAACATGCATTTAATAATACAGAATACAGAATTTTAAAATAAATGTATTACACTGAATTTATTCACGAATAAGTTACTGGAATGATTCCTTTTAAAGAGCAATTTAAATCATTTTATTTTCTCACAGGGGTTGGTAGATGGAGCACTTGCTTTGACAAGTGGTGGCGTTGACCTTTCCAAACCCCTGGGTAATGTGAAGTGATTATTCTACTAATCCGTCAGTGTCTAGTCTGCAGCAGGAGCTGTGGCAACTGTGGCTCAGTGGTAGAGTGGCTATCTGCAAATCATAAGGTTGAAGTTCAATCTCTGGCTCTCTGTTGAAGTGTCCCTGGGCAGGACATTATGCCCACAATTGCCCCAATGTTTCCATTCGTGTGTACGATAGGGTAAATAAATACTGCACTTTAAAACCAAATGAATAGTTATTAAAAAGTGCAGCATGAATAAGACTGCGGAAAGGTTAAATGTTGTCTTAAAATGTTCATTGTGTAATGCAAGTCTTGCAGGGGTGGGTGATTTCAATGTTGCTAAAGCTGGAAGTTGGTGGTCAAAAATATTCCTCTGTCCTGCTGGAACACTGGCTGTCCTGCGTTTCTAGCTGTAATCAGTTATTCATTAGAAGGATCTCATAGGTGTAACTGCTGTTCAGGCCATCTATGCAATTGAAGCCCACCTACCCATTTTTTTTTTTTTCTAGTTTTTCCCATTTGCGTTTATTTTATTATGTGTGTGTCTGAGTTAATTCAAAAAGAACAGTAGAGTGCAGGGTGGAAGATCCCAGCATCCCCATAGCTAAAATGTAAAAAAAAAAAGGTGTTAGTGTATTTATCTAATCCTATACAGTCCCTCACAACTCTCATTGACGTATTGAAATCATACGGCAACATTTCAGGATACAAATTGGATTTTTTTCAAAGAACCTTTTCCCTATGAATTATTTGGCAACAGCAATAGACTTTAACCCTTTCTCTTTTAATTAAACTAAAGAACTTACACATTTCTGAGTTAAAATCACACTTACATATAAAGATCTCTATCAATGCAACTTCAAGACCCTAGACCAAATAGAACCGGACCTAGCACGATGATCTATATTGCCATTTCTTTGGCCAGAAGAGTGAACACAGTTGAGAATCTTTTCCTGTTTTCTGTACTTTTTCAAACGATCCCCATTTTCCTTTTGTTTTCTTTTTTTTTTTAGCCCTTGTTTGCACATATATTAATGGTTGATACCAAGTTGGTAGGACCTGAAAGTTATATATATGCATTTTAATCTGTAATCGAGCGTTTTTTTTTGTTGATTTTTTTGTTGTTTTGTTTTACATGTGTGCGTAGGTGTGTGCAAGTGTGTTCCCTTCACCAGCCCTCATGACAGTCTAACTATTTTTTATTTATCCCTGATTAAGAAGAAGAAAAATAAAAAAAAAGAGAAAAATAAACAAAAAAAAAATTCTACCAAGGAGAGCTAAAATCACCGAGTGTTGAGTGTAAAAGACTAGAAATAGAGAGACGAGACAGTGGTGGTTCAGCCTAGTGTTATGTTGTAATGTGTGTTTTAAAAAAAAAAGTTTATAATCTTGTTTAAATAGTAAAAGTGGACACAGGACAAAAAGGTGTTATAAGCAAAAAGAGGACAGAGAAAAGGGGGAGGAGCTTTCTATTTACTATAACATGTCTGATTGTTTTGGGGTGTAGGGGCAGTAATTAAAAAGTTATATATATATTAATATATATAGAAGTATTTAAATAGTCATGTCCACATATATCGAGATAAGGAAATATGTAAGCAGTTAACTAATACATATTCATAAACATTGTGAGAAGAGAAAGCAACAAAATAGATAAATAAATAATATATATACATCCACACAAAGATCAATGTGTGGACATCTAAACATCTTGCTATGCATGAATGTAAGATACATATGCACAAGTACATAATTATACATACATACAAATATACGTTGATACATTTATGTGCACATGTGCTTATTTAGATACACACATATATGTATAAATAACTATTCAAATATACCTACACATATCTTTGAAACACTGCATATATATATATATATATATATATATATATATATATATATATATATATATATATATACATATACACATACATACATATATATGAATATATATACACATACACACACACACACATATGCACACACACTTCTACATACATAGACACACCCATTTTTCTACCACATTCTGTGTTTAAGAAACCTTAATAACCTGATTTCTTATTTGTTTGGTGTAAAACAACTCCAGGAATGAGAATATTGTTTCTGGAGGTACCAAAATCGGCAAGGCGCTTGACCAGTTTCATTCATTACTACTGCGCCGCAAATGTAAGTAAGTTGCCATATTGGATTTTTACGAGGTGTAATGACCAGGGTCCTGTCTGGGCCAAGATGGAACTGCATAACGACTCAGACATTTATCCCGTTTCATTATTGAGCTCTTCAATTCCTGCAGGTTCACATCCTCAAGTCCCTAAACTGGTCCTAAAACACTCCCTAAAAATCTGGTTTCGGTTTAGAAAACATTCTCACTTTACCCATCTTTCCTTATTTTCCTCTTTCGTTAAGATTCACCTTTTCCTTCCATCCCAGACTGATTCTGTTTTGAAATTTGGCACACATGTGGCATAGTCTTCTTAAAGGATCTTTTCTTCAAAGGGACGTTAATGTCGTTTGATACTCTGCAACATCCCTGAATGCCATTTTTTCAGATTTCTTCAAAATTAAAAGTTTCCTTGGCAATTACTTTAGTCTCCCATAATGTTGCCATAAACATATAATGAACGACATACTAGTCTTATCTCCATACACAAAAGGCAACTTTTCCAAAGTCTATATCATGATCCAGGGTGCTAAACCACCACTATCCTGGGAAAGGGGCCTAAGTATTGACCTCTCCGAGAGTTCCTGGCAACTGTGTTTGGAACGGATTCACACCTCCTCTATTTGTATTAGATACAGCCTCATTCAATTTAAAGTTTTACACCGCCTACATTATTCGAATGACAAACTTTCCAGAATTAATTCTAATGCTAGCGCTGCATGTTTGAGGTGCTGCCAAAGTCCAGCAACACCGGGGCATATGTTTTGGAATTTGAAATTACTGAACAGTTTTTGAAAAAATATGTTTGAAGGAAAGATATCCCACCTTCCCCACTTATCTCCATCTTTGGGATTCTTCCCCCAGAACTCACTGTTTCTAGACTACAAGAGAAAGATGTGGCTTTTGCATCGTTAATAGCCTGCAGAGCCATTCTTCTCCAGTGGAAATCTAATAAACCTCCATTGTTCAACAGCTGGATTAAGGAAATGCTCTTTATGCTGTCACTGGAAAAGCTGAGATGCAACAGAGAAAATTGTCATGACAATTTTCAGGTGATCTGGTCTCCTTTTATCAACTATGATAAAAAGTTGAGTCCATAAATGCAGTTATTGGTTCTGATGTGTGTCTGTGTAGATACATTGTCAGAGAGAGAGAATAGTGACATAATGTAAAAGCTGGTCTTGCGGATGACACATATATACTTGACTTTCTACAATACCTATGTTTTGCCTTTTTTTCTGTGCTTGTGTGAGTGTGTGGGAGGGCAAAGGGGTGGTTAAAGGATTGGTAAAGTTAGACATGTTCATATGTTTGTATATTTAAATTTGTACGCTTACAAAAAAACATGAAAAATCCAAAAATAGTCTTTAAAAAAAAAACGTTTGTGCTAACCAAGCATTAGCCAAACCCAGCAGTTTTTTTTATTTCACCACCGAAAAGTGGCAGCTCCTTAATATTTGCTGGAGTTCCTCCAATGTGGATCCGCTAAAGGAGCCAGGAGCCACAGCAGATAATTTCAAGATCTTTCCAAGCAAAAGTAGGTTTGGCCAACAGCGGCTGTAACCCCAGTAGATCCAGGCCAAGTGACCACAGGTCCCAGAGGACGTCTGCCCGTCTTTGTTTTAGCTCTGGCGGCACTCATTTGGATGTTGTTTTAGTGGCAGTACTTGAAATGAAGATGTGTGGACGGATCTGGTAATAAGACTCCTAAAGTGGAGTATGCTGGCATTGACTCTCAGTCATACAGGTCACGGTAACACGCCAAGGCTTAAAACAAGGCAACTGGACTTCTTTTGCTGTCTGTTGTGCTTGAAGACATTTCACTTTCTATCCTAAAGTCAGTTCAACTAAGCAGAAAACTGTTCATTCAAAATCTATTCTGGTTGCGCTTTGTCCAACCAAAGTAAGTGGCCAAGTTTCCAGAGTGTTGTAGACCTTGAATTATGATTTTATTTAATTAGCAAATTCTATCTCTGTGATAGTTCTTTTTCCCTCCACTAACAAAGTTGATGACTCCACTGGTCACTTTTAAGTCTGAGGTTCTGAAAACTATCACTGAACTCCCAGTATTAGCTGTGAGGAGTTCCTGAAAGTCTGTAAGAGACTACAATGAGACTACATGTTTTAGAGAAAAAGTCAACAACGATACCAGAAACTGGGATGTAGCCAAATGATCATCCATTAACACAGTAAAGCTGGCATAGACACTGTTCAGAAATTTGAGGTTTTTAAAATATACAGACATAATTAACAACAAAATAAATGTCAGACTTGTTTTATCTTTAATACAATATTGCAATAAAAAAAACGGAAGAAAAAAATGGGGAGAGTTTTTAAACATAATAATAAAATAAATATCACCAACCAAAGCTTGGTTGCATAAGTCAAAACACCCCTTACAATTAATAGTCTGCTGAAGCACTTTTCACCTTTTTGTATTAACTCACACATGTAGACTCTGGAAAAGTCTTCCCACTTTTCACTCCAAAAAAAGTTGAAGTTCCTTCAAATTGCAAGGATCTGCTGTATTTCCGTGTCTTGGTGGATTTTCATGTGTGCCTGGGGTCACTGTTTGTGTTTATCTTCATTTGCAGCTTTTTGGTACAGAATGTTTGTTCAAAGCTGTTTTTTGTTTTTGGAGCTAATCATTGTTCATTGTTCATCTATCTGGTGTCTCTTGTTCATCTGAAGAGAAGCAGCCACAAAGCTCAATGCTATCCCCACCTTGCTTCACTGCCGGTGTCGTTCCTTGGATGATACAAACATACCTTTTTTGAATTAAGGCCAAAACCTTAATTTTAAACATTTACATCGTTAGAACACAATACATCTTGCCACATGGTTTGGGATGATTACATTTTTTGGTTTCATTAAGATGCGGTTGTATATTGTTTTGGAAGAATTGGCTTTCGTCTCGCCATCCTAACCCACAGCCCAGACCTGTGCAGAATAGAGTAGATGGAAGTCTCTTGCATAGCGTGAACAATACCTGCCAGAAATTCTTGTTACTGACGTCTTAGTAGCCTCCCTGATAAGTTTTGCTTCTTGTCCGGTCATCAACTTTGGAGTTGTCCTGATAGTCGTAATGTACAGTATCTGTGGGGCTACATTTCACTACTTATTGATGATGGTTTAGATCGTATTCCATGTACAGTCGGTGCATTCTTTTATATCCTCCTTTCATTGGGACTTTTCATCAATAAAATGTTTCTTTGACAGCTCTTTGTAGCCCGTGACTCCGGTTTTATTCAGAATGACTTTAGTTAATAGCTGCTGTATGCCATTAACCCACAGACCTAAGTCTGAATGTGACTGGTTAACTCTGACTTGACAGTTGGAGCCCCCATTATGAAAGAGTATGGAGGATGTAGTAGATTTTATCTAAAATGTTCCCAACAATTGTTCTTTCTTTTTTGTCTCTCTGAATTTTATATTCACTTTAGATCCATACAAATCTGTTTCCAACCTCGTCCCTGGACATAACAATTTGTTGTTTTTTTTTTTTTTTTATAGCTTGTAAATTTAATTTTGCTTTGCAGGTACATCTACCCACCATCTGTAGGACCTCATTAAATATCCCCATAAGTGTTGGCGAGCCGATCAAATCAGTCTATCCTTGCATAGAGTCTCTAGGCGGGTTTAACGCAACAGAGTGGTGACGTAATCTGGATGTTAGCAGTGTGGAAGGCTGTAGATCAGGATTAATGGCTGTTTGAATCAGCTTTGGCATCAAGTAATAAAGATTTGGATATTTCCGTCAAAACTTGAACAGACAACAGCACTCTAATCATGTCTTTGCAAGGTAGATGCATTTGGTGTTTAAAACAGCCTATGGTTAAAGTTTACTTCACTCGTGTACACAACACATTCCCTTTCCCATTTCCCATTCCATATCCCTCCGTTATTTGTCATCCTGGCTCCCCCCTTCTGTCGCATCGATGTTGTACTTCATCAGTCTGATGTTGTGATATCAAATTAAGCTTCTATGTGTGTTGAAGCAGGGAAACAGCTAAAACGTGCAGGACAGCGGCCTGTGAGGACCGGATTCGGATCTTGTTCCAGTGGCCAATCTCTAATCAGTGTGCCTTGATCCTCCCCCAACTGAGATGGGTCTCCCATACACGTTTATAGAAGTATTTTAGCAGTGTTTGGGTTATCTTTTCATGGGTTGCTGTTCCTACATATTATTTTTTATTTTTTCACATACTGTCCAGTACTCAAATCTAATAAATATTGAGTTAGATCGTCATTTATTTTTCACTCATATTGAAAGTATGAAGTCCCTCAAATAAAAGGGCAAAACTACAGGATGGAAATAATTTCACTGATTCAGTGTTACTGTATATGTATGAATCACTGGCTGAGTGATAAAATGTGATAGATAGATAGATAGATAGATAGATAGATAGATAGATAGATAGATAGATAGATAGATAGATAGATAGATAGATAGATAGATAGATAGATAGATAGATAGATAGATAGATAGATAGATAGATAGATAGATAGATAGATAGATAGATAGATAGATAGATAGATAGATAGATAGATAGATAGATAGATAGATAGATAGATAGATAGATAGATAGATAGAGCACCCCATTACTACTTTCCTAGGATTTAAATTGCAGCTCGCCGCTGCTGATAAAAACAACAAAATCAAAACAAAACACTGTTGAGGTCTTGTGTCTGAATGACTGACCTGTGTAAATATAAAAAATCAATTAAAATAAAAAATATAACCAAGCACAGGATTTACATCTCAGATACGTGCAAGCATCAGAGACCCTGTTAAATGTTAAAATCCATGACAGCATAATAAGAAGACTGAACAGTTGGTTTGGACCTCTTCTGTCTAGCAAGAACATTGAAGCTTCACAGACTGCATTGACACAACTTTTGGAAGAATTTCCCAGTTTGGTAACTCTGGGTGCTCAACATCAAAAATAAAATATAAAAAAATGAGACTCTGATCTAAAATGTAACTTTACCAATGGAAAAACATGCAGACATTGCACCAGACAAGGTCTTTGAGCCTGTTTTGCAGAGCTGGTCACAATAAAAAACATTTTGAAGCAACTTGTAGTAATTTCGAACATTCTTGCACTTGCTTGCTGTTGCTGTTGCTGTTTCCCCTCAGTCTCACATAGCTGTGCATTAAAGCTCTTTAAAGTTCCCCTGAGATAGTTCGCTGAGTGGCACTATCTTCTGTGTACTTACAGATTTCCTCTTAAAGAAATGCTAACGAAGTCGCATCCCACCAACAAAAGCCCTGTTTCATTGAATGCACATGCACTATAAGCCTTGGAGTGTAAGAAGAATCAAACATTAAGTACATCCCCTAATCAGAAACTGTATAGGAAGCAAAAGGCTATTAATCAAAGTGATTTCATAAAACATTTTAAGAGCTGGCCAGTAAGAATGCTTATGAAGGGTGCGGGAAAGACTTTCGCTATTAATCAATTAGCAGCTGGACTAATCAGCTGCTACTTTAGTCAAGTTTTTAATGGCCGTAGTCCTGCTGTGATGATTTATTCAGAACTGAACTGATCACAAACTGAAAGGTAGACAGGCCTTCCATACCTGAAACCCTGGGTAAAATTAGTATTTGCCAGTATTGATGAATTATTCATTTGTGTTAGTCTAATTAAGCTTTGACTGTTCACAGTTTAATCATCAGTCTGCTCCGAGGTTTTGTGTCCTTCTGTCTGCTTTGACAGTCCTTGTTCCTTGTTAATAACAACAACAGTGAGCGACGCCCACCTGTCTATTAATCTGCTGACTTTACCGTAGCAGTGAGCATCACCCAACAAGCTGTGTTGTGACAACTTTCTTCCTGTAGTGTTGTTATAATCTGCCTAAAAATAACATGTTGTCGCTGAATGCTCAGTATATTCTCACAGATCGTTAACTCTAAATATTCTTTCCACAAAGTTTGGTGTCAGAAGTGGGAAAGAGGACTGATCTCTACCGGAGACGGACAAAGCCAGCACCCGGACTCCTGTTAGAATGGGGCTTGTCTGTCTCCGGTGGGCTTCAACGTGTCATTCCTGGTGAGTGACAACCTTGAGTGAGAATACCGAAGGATTTTTAACATTTTCATTTTTTTAGCTGCCATTTTCCCAGGAACTGCTGGTGTCCTGGAGGTCTGGAACTTCCTGCAGGTCTGGGACCTGAGATTGTAGGTCCAGGATTTATCGGCTTTTATCGTTTTGTGCCAAAGAACAAAAACAAGCTTTTGAACCCTTACATACAAGGCGGGTCAAACTTAACCTATTTTGAAATTTAACAGCAGTTAAACTACCGGAACATCAGTCTTTTAGCCTGAAATGTTATGTCTGTAAATAAATATCACAGCCACCTCCTTGGCAGGAGTTGCCTCCTGCTCCTTATGTGGGTTGGCTGGGATATACATTGATCCCTTTAGATGCTGTTCATCAGGGGCAGAGCTGTATGATTCAGACCTTGGGTTAGGGTTAAAAAACTTATGACCCCCACCAAAGAAAATAAAAGAGATCAAAAGAAATGGCTGTTCTCTTCCTGACTGTTTGGATTGTTTCATGGGTGGTGACAGAGTTTAAGGAGAGACTCTGACTCAGTCACGAGAACTGTACGTTCCCACCACATTATCTCAGGTTCTCGTAGAGACGAACATCTGCTCATTTTTGAAGGTGAGCGGGAATCTTGAATCTGGAAACTGTGAAATAGTAAAACAACACAGGAGTCATCACGTATGACTGCCCATACGGCGCAGAAGTGATCCTGAGGTCACATGGTGCCTTGATACAGATATAAGATCTGCCTGTGGAATGTAAAAAATACATATTTACCTTTGAATATGTTTAATTGGATGGGTGGCGGTGGTGTGGGGTCTATAACAATATTGCTAATGTTGCAATATTGCACAATTATATCGTTATTTATTGAAATTTTCATATGCAATGAAATATATTTAAATCATTATGGCTCTTATGATTTTAAGTCTTTTGAAAAGCAAGAAATAATGTAGATGTTTTTCTTCTAAAACGAGGGACATAAAACCTAAATAACAAAATACTTCTGACTTCCTAAAACATTATTTAGGATTAATCATGCATTTTTCATTGTGAGATATTACTTAGACATTCTTCTAAAGTTATACATTTTTTCTAAAGAGTACGTATTAGGAAAGTTTTGGTCCAGGTCAAGTTTTACACAAACAGAAAGGTATAAATTCTAAGAGCAAGTGAGGGTTAAGGAATTTCCTGAAGACGTGTAGGAAAGTAGCTGCTACACGCTGTAGAGCAAGAGGGAAATTACAACTATAAAGCTCCTGCCTGGTAAGTTTTGTTTTCTGTGATGTTGTAGATGACGGTATGGCGATGGCTTTAGAATGGTTTAGAACATCTTTCGGTGTGGTATTAACATTTTGGGTCCCAGGCGCTGGGTTTTTGAGTGTCAATTACAGATATTGGATTAAATACAAAAAAGGAAAAAAACAAAATTGAACAATGGTTTGGTCATGTTTTGCCAGAAAATCCATATAGTCTGGATAAAGTTAAGATCATGCATAAAACTGCATCTCATACCAACTGGCCCCTAAAAAGGCAGTCTTATAATCCTAATGACCCTTTTCACTTGCACCTCCATCCTCACCTCATTTTCATGCCCCTCTCAACCTACTTCAAGCTGTATCCCAATATCCAGATCCAGACTTGGATTGGGCTCCTCCTCGGTGTAACCATCTGCACCCCAACAACAAGAACCAGCTGACCAACCTCTGATTCCACTGACCAAAGGGAGGAAAAGACTATTTTTCTCTCCCATATCGACCCATACCAGGTCCCGTATACAGCTGGTGTCCATAGTCCCTCACACCTCTGTACAGTTTTTTGGTCAAAGGTTGCTTTTGGATGATGAACTAGTAGGTGGAGGAGAGAAAGACCAGATCGTAACCCACCTTACCAAGAGCAGGCTGTGTAGAGGAGCAGTATGCATCGCTAAAGTCTGCATAAAATGAATACAGCATTTTATTTTCTCTGGTGGAACACAAACCGTTGAAACGCTAGAAATGTGGCACAGCGAGTGACGTGGTTGAAATCACCAGTGACGGCTGGAGACACACCAGGTTGTTGTCTGTAGCCTTCCAACAGCAGAGCTGATGATGTCACACACGGCGTCTGTGGCAGCTGATGGTTGGATGTAAGCTGCCCCTACAATAACACTTATGAACTCCCTTGGTGCACAATGAGGACGGAAACTCACAGCTGACAGTTCAATATCTGAGCGATGTGAAGAGGAAGTAGAGCATTCACTTGCACTCAACATGCTCCCTGCATGGAGGAAAGCGTGGCCTCCCAACAGTTACCCACACTGATCCATGACTACGCAAATGCAGTTGCTTTTCTTGAACCAAAACATGCTGTTTCACTCTATGGTCAATCTGATAGTGATGCATGGATGTCATGTTACTTTTCCGGTTGTCTCTCATTGATTTTTAAAGCAGAAGATATGCCTCAACCAAAAATGAGCAGTAGGCATACCCTATTTGTTGGAGCTGCAGGCAAGATGGAAAAGAAATAATGTTCTAAACATTTAAAATTCAACCTGACACATGACTTTATTTACTCCCAAATCCGTCCTGTTTTTAGTACTTTCAAGACATCTGATGTGTATATTGTGTCTCATATCTACACAGGCTTTGAGGATGAGTAAATCCCCCTTCCACTGCAACCACAATCTTACAACAAGATGCCGTTTTTTGTACACGTAGTTTTGAAATGCGTATCAGTGGAATCTACCAGATGCAGTTTCCTCTTGAATGAAGGAAAATGTATTGGGCTTCTTGTGGGAATACCTGGCAGCCAACCTTATGTGTTGTGGTCTTCTTCTGTGTCAGCAAAACCAGTACATGCTCAAGTCTACTGTTCTGAAACCTTAACTCTCAATAAGATTAACAGAAAAACAGAAGGAAATCCACACACACCTGGTTAATTCTCTCTAAAACTCTCACTGACACACAGACACATCTAGTACTAACGCAGGTGCTTTACAACTGATGTAGGCTTGATTTGAGAAATGTAAATCTTTCTGCATCATCTCAAAGTGTCATCATTTCTCAGATCATCCGCAATCGTCTTGTAGCAGGAGGCCACTGACGGAATTACACCCGTGTTTGTTGAAGGCAGATACAAGGTATCAAGGTTCTCTTGATACATTGTTGAAGTTGGATGTGGATAAAGAAGGCAAAGACAAATTTATTGAATTTGATATGTCAGTGTTGACTTTCAAGACATGATATTAGTTGGACCTTTATTTTTAAGGGAAGACTTATATTCTGTTAAGTGTTTATTAAGCTCTTTCCCTGTCAGTCACCACATGGTGACGGTATTTACATCCATACCATCCATGCTGTAAATGGCACACAGACAATGTTTTTTTCACTTCGTCTTTGTGACACATATGTGAGAATACTGTTTTGTGACTACAGCTCAACACCATAGTCCCTCTGAAGCTCATAAAAAGTCTCAGGATCCTGGAACTGTACACCTCTGTTTGTAACTGGATACTGAGCTTTCTGATGGATAGACCCGCAGTGGTAAAGATGAGCAGTATCTCCTCCTCCAGTCTGACGCTGAGCATGGGTGTCCCTCAAGGCTGTGTTCTCAGCCCTCTCCTCTACGCCCCGATGACCCATGACTGCGTGGCCAAGCACAGTTGTTGGTGTGCACATCAGCAGGGACCATTGCTGGACTGCTCACACCACTGCAGTTATAAAGACAGCACACAAAGATTGTATGTCCTGAGGAGACTGAGGAGATTTGGACTGAGCACCTCTGCACTCTGCACCTTCTACGGCGGGATCATTGAAAGTGCCCTGACTGGCTCCATCACCACCTGGTACAGCAGATCCAGATCACAAGTCGCTTGGACGAGCAATGAAAACAGCAGAGTGGATCAGACCCTACCGGAGCATCCACAAAAACAGTTTCTTCCCCACAGCCATCAGACTACTAAACCAGCAGCTCTGCTGCACTGCACCATTTGCACAATCTGAGGAATTTGCACACGTTTGTATAATTACTCTTTGTATCTTTGAAAAGTTGCATAAAGCCACGATAAAGAGCAAAGAGTAACAGTTACTGTGACTCCTCTTCATTTCTGTAAGAGTTAAACGGGTTGTATACCTGCAGTTCCTACACTGTAGTGAGGACAACATAATGTCACTAGAGAAAATAAGAACTACATATCATGTATAACATATTTGTAGGGATGTGGTCATACTGCAGAAATGCTATTTCAAATGACGCTGCACTGATAGGTTAGACTGTCGTAGGTATACATAAAATGAATAACAAATTATTGCTTAATTCTGACTTTCAAATTTGGAACAAATTCATAAAAATTAATGATGATTGTTTCTAATGTGTGTAAATGGAAAAAGGTAAACGAATTATGCATGTTAATTTATTTATTTTCTAGTATTGAAAACCACTCAAAGTGTTTTTAATGTCAAGTGAGAGTAATCTTTTCAAATGCAACTTATGCAACACCCAGTATACACATTATTATAATCTAGTCATTAATTAATGAATAATTGTATTTTTTTCTGATGCAGTGTTTTGTCTTTGTCATATAAATACGTGTACAGAGATGAATGCATCGGGGCAATGTGGCTGTTACGGATGGTTCAAACACAGAAAACAATTAGTATTTCAATAACTGTAAAGGAAAGGACCTGAACCAAAGCTGCTGGTTCTGCTGAACAGAGAGGGAGAGAGAACCCGAGTAGAGGATACGCCTGTCTAGGCTCAGGTCACGAGCCACGGGTGCTTCCCAGCGAGATGACTGAGTTGGTAGTGGACTGAAGAAGCTGAATGTACTACTGGGGCTCAGTGTCAGGGCCACGTGGAATGAGAAAGCTAGAGATCAATCAGCAACGTTTTGATTGGCAG
>CM026198.1:34301982-34316982 GCA_014839995.1 Xenentodon cancila | reverse complement strand
GAGAGGAGTACAGCCTATGGTCTGGTAAGGACTCCTGTTTGATGAGTATGTATCGTATTACTTTATTAAGTAGTAAGTGTGAAGTCTAACCGTTTTAATGTAACATAGTGCAAGAAAAAAAAAAGATAAACATAAAAGTAAATGAGAAGATAAGTAAAATCTAAAAAAGTAAAGTAACTGATCATCATTATTGGTGCTGAGTCTTATTTCGACCACCATTCTCAGAAATTCATGTAGAGAAATGCTGTAGTCCAGAACAGTCATGTCCCACAAACAAAATACTCCTGCCGCCTCTGGGCAGTGAAGCAGGGTCGCCCATCCCACCTCTCACGGATCTCACACCCATCATGATAAAGGGAAAAAAGGACCAAAGTCTTTTTGTTTTGCTCATCACTTTCCTTCTGTTCTCCTTTTCAACCCTTTTGCATTTGAGGTATTTTTCTGATTATTGTTGGTATTTGGAAGGCTCGAAAGGCAACTTCCCACTGTCACAGACGCTCGTCATAGCACAAGTAAAAAAAGGACAAAATCACTAAAAAGAGATCCTCAGACAGAACAGCAAAACAAAATAACAGCTTAAATGGATAAAAGCTCATCAGAAAAATCTCAAAGTGATACAAAAAAAGATTAATTTGATATTAATTAAGATATTAATTTGAGAGAGCAACTGCAACAGGCTGCCACTGGAGCAGTGTCATTGTTGAATTCTCAGCATGTGTGTGTTGCTCTTGTTCTCCCCCCTCCAAGTTCAACAATAATAATAATACTCATAATGCTTTTCCATCAGTCCTCTAAACTTTCTGGGGTTAATTTGCATAAACCATGCCTACGCATAAAAACAATCCATATATGGCTTTGCCTTTACCCAAACTGGTATTAACAGCAAAATATATGCCTACTTTCTTTTATAATATAGTAATCATATTTGCCGTCCTTCCCTCACTGGATCTTTGTAGCCTGCACAGTTTTAGACAGGTGTAGATAGGCTCTTCCTGATGCAACCCCACAAGTACAAGCAGAACATGTTACCCACATCACACAGGAGTTGAACGGGAGACCTTCCCACTGTGAGGCGACCTCGCCAGCTACCCGGCCACCGGCGCAACTCACTTTTGCATAATACGTCTGGATGTTCAGGGCGCTAGCGAAACACCAGATTTGTCCTCCTCAGCGCTTCACGCTCATCCATCTTATTTGCAAGAGACCGGACATTACCGATGATCACACTTGGAAACGCTGGTTTAAACTTCCTCTTTCTCTGTGTGCCGCTTTGCTTCTGCTTTACATCCACATCCACCCACCTTCAACTCGTGGGGGATTTGGAGCCTCAGTCTGGGTATAGTTTGGCTTATTGATATCTCAATCAGCTGCACATGCTTGCAAACAACTCACTGGTTGCTACGTTTACTCATCCGAAAGGTGTTTTTAAAGATGAAAAAAGCAACAAAGGAAATCCCTCAAGCAGCACAGCACCAAAGTGGTAGTCCTGCTTGGTCTCAGCTGTCAGCTTATGACACCAGTTTCATAGAACTGAATCAAGCTATCCCTTTGAGGACGTTTAAAAGATCTTAAAGAGTGAGAGGATGCCTGAGGAAAGGATCAATATGATGGAAAAGTATGCTGGTCTTTAAGAACAAGGAAGACGTGCAGCCACGGAGAAATAGAAAGAAAAAAACTGATAGGTCATACAATAAAGTTATGATGGAAAAGTAGAGAGGGAGCATCACAGGGAGCTCCGTTGCGTCTGTGTTGACCTTGAGCAAGCACATGGCATGGTGCTGACAGAGGAGTTGTATTGTCTCAGGAAGTCTGGAGTGGTAGAGAAGTATGTTAAAGCAGTACAAGACACAAATGGTATCTGTAGGACGGTGGTGAGGTGTCCTGTAGGTGTGACAGAGGAGTTCAAGGTGGAGGTGGGACTGGATCAAGGATTGCCTCTGAGCCCACTGTTGTTTTCTACGGTGATGGACAGACTGACAGATGAGGTTAGACAGGAATCTTCATGAACTTTCACATTTGCAGATGACATAGTGATCTGTAGTGAGAGCAGGGAGCAGATGGAGGAAAACCTCAAGAGATGGAGGTTTGCACTGGAAAGGAGAGGAATGAAGGGTAGTCGCAGCAAGACAGAGTACGTGTGTGGGAATGAGAGGAACCCACGAGGAACGGTGATGCTACAGGGAGCAGAGATAAAGAAGGCGGATGACTTTTAGTGGTAAAGATAAGCATTTACAGAAGAGAGATGGTGAAAGTATTGGTAGAAGGATGATGAGGTTGGACCTACCAGGAGACGTCTAGAGGAAGACTAAAAAAAAGACATGAAGTTAGTTGGCATGTGAGAAGAGTACAAGAAAATAGGATTAGATGAAGGTGAATGTGAATGAGTCCTGAGGGGAACAGGAATAACACAAGTGTCAAGATGAATATTCAATACTTGCACTCATTTCCATATATCTAAAATTAAGAGTCAAAAACGAACCAACCTCATGGTACTCGTACCACGTAGGGTAAAGTGCAAAGTGACAGACAGGATCCCGTGGGGGATCAAATCTTGTGTATGAGATCTTGTGCATAAGTGAGTCAAACCAACACACCTGCACCTGTGAAACAGAACTATGGAAATTACAGGCATCACGGCCACGTGTGTGTTTGTGTTACGTGAAACCATATTTTGATCACATGTTCTCTTCATTCAAATCCATTGTGGTGGTGTATTAAAATAAAAACAAAAAAAAGCAATTATATAAAAACTGACATTGCCCAAACATTTATAGACCTTACTGTAGATATTTATTGCAATGGTATGAGCTATTGCACAAACAGAAACAAAGGAGGGGAGAAGGACAGGACATTAGTGCAGTATTCAGGCTGAGAACTGTTCTCAACAACGTTCCTGGCCCTGCTCAGGCTGCTTGAGTAATGGATAATGAGTACTATATTTGAGATGTATATATATGGGAACAATTTGAATGCACAGCTTTATAAATCTGCAAATTTCTGCCGTTTTGCTTACATATAGTTTGCCACTTGAACTAAACAAAGCGTTATGCATCTGGCCCCAGGTGTCGGCCACCTTTGCAGCCAGCTTGGTGACGAGTCCAGCCATCGGTGCCTACCTGTCGGCCTGGTATGGGGACAGTCTAGTGGTCTTGCTGGCCACACTGATTGCCCTAGTCGACATCTGCTTCATCCTGCTGGCTGTTCCAGAGTCTCTGCCGGACAAGATGAGGCTCAACACCTGGGGGGTTCCCATATCCTGGGAGCAGGCGGACCCTTTCGCTGTCAGTAACCACAGAATCACACTCCAGTATTTGATTTTCAGGTTGAATAATTAGCTAAAGGCAGACTGTTGTGTTTCCCATTACAGCTAATTTATTTATTTATTTACTTGTTTTTTTAAATTTTGATTCTCACTGCTTGGCCCCATTATGTAAGTGTAATGTGGTGAAGGCACCTCAGTGTTCATCAAGGCAGTAGCTATTGTTAATGATCTAATGATGCTGTTAAGTTCCAGGGTCTAATTTTAGAGTTCGCAACAACGATCTTTAAAAATCCTTGTTGCAAACTCTGAAATTAGACTTAATGAAATGAAATTGAAATGAAATTAAAAACGAAAAGATATTGTGCATATGGGTCAGATTCACTTTACCAGTTATTATATTTACTCCTTTTCAAGACCCTTGACAGATAACTGATGATGTGACAGTGCAGGGACTGACTTTCCTGAAACTCTGTCCACCTCTGTTTGCTTCTTATTTAGTCTCTGAGGAAGGTGGGTCAGGACTCCACAGTCTTACTGATCTGTATCACCGTATTCCTGTCTTACCTGCCAGAGGCTGGACAGTATACTCCAGCTTCTTCCTCTACCTAAGACAGGTGATGCACAGTGATACCACTTTTCTCCAGTGGTTCTAGATTCAGTGAAGGATCTGTAATGCTACTGGTTTAAGAGAAATGTTAAAACTAGTAGATTACAGCCATCCTGTCTGCACACAATATTTTCACAATAATGTTTTTATGTATGACATTTAACCTTAGTCAAAATACCATATTTGGTATGTTCCTTAGACTTAAAAGAAACATGAATCAAGGTAACTGGACTTCCTTTTCTCAGTGGTTTGAACATGCATCTCCTTCCACCCAGACGAGTTGGTGGGGAGTTTCAAGCTGATCCAGTTGAATGGATCAGCTCACTAGCTTATCCCGTCCTGCACAAATCTGTTAAAGCCCCATCACGTTGAGCCAGGCCCGGCGGTATGTCCACACACAGTAAAAAACTGAGCTACACTATACCAGGATATTCATTTTTGACCAAATCGCCCAGCCCTGCTTTGAGCAATACTTATTGGACGGGGAAATGTCAAAAGCTTGCAGGGCAGCTTGCTTCTAAATCTTAGTATTTGGGACCCCAACACTGGAAGGACACTGTTGTGTCTGTGTCAGCCTTAAAGACGTCCAGAATCCAAGCTGTTACTGCAGACACACTAACCTGAACCGACAAATTCAGTTGTGATGCCTCATTAGAGCTTTCAAAAAATTAACTGTTCAATGCTCTTAACTGTGATATGAAAGTGATTATAACTTCAAAAATGTTCTCTTTTACCAGGTGATCAATTTCTCCTCAACAACCCTTGCTGTTTTTATCGGCGTTGTGGGCATTCTGTCCATCGTAGCGCAGGTAACAAACACATTCACACAAGTCCCCCTATTTCTACTCTTATCCTCCTAAACATTACATAGCTGGATTACATGCACCTTCATGTGCAGGGCAAGAGTTTAGCTTCTCCAGTAGAGCGGACAGCCCCCTGAGAAGATCATGTGGAAAAGGCAAATGATTTTAAGCACCTCAGTTATCATAAGGAGCAACACCAGAGCATGTCTCTGACCTCAAACTGCATCATAAATGCGTGTACTTTTGAAGCTTTTAGTGTCAATACAGTTGGAGACAGAAGAAATGTGCCCATACTTTTAAATACCTTTAAAATATCTAGACAACAGTCAGAATCACTTTCACTAAGCAGAATAATTCAAAACTTTCAGCCTTGTGATGTCCAGTTCTGGTCCTTGAGCCTCACTGTCCTTAATCCATCCGTCCATCCGTCCATCCATCTTATTCCTTTTTAGGGTCACAGGGATCATGTCCTAGTCCTGGCACAAGGCAGGTGTGTACCTTGGACAGGTTGCCATTGATTAATTTAATTTAATTTAAGTATCAGACATTTTGTCTCTTTACTGCCGGTCCTCAGTGAAGTCACAGAGAAAACAGAGTTGACAAAAGTTGCCCTGCAAATGGACAAATCCATAAATGTAATTCAAACATCAGCTGCATTACAACAAGCACGAACGGTCTCATTCAAATGTTCATGTCTGAAAAAAAAAAAAATTACTTGACAATACTTTCTCAGGTCGAAATGGAAGAACCATGACGATCTTTTTGTTGGGTAAACATTTGAAACAATAGAAGTAAGTCGTCATCTCCCAATGCTTGAGATACGACTGCTGAGATGGACAGTGCATACCACCACTAACCAAACTACCAAATCTAAACCCGCCCAATGTGCAGATATTACAACATCACTTACATGTCAAAACCCACATCTGGCCCGCCACCTCATTCACCTCACTAACCCTAACCCTTATCTGACTTGTAAGAACATCCAAATATAATTATGTACTTAAAATGCAATTCTATTCTATTTTAAATTTAATGTTTTTTCTTCCCCGTGTCCAGACTCTCTTCCTCACCCTGCTGATGAGGACTTTGGGCAACAAAAACACTGTTTTATTGGGTTTGGGCTTCCAGATCCTCCAGCTGGCCTGGTATGGCTTAGGATCAGAGCCATGGTAAGACCCGAGTAGCAGGGCTGTTTGTACCTACAATTATTTCATGTAACAGTTTAATGTACCATTGCACTGAGCGTCGTGGGCGACCTCAGGTCCAACAGGGAGATTTGTGAGATTAGAAGTTTACCCAAAGGTTTGGATCACGTGGTAAACTGCTCACAGTTGCCGGATGGGGCGATATTGTAAATGTGTGTGTTCGTGTTTGTTGACAGGATGATGTGGGCAGCTGGTGCTGTAGCAGCTATGTCTTCTATCACCTTTCCAGCAGTCTCTGCTCTGGTCTCACAGTCTGCAGATCCAGATAAACAAGGTAACACATCAAGTTTCTCTACCCCTCAGATCAGTTGGTCACAGTGTTATTTTTTGGACTAATTAACAACTTGAAATAAATACCCTCAAAGAGGAAAACATGGCAGACAGAGTTTGTCTTTAGCGACGATCCTGGATCCTCATTACCACCGTGACCAGTCTGCGCTCTTCTGCAGGCGTTGTCCAAGGCATGGTCACCGGTATCAGAGGCCTGTGTAACGGTCTCGGTCCGGCTCTGTACGGGTTCATCTTCTACCTCTTCAATGTCAAGCTCAACACTATGGAGCCCATCCAGGGAGACTACAACATTGACCCCATCCCGCTGCACAGTCCCACTGAGGTACAGAATGACCCAACCCATCCCAGACACTGATCGCAGTTACCGCCAGACAGCGTTTAGGACCACTGCGCTGCATGTTCGGAGCGTTTCCCCAGTACCAATACACCTGATTTAAATGAACTGATCATTATCATTGTGTTTAATCACTGTGTCCAGTAGATAAAAGTTGTCCTATGAAAAACCGGGTTAATAAAACCTTTGTGGCCTTCTCCCCCCCATATGGGGAACTTTTTTAAACTTTCTTTTAGGAGTAAATACTCTACCTTTAAGAAAATATCTTCTTAAAAGTATATTATTTAACCCTAATCATGTAAGTACGTTTTTCCAGGCATTCATCAGGATATATTTCCAGTATAAATTTAGGGCAACCTTTTCTCTTTACACTTGTAAGGAAGAACATTCACAATCTGCCCCCAGACAGCCTGGGTTCTGAAGGTTGGCGTGTCTGAGCCTTCAGGCAGGCCTCCCACCAGTCCTCAGCAGACATCTGCATGTTCAGGTCTTCACACCACACGAACCTCTTGTTTTCTGAGGACGTTTGGGAGCAGTCCACTATGGTATTAGAAGCAGGACATCACATCCCTTTTAGGGTGGCGCCTTACAAACGAGCCAGACTGTCGCTCCACTGATCCAGGGTCTGAACAGCCCATAATAACCTTTCCTAGTGTCAGGTGCACTTTTGTATTTTGACATGTCTGTAATGTTGATTCAAATTCCCTGAAAGGAAACTAGCATTGGCCAAAATAGAGGATGGACATTTAGAAAACTGAAATCAGTTTGTGTCTCTTATGAACTGAGAGATATCTGTCCCTGGAACTGCTGCGATATAAATAAAATTGTATTGTTAAGCTGGTGAAATCCTACAAAAAGCTGGAATTAGAAAAAATTTACCTTCAGAACCTCAACATAACATAAACATGAGCCTGAAATATCACATTCAAGATGATCAGTGATATATTGATTTCAGTTACTTATTGTACGTAATCATTAGAAGTTTGCTGTATTTTTGTTATTTATATTTTACACCCTAATTATTTTTTAAAACTGTCCTGCAACATTTTTATCCTCAGAAAATAATTACTAATGAAAAGCTCAAAGCAACAAACACTCTTCCTCTCTCTCCTTCTCCCTCAGCGAGCCCTCGTCCCCGGACCACCCTTCCTGCTTGGGTCCTGTACAGTGGTTGTTGCTTTCCTTGTTGCTCTCTTCATCCCCGAAAAGAACTCCTTCTCCTCTGCTGAGCTCTCGCCAAGTGATAAGCAACACCCAGAAAGCAAAGAGTCGATGCCATCCCTGGCTGGCATCCACAGTAACACACCGCTCCCAGGCAGGGATGAAGAGAGTCCTCCCACCGCTAATGAGGAGGACTTTGAGCCACTGCTGCACGACAGCATCGTTTGAGAGACACGTAGATGGATCAGAAGGAAGAGATTCATTTCATTATTTGGTTAATTGACATTTTGTTATAAAAGCAAAAGAATTTTTGTGTCCAGATGTGAAAGATTGTGATTAAAAGACTCCTGAATGGTGGCATTATGTACGTATAGGGATGTATCATTCGTGAGGCCCTGGACGCAAAGAACTATGAGATGTCATCATGTTATTGGACTGAAAGGTCAAAGATAAAAATAACGTAAATTAGGATGCTTTTTTTTCCATCCTAGACTGATAGTCACTCTGCCAGCATCACGTTTTGTTTCTCTGATTGGTTGTCTCTCTCTCCAGCGGTGTCCAGAGACGGTTCTTCTGTGTCGGTTCGGACTCCCCCAAGAAAATCAAAGTAAAATCCACAGAAACCAAATCACATTTTTTAAGAGGGGTTGGGGGGAATTGGGCTAGGTGGCCAGGCTAGAGTCCGACAGGAAGGACAGTTTTAAATGGAAACTTAATGTTTCAACAACAAAAAAAGCAAAAAAAACTTTGTGTTAAGCTTGACATTGATTTGTGATTGAGGTGTTTCTTTTGTTTTTATTTTTAACTATCATTTTGAATGTTTTAAGGCTGCCTTTTCTGCTTGTTGTACAAACAACAACAACAAAACATGTATATGACAGTCAAAACATCAGTGTTGATTTATCCTTTTTTTTAATGAATTTTTTGTAAGACTGATTTTTAAATACTTTTATTTTGTACAGTATCTTTCATACGAGTAGATATTGATATAACAGTGTACTGTATGAATGTGACAAGTTATCATATGAGTCAACCACCTGAAATAAAAGATCACATATAATATCAGTGTTGATCTATGCAACATTAAACCAGAAGAGAAACAATCATTTTGGTTCAAGTAGTCAAAGGATTTAACAAACGGAGTAACTGTTTTTGAAAACAATGTCAGCCTCTTCTTTATTTGTTTTTATATTCATATCAAAGTCACCCCATCAGCTATGAAAACTGTTCTTTAATGCATATGTGACACCTTAGCATGACTAAGATAGAGTACCGTCTGAAAGTCTGCCAAAAGATGCGAAGGGGACAATACCTACTGGCTCTGTCGCCGAGACCAATCAGGTGGTGTACAGCAGAGCAGCAGTAATCCTAGAGATGCTTGGCTACAAGATCAACGAGAGAAGGCTGGAAACTAAGATCAAACCAGCACGGAGACATAACACCAACGCCTGTTGATATATGGATCTAAGAGCTGATCACAGAACAGAAACCCATTTACCTTAATAACAGAAATCCAAGAAAGAGTCTCAGGTTTGAGGAGTTGGAGAGCACGGCCTGGACCTGATCCACACCTACTGGCTGAGGACACTGACTGCCCTCCAAGACAACCCAGCAGCACAAGTGAACGAGCTGCTCACAGATGGGACCCACTCAGAATGGTTGACCTAATGGTTGATCTAATGGTTGACCTAAGGCTGCACGGTCCTCGTCATGGTGGATGCCCAGAAAGGGATGATCCCATCCAACTACCAGCCAATTACCTTCCTCCGCAGAACATAGAAGCTTCTGTCAGGTAACATAGCAGCTAAGATAGGTAGAGACATGGCTCTTCATACAAGTGTAGCTCAGAACGGAGTTGGGAGGGACACCAGGGAAGCAAAGTACTAACTATTGGTTGACAGGGCAGTTATTCATATAGCGTCTATTACAACACAAGTTTTCTCTAGGCGCTTTCTAGAGACCCATCTATACAGACAGGTGGAGGTGAACACTGGGATGGTCAGAGGGTGGGACTGCAGGTCAGGATGCAGCTCCTGAGGTTCTGGTCTGCACACATGTACAGAAGATAAAAAGAGGGGACAGACCAGCAACCAACAAACTACAAGAACAATGGAGAACAATTGTACTTATGAGATACTTCTTATTAATAATTGAGAATTGAGCTGAAGAAGAGAAGGAGAAACAGAGGAGGTGAGGGGCACCAGTCAGTGGATCATGTTGGGGTCCCCCTGCAGCAGGTCTACAGCAGTAGATCCAGGATGTAGCTGTGTTGAAGACCAGCTGCTCCAGTCTGGTCCTGCAGCTGCAGCTGTGACTACTGGTCCGAACACACTAAAGTTTACACCAACTATATGTTTTATTAAACAGAAATGTTTTAAGTTTGGTTTTAAAGGTGGAGGTGGTGTCAGCCTCCTTAACCCAAACTGGAAGTTGGTTCCATAGTGATGGTTCCTGATAACAGAAATCCGTCCTCCAAATTTACATGTGGATCTTCTAGGAACTACGAGTAAACCAGCTTTATCGGATAGACACCTGCTAAAGTAATTCCTCCTATCATGCGTAACGCTAACAATGTTAAATTCAAACGTTATTAAATAGTGGTCGGATAGGAGGGAGTTTACATGCGACACTAACAGATTATCAGGTTCTACACCGTAGACGAGGACCAGATCAAGAGTATGATCTATTACTGTTGGCGTCCATATGAATGTTAAAGTCGCCCACTATGATGACTTTATCTGTACTGATCAATAAACTAGATAAGAAATCTGAGAACTCAGACTGAAACTCCAGATAAGCTCCAGCAGGAGGCCGGTAAACTACCACTAACAAAACTGGCTTCTCTGATTTCCATTCAGGAGGTTTAGACTGAGCGTGAGGCTTTCAAATGTTTTACAATCACATTTAGGTTTGGATTTTATTGTAAGACTGGAGTTGTAGATCGCCGCTACTCCTCCACCTCGACCTGTGATTCTGGGAATATGATAATTAAAGTAACCGGACGGCGTCGATTCATTTAAACTAAAAAACTCTTCCTCTTGGAGCCACGTTTCTGTTCCGGGTCTCAGTAATTAGATCGTTTACTAATAGAGACTTGGAGCTTAAAGATCGTATATTTAGTAATCTGCATCTAATTTTTCGGTCTTTAGTTCGCACTAAATGTGGATTGTTTTTTATTTTCACGCTTGGTGAACTTTTGGAAGACGGGGAATTGACACCAATTCAAAGACTGCAAAATGAGGCAAACCAATCTGTGCACTGCCTGGATTGACGACAAGAAAGCCTATGCCTCAGTGCCATCTCAGTGAACTAAAATTCAGTTAATCTAACTTGCTGACAGTGGATTTAGCATTGGTGGGTAACATGCTGGGAAATGATGGTTTGTGCAGTTGCTTCTTCAGCCTAATGAGCGTTCCAGAGCAGTCACCCCTTCCATCATCTCCTCTGCTTCCGACACCTGCTGATGCCGACAATCCATGGAAAGCCCAGTGTCAAGGAAGGAATTATGGTATTGCTTGAGAAAGTCTGAAGTGGCAGAAGAGAATGTTACAGTGGTACAGAACACGTATAAAGTTGGCATGACAGCTGTGAGGTTTGAAGGAGAGATACATGGGTTTCTTTGAGAAACCTGTATACTAGTTCAAAATTAATATATAATCAATCAAAACAGCCTAGCCATGAAACCATACAGTTTTCAACCCTTGGCCACAGAAGGTGGCCACGGGTTCTGACCCATTCTTTGACAGAACAATCTGGCAAAGAATGACTTAGATGAGCCGGAGAAACACGCCCACCATCCGGGCTACTCAGTAGACAAAGACGAGACACAGAGGGGCCGGGCAAACAGGAAAGGCAACAGAATCCTAACTTCTATTCACTTCCACTTATCCAAAACTGGGTTGCAGAGGTAGCAGCCTAAGCAGAGAGGCCCAGACCTCCATCTGGGCAGCCACCCTCCTCTTCTGGGGGAATATTGAAGCATTCCTAAGCCAAAACAGTGACTACTAATCCCTCCTAGATGACTGGCCTCGCCCAGTCTGTAAGGGAGTGTACAGGCACCCTACAGACAAAACTCTGCTTGTATCTGCAGTCTTTCAGTCAAATCCCACAGTTCATGACCGTAGGTGATGATAGAAACATAGACAAACAGAAAGCCTCGCCTTTTGGCTCAGCTCTCAGCAAACGCTGATAGAGCCTGAGATTCAACATCTGAAGCATGTTGGGGGAATGCCTGCATTGTAATTGTCTCATGAAATTAACATCCACATTTGATCAAGGAAAATAAATTAAATTCACTGATGATTAAATTGTAAAGGTTAGACTGCAAATATAAAAGAAATGACTTGCTCCTGAATTAAACACTGGCATGTTACGATGACAAGGTTTAATTTAGAGCTATGTAGCTGTTGGAGAATACAGAGGTTCCCAGACAGAATTACATATTTTGATTAATTTCACCACAGGACAGCTATCAATTTTGCTTAAGACCATTAAATGAGCTTTGGTCAGCACAAGAATGCGTTTCTGGATTGTGTTCACATATGTCTTCCTTTTTGCATGATAATCTGCATTTGTGGATTACACAGTGACCTGTGTTCAGACAGTGAGTCCATGCAATGTTTTCCTGCAGAGAATCATACCTGTTTTCAATGCAGTGCCACCTGAACGCCCAGAGATCCCGAGCATCAAGTTTTGACCTTCAGCCCCTCAGAAGTGTGTACAGCACACAAAAACCAAATACAGATATAGAAATCAGAAGCCTTTAAGCTCCTCCACTGTTTGAGCCCAGCACAAAGCCACTTCCTCTTCACCCCCTTGGATGCACACGATGGACAGCTCCAGATAAGCAACGTTGACGAAAGTAAGCACCTGCTGTTACTGCTTTAACAACTTTTTTTTTAGGCAGGCCAGCAGGGAACATGCTTTTGGAATTTGTTATTAATGTAAGCAAAGAGAGATGATGTAGAATGAAAACTGATGGTGACAAGGGGATATGGGTGGAAAGTAACAAAGACAGACGTCCCCGTGGTGGGGGTCGTTGGTGGTCAGGATGACTGTTAAACTGTATCCCAGACACCATCCCAGCTGAAGTCAGGGTGGATGTCTGGGACGTCTGCCCACCAAGACGCATCGACTGGCACAATAACATGTTTTCTTCAGGTTAAACTGATACAGTCTAGACAGCGCCCTCTTCCTTTATGACTGCCCGGGTGCACACAGCAGGACTACAAAGACATGGTTGGAGCTGGGTGTGGAAGAACGTCACAGGGCACTGTTTGGCTCACCCAGCACGTTTTCAGATGAACTGGAATGAAGATTGTTTGCCATGTTTACTCGATCAACATGAATGGTGACCTCATCAATGGAAAGACTTCCAGAAGAACAGGAACCAAATAAAAAAAAATGTTTACACATTAAGCACAACAAGGCCAAAGTGTTTTATTATTTTTTATTAAAAAAAGGGGAAAATCACATCAGAATGAAATACTTTAAGACTGTTCTTTCATGTCATTACAGTCCACATTGGTGTAATTCCTTCTGGCTAATCTTGTCCATGGAGAGTATATTCTTAAATAAATGTACACGTATAGATATGTTTAGTTCCTTCATTCTTTTTAAATAACCTTCCTTTAAAAAATGTTTTTCCATGTTAGATCATCTACATGTATCAATATCTCTGTTGCTTTTCTGGTATGATGGACAGATTACTTTATAAACAAACCCTTTAGGTAAAGCCTGACAACAAAAATATGACAAATAAGCAGAATGAACACACACGTAAAGTACATACACACATGCTATACTGTATGATTGACTGCTTATTTACTTTTTTTTTTTTTTAGATGCTCAATTACTAATCTATTAAACCTTAATTTTACCAGGAAGTCCCTTGAGTTAAAGCCTCTCTTTTGAGGCAATGAGACACAGTGATACAGTATGCATAACAAAGTAAAAACGTACGTCCTATTAAGATGTCATGAAATCATTTAGGTGCACCAGTGCAAAGAGAAAAATCTAATAAAGCTTACAAGAGCAGAGCATTCAATGAGGACATCATAAAACAATTTATGCTCGCAAGTAGAGTTTAAAATTCGTTCAGGTTAATAAAATGCTGAAGCTGTGGTGAATATGGCAGATTGTTCCATGTTCAAGGGGACGCGTAGGAATAAACTTTATTTATTTATTTATTTATTTATTTATTTATTTATTTATTTATTTATTTATTTATTTATTTATTTATTTATTTATTTATTTATTTATTTATTTACCAAGTTCTGAGTGGATTTTGGGGACTTTGAGGAGGAGCTGATGTAATGAGAGGGGTTGTACCCACTCCTGGAGAGGCATGAGGCGACTCAGATACGGGTTTTTTTTGCCCAAAACGGCCTTGTGTGTAAATAAAAACAAATGCAGCTATGCAACAGTTTACATGTGCTCCAGTAGAGGGCGACCTCCCATCACAGTCCTGTCCACTGTCTGCTTTGTCACAGCAAAGCCGCCCCTGTGTCCGTTCTTCTTGTTCTTATTTTGACTGTGCTAATAAAATACTCACACTTGTTGGTTGTTTGTTTGTCAGTTTCCAACGGAGGTGGTGGCTGTAGGAGGCTTCAGTGATCATGAATGTAACAGTGGAGGTAGAAGCATCCAGATGGACTGCATTCTTTGCAGATGGTGTAATCTGAGAGAGAGTGGAGAGGTCAAGATGATGGCAGGGGAGGACGTTGCCAGAAAGTATACAATGGTGGTATGTAGGACAACAAAGGGAGAACAGAAGAAAATGAATGAGTGGAAGTTAAAGAAAGAAGGCTGCTCCATGATCTTCAGGACGGAGGTGAGGAGGTCTGGGTGGTGGAGAAAAGCAGGTAGATCATCGGGCAACTACAGCAAATGTTTAAGAAGATGAGCAGGGAGGTGCTCAGTGTTTGCTCTAGATATAAAAATAAATATATACAAATAAAAAGGTACAGGGACATAAAGAAGAAGTTAAATAACAAAAGAGATGAAGGAAAGTACAGAAGGATTTGTACTATTTAAATGAGACATGCTAGAAATGGGAAGGACGTGCAGAGGTTAGTAAGGACCAAGAGGGGACTGCATTTTAAAATGAGGACAGTGTGAGACTGAGAGACAGAGAGAGAGAGAGAGATACAGAACGAGAGAGAGAGAGATACAGAGCGAGAGAGAGAGAGAGAGATACAGAGAGAGAGAGAGAGAGAGACAGAGAGAGAGAGAGAGAGAGAGATACAGAGAGAGAAAGAGAGAGAGAGATACAGAGAGAGAGAGAGAGAGAGAGACAGATAGAGATACAGAGAGAGAGACAGAGAGAGAGACAG
>CM026198.1:34257921-34295421 GCA_014839995.1 Xenentodon cancila | reverse complement strand
TGATTAGTACCTGTGACCTGTTATTGTTGTTGTAGTTTGTGTTAATGAAGAACAAGACCTTCAGCTAAATGAACTTGTACTGGGTTTGGATGGACACCGAAGTAAGGACAGGATCAGGACAAACTATTGCATCCAGTAGAGATCCTGCATCATTCCCACTGGTGTCGAGGTTTTCCAACGTCATCGTCAAAAACCCGTACCCCTCTCAGCTGTCACTCAATCCATTCCAGACCGCTGCATGAGCGTCCCCCCCCCACACTAAAACAATGAAACGTTGCACCTGAAGAACAATATATTAAGTCAGAGCTGAGTAGCAGCTTTTTATTAACAACTTTTTACACTTTTTATTTCAACAACTCTATATTTACAAGAGAGCTGGGATAAAAAGTTTATTTAACTATACTGATTTAACTGTATGATGTTATCAATACTCCTTTCATAATTAAAAAGGAATTCATTGCACCCTATGTCATTGCATTTATTTATTTTTGTGCTTCCGGAGAGGGCTAGTTCCTGGACCTGCGTCAGACTGCAGAACATCCATAATTACATTGATTTGATTGTGAAGATATTATACATTCATGCTGACAAATGTCAATGTAATTGTACACGTTGCTAAAAAAAACACAGAAACAGAAAAGGCTTATAAAATTTGAAATTTGTTGCTGACTCAAAGTATAAAAAATGTCTGTAAACTTTGAAATTACAGCCACAACAAATTTGGGAATTTGTTTAGAAAGCAGGTAGGAAACCTTCATGGCTACCTGAGGTTCTGCATGTTTCCAAAAATAATAATAACGTGGAGAATAAAAATTGGTCATTTTCCAATTCCGTTCCCTTCCTGTCAAAGGCGACGCCGCTACCATCATGGCCGAGAGCCGAAGCCAGTCCAGCCCACTAATGGCTGCGAGACACTAAAGCAGTCTGCACAGAAAACACTGACTGCACTGTAATGGTTTGCTAGAAATCTATCCTTTTTATATCACTAGGCAACTGTCAAAAGAAAGAAATAGCAGTATAAACCCTAAACTTTTCCAAAAGTCAAACTTGTTCTTTTTTAAATTGGCTGAGTTTAATTTAAGGGTTCTTCTCCAAAGGCCGAAACCTCTCAACAATCAGCAATTAGGATCCTCCGTTTTTGTTTTTAGGACATGAAAATTATAGCTGGTGTATGATTTAACAATGTGTACTTATTTTCTATTTGAATAACATGTTTATAAATTAAAAGAGAATTCAGAAAATAGCGCTTATTTCATATATAATTAGTGCTGTAAGTGAAGACTGAGACTACAAACAATTGAAAGAATAATTGAAAGACAGTGTTACATGTTTAGACCCTCACTCGTCCTTTCAACATTTCTACAGTCGTGAAGGAAAACATTAATTAGCCTGGACAAAAATATGGTGCGTCTGCTTAATGTTCTGTCACTGAGCCTCGTAAGTTCATCACTGTAAACAAGTGGCCTTCTGCACCTCCAGGCAGGTATGTCGCTCTGCTCCTCATGAGCAAACTGCGCCTGCTGTCCACGGCTGGAAGCGAGCGTGTCTTCTCCAGACTGGATGTTTCAGCTACGTTCACAGATGTTCAGAAGGATCTAGATCAAAGCACACGGAAGTCCACTTCTGAATTGAGTTTTAGGTGTTTTTTCTGAGTGTTTTGGGTCAATATCCTGTTGGAGGAGGCATGAGCTTTCTGACGCTGAGCAGCACATTTTCCTCTGCGAAAGCCTTGATGGTCCTGAGGTGTCATTGTACCTGCACAGAGTCGAGACACGCTGTGCCAGATCCAGCAGAGCAGCCCCAGAATATAACTGAGCCTCGTCCAAGTTTCATGGAAACTACAGGCTTCTTTTCTGTCAAGGGTTCCCTCCTCACATCTGTGAACACAGAACTGACTTGACTTTTCCTTTTCTGAAAAGTAAATATGTATCTTTTATACGACGGGAGAGAACCAACTAATTTGTCCATGTGTGTATCTAGATATTTTTATGTATTTTAAATGACTAATGTATTGAATTGAATATAATGTATCATGTTTATTGTCTCTGAAGCAGGAATAAAGCCTGTTTGATTCAGAAATTACTAGGCTGCCACTTAGTCCTTCCTCCATAACTCAGTTATAGATGTTGATAAAGTATTATTGAATTCAATCAAAAGTTAGGAGTTTGTCAAAACAAACAAAGTAAAAAACAACAACAACAACAAAACCAACACAGTTGTATTATTTATTTGCCTGGGTTCGGGTTCGGGTTCGGGTTATTGCAAAGACCAACCACTAGGGGGCGCCACTCTCCACTATCGTCACTAGAAAACCACCTACCTGCTGGAGACTGAGACCTTGTAGTTTTACAGAATGGCAGGATTTGTATGTGAAATCATCTCAGCTACAGTAAACTACAAATGTTCTGACTTGCTGGTGTTTGTGGAGATTTTTTTCAAGCGTTGCTATGGAGATACCGTAGCTTTGGCTGTGGGACTCTAACTTAGAAAGTCTTGGCCTACTTAAAGCTAAATCATAAATATATCATAAAAACATATTTTATTATGAATTAACTCAATGTGCTTTCAAATAAACCCAAAACATGAGAAAGGATTGCAGTTAATGCAAAATACAAATATAAATGTAGAGCAAAGACCAGTGTTTGTGTCCACATGTGTATGAATGTGTCTGATATACAAAAGTGATAACAACATCGGGTCATACAGCATATTAAATAACAATAACATCTAACATGCCTTAAGCAAGCAATGCATACAGTACATGCACACACACAACTTTCACAACCACTTGTGAAATGTTGGCCAGTAAAGAGAGTAAAGTTCTGGGTTTGTTTCTAAACGCAGATACAGTTGCAATTGACCTCAGGTCAGGAGGTAGCCTGTTCCAAAGACCTGCTCTCCAGTAGCTGAATACATCCTCAGCACACTTGGATGTAATTCTGGGAACAGCTAAAAGGCTGGCATGTGATGACCTGAGATCTTATCAGGTTATAAACAGTGAGCATGGCAGAGATGTACTGAGCGGCAAAAGCACTGAGTCCCTCCTGAATGAGGAGGATGTTGAAAGTTCTACCATCCTGCACTGCAACCTGACAAGGTGACTCAGGTAAAGGTGTAATACAACCCCAAAACAGAAGAACTTGTGAACAGCATGGAAAATACTGCTCTCACATTTACTCCAACTTGTTTTTCTTTGAGAATAGTTTGAAACCTAAATATGTCATGCTTTTAATCATCACCTTAATTTCATTTGTTTGTTAATATTCAGGCCACAACACATGTCAAAGACAGCTGGTATGAGAGCAATTATGCGCTAATATGATAATAAGGATGTTAAAAAAATTTAAGAAAAGATGATTTCTTTCAAATCAGTTACATTAACTTGTAATTATAATGATTTAGTGGAGAAAATCAGCCCTTAGCAGAGGGCCCCAGACCCCAGACTAACAGAGCACCCCCCACAGAATACCACGAGGACACGCTGGAACGCCTCCTCCAGCTGTCAGCTGTGTCAGGAGTCCCACATGTACACATGGCCTGTTGGGACTCCTTCTTCAGCCTGATAGCATCACTTACTTACGGTGTCCACCTCCAGGTTCGGGGATTGCTGCCCCTACAGGAACCAGAGACCTTGCGTCCTCAACTTTGGGCTGGCGCATTGACAGTGAAACTAGAGAACATGCCTCCCTCGAAATCTGGGAGAAGCTCTCCTGCAGGTGGGAGTTGAAGACCTCCCTGACAGAAGGTCCGGCCAGACATTCCCAACAGGCCCTCACAATACGTTTGGGTCTGCCCAGTCTGTCCAACTTCCTCCTCCGCCAGCGTATCCAACTCACCACCAGGTGGTGATCAGTTGAAAGCTCAGCCCCTCTCTTCACCCGAGTGTCCAAGACATATGACCGAAGATCAGATGACAATGAAGTCGATCATTGACCTCCGGCTTAGGGTGTCCTGGTGCCACGTGCACTGATGGACACCCTTTTGCTTCAACATGGTGTTTGTTATGGACAGATTGTGACTAGTTCAGAAGTCCAATAACAGAGCACCACTCGGGTTCAGATCGGGGAGGCCGTTCCTCCCAACCACCCCATTCTGGTTTCACTGTCATTGCCCACGTGACCACTGAAATCCCCCAGTAGAACAACGGAGTCCGCATTCGAAGCACTATCGAGTACCACTTCCACGGACTCCAAGGATGCCAGGTACTCTGTGCTGCTGTTTGGCTCGTAGGCACAAACAACAGTAAGAGACCTTTCCCCGACCCGAAGGCGTAAGGAAGCGACCTTCTCATTCACCGGGGTGAACTTCAACACATGGCGGCTGAGCTGGGAGGCTATAAGCGAACCCAAACCAGCTTGTCGCCGCTCACCCTGGGCAACTCCTGAATAGTGGAGGTCCAGCCCCTTTAAAGGTGCTGGGTTCCAGAGCCTGAACTGTGCATGGAGGTGAGCCCAACTATCTCTAGCCAGTACCTCTCAACCTCCTGCACAAGTTTTGGTCCAGGGATTGGGTCGCCGATGGCACTCCGCCACGACCATTACCCAAACCACCCTGCACCAGTCACTCATGAATTTCCCTGTGGGTGATGAGCCACTACAAGGTGGGCCATGCTGCCGTTTTGGGATGAGCCTGGCCGAGTCCTATGGGCAAAGACCCGGCCGCCAGGGGCTTGCCTTCGAGCCCCAGCTCCAGGCCTGGCTCCAGGGTGGGCTCCCGGTGACGCCAATCCGGGCGACGTAACGGTCCTTATTTTTTCCTGATTGGTTTGTGTGTGTTTATTGTATTACTATTATTTTCAAAATTGCTTACTTTCTGTTCTTATTTTTATAATAATAATAGTCATAAATGTTTTTTTTTGTAGTGATCTCACCACCGACATCCGCAGTCTCCGCTTTATTCGTGGCAGTAATTTCAGATATTAGGCCTTGTGCTTGTGTTTCACCAGCCCCGATTTCCTCATTACATTTCCTCATCAGCCCAGTCCTCATCACTGACGCCTGAAACCTCCTTCTCGTCTGTCAGACTCCCCCTGGCCTTTTTTGGAAAGATCGTAACATCCATTCTTTAGTGTAGTCTTTTTCTTTTTCTTTATCCATATTTGTTTTAGTGTGTGTGTGCGTGCGTGCGTGCGTGCGTGCGTGCGTGCGTGCGTGCGTGCGTGCGTGCGTGCGAAATGAAAAAAGTGCAGAACTCGCAGAAACAACCTGTGAAAATGAAATGTAGTCATGTAGCAACCACTCTGCATCTGGGAACCCCTGTGGGGTAAACGACAGCGGTCTACAGGCTGTGGCGTTCGGAATAAGGGCTGAATACACATGTGTATTTGATTTTAATGTGTTCATAAAAGTCATGGAATAACAGACCTGTAGACTTGTTTGGACAACGTTTTTCTACTTCTCTACTAACCCTCTGTGAGAATGCACCGATGTTCTAGTGTTAAAACCATATTTGACTATATTTCATGCATGTTGTCCAGCCTAGTCACCAACTGGTTGAGTCAACAAGTCAACCAAAAATGTGTTTAAAAAAAATAAGTTGTTCTTTTGTTTCTCTCATGCCAAAAGGCTAATAAAAACAATTGGGGGAAAAATCTTGAGATAGGTTGTCATGCATGAATGTAATGAAACAAGGAACCTTCTCTCTTGTTATTGACTTACTACTTAGTTTCAGGATTGATCAAAGAATCTCACACACACACACACACACACACACACACACACACACACACACACACACACAATCATAGTACTAACAACCAATATATATGAAAACAGTTTTTAAAAAGAAAAAAAAGTTTAGCGGCGTAAGGAATTTCTTTTTGACATAAGATGATGCAGTCACAGACTCACAGCTGTGCAGCGCTGCATCGTGGCTGAAGACAGGATGCTTCTGTGACCTGCAGTTATGTTCGCGCCCTGTTGGCAGTGTTGTTTTTGAGATCTAAGACAGGAACACCTCGCTCACGCCTACACTTCGCCAGCATCGACATAGCTGCTATCCACTAACTTTGATTAGAGTGACATTGTGGAGCTGTTGTGTCGAGGTGGAACTCTGGCTTCCATCAGGAGTTGAGGAAAGTTTCACTTTTCTTACACAGTCAACTGGCAGGAGCTCTGTCATTGGTCCGCTGTATGTTATATCATCTGTGAAATATATATATGTACATTTATATATATATATATGGTTCTCTGTCAACTTAGGGGAATGTCGTTTGTTGAAGTTTAGGATTGAAGTCTTTAACAAAGTGCTCTATGAGGTTTGGAGTTTCAGAACAATCTTTCATGAACTTGCGTGAAACTTTGTGTTTATTTCCAGTTTCACTTTACAATGAAATACTGCATTGTTGGAGTTGGAACTGATGGATGTGAGACAGTAAATACTTTTATTGCAAATATTGCATTGTAAATGACAGAGAAGTCATATGCGGAAGTGGTGTCTGCCCTTTGAAAGAATCTAGCTGTAGGGACATGGTAGAAAAGTACTGGAAATGATGCAGTACAGCGGTCTGTGTCGTCTGGATGCAAAGTCAGAACATTTTAGAGGTGAACGGTCTGGGGAGAGGGTTTGCATCACTAGAGAGGCTCTGCATTCTGATGCCATCACATGGATGGAGAAACAAAAATCAGGCTTCAGAGACGCATTCACATACTGATTGCTGGACAGATTCGGTTCAATAGGATGGGGAACGCTGCAAAATGTAACACCTTCATTTGGTTCAGTTAATTTCCACACTGCACTTTAGAAAATGGACCTTACCACCTGAATAACTTTACACAGTTACAGCCGCTGCTCATTTTAGTGGTTCGTGCCTGGGGTGCTCAGAAAAAAGAATAAAAGCACGAGGAAGAACATATTAAAGTTTAGATGTGCTTCTACTTATTCTCGACGATGCTGCTTACACACTCCTATCTTGGTTTTTAAGGTCATTTCCAGAGGGCAGAGGTCCAACAAACCAAGAGGCTCAAACCATGTTCAATTACTGACTCAGTCGGGCCAGAATGACCGTTGAGGGGGCCTTTGGCCATCTAAAGGGCAGGTGGAGATGTGTGAGATGTGATGCACATATTTCCCTGGTCAGCCACATCATCTCACCATGTTGTGTTCTACACAATTTCTTTAAAATTCACAATAGGAAGAATAGGAAGACGAGGATCCTGGCGCTGATGAAGATGATGATGGTGTGGTGGAGTCTGAGAATTCCATCATGGGGACAACACAAGGAATGCACATGTTCCAATTTTGTACAAAGAGCGACTAGGTTTCATAATCAGTAAACGACATATAACAAGTATGTCCATCCACAGCAGCTTTTTTACTGATTCTGTTTTGTAATTTTTGTTTTTTTGCACTATTTAAAACATGCTATTGGCTTGTTTTTTTTAAAGCTTTCGCCATGTTTTAATGTTCAACATGCACTGTTATTTGTAATAAACAGCCATGACAGCGTACACTTATCTCCATCTTTATTGTGACGTTACCATCAGGAGACATCCGCTCCTTCATAGTCAAACAGCTGAAAGGTGAGGATTTCTGTATTTGTTTGTTTTAATACCAGAAAAAATGATTAAGTAAATAAATACATAGTAAAAACAAGGGGTAAAGAGGCAGCTGGGATTAACAGAAGTACATGAAAATATGTGAATTTACCTGCAAACACGGCAAAAGAGAATTCAAATGCAAATTAAAACGCTTAACATTTTCAAAACAAAACTGTTCTTCACATTAAGTAAAATGCAATGAAATTTGATGTGATTTGCATTTTGCAGGCAAACTTGCTTCTATTGGTGCTACAGGATGTTCGCAGGTCTGCTGATGCCACGTTGTGAAGGCCGGTCGTAGAAAAGCTTCAGACACAAAAACGTGTCGGACCGATCGGTCCGATTCTGACCTGAGGGTCCCCAGGAGGGTTGACTTCCGTAAACTTCAGTCCCCTGAGAACACAAAGTATATTACTTTAAGTATGTCATTGCTGTGGTAAACTCATACAAATGTGCATCTATATGAGTAATAACCAATAACCGTTTGAAACATGTGAAAAATTACAGCTCAAACTTAACGACTTAAAGCCAACTTTGTGTGTATGTGGAAAAAACTACTGACTTGTTTTTTTATGTCTGATAACATCAAACACAAAACACATATCTGCATGCAGAGAACACACACACACACACACACACAAGCACACACACACACACACACACACACACACACACACACACACACACCACACACACACACACACAAGCACACACACACACACACACACGCACGCACACGCACACACACACCACACATGTGCACACACACACACACTACACATGCGCACACACACACACACACATCACACATGCGCACACACGCACACACATACACGCACACACACACACACCACACACACACGCACACACACACACACCAACGCACATGCACACACCACACACGCACACACACACACACACACACGCACACACCACACACGCACACACCAACGCACACGCACACACCACACACGCACACACCACACACGCACACACATACGCACACACACACCCCACACACACACACACACACACACACGCACACACACACACACACCACACACGCACACACACACACACACACACGCACACACACACACCACACACGCACACACCACACACGCACACACCAACGCACACGCACACACCACACACACACACACATACGCACACACACACCCCACACACACACACACACACACACACACACACACACGCACACACACACAAGAAGAAGAAAAGAAACACTTACAACTTGAGTCCAACTATCGAAGCGCTGGAACAGATGAGCCGGCTCTGCTGCTGTTTCTGTCCAAGGAACCTCCTCTTGGAAAAACTCAAAAACATATTCAGAGTTGGTTCTGCTGAGGATAACATCCAGGACATCACACCAAACAAACGTTTTCTCCTCTTCCCCGAGCTACCACGCCTCTATAGCAAGTCACGCAGCTTAATAAATTGCTGTCGCAGTTTTTTTTAACCTCTATATGACCCTGACCTGTGTGCTATCATTTTCTCTTTTAACAGTTTAAAAACTTCGTTGTTGGGGCCCCAGATAGCTCAGTTGGTTGAGCGGGTGAAGTGTACACAGAGGCCAACCCCCCGCGTGCAGGTGACTCAGGTTCAAATCCCTGCCTGTGGCTCTTTACCCGTGTTTCCGGTCTAGCCACTTTCAAAACAAAGGCCACTATATGGATATATATATTTTTTTTTATAGCTCTGACCATATTTTGTAAGCACCTGCCCTGCACCTCCTCAGGACTCCACATCTGACTTTCTCTTTTGTTTTATTTGCACTCTAGACTTTTCTACCTTTCTAGGAGGAGGTGGACCACTTTGGTTCACCTCCTCTCTTTGGTTCGCTGGAAGGTTCGCCTGCATTCCCACTGTAAGCAAACCCCTCCAGTAAGAACAGTAGCAGACCAGAGTTCACTTTGGATCTCCCAGAGTTTGGTTGGGCGTTCACAACTGCCCAAACAAAGTGGACTATCCATAAAAAATAAAAATAAATCTAGTCAGTTTAAACGAGGTCAAACAGCTTCAGTGTGAAAGCCCCCTAAAAGTCTCTGTATTCATGTGAGTTCCAGGTTAAATTGAAGTTAATATATTAAAGCAAGTTTTAAACTGATGAGCCAGATGTTTGAAAGGTTGATAAAAAAAAAATAGTTACTTGTGTATTCATTACTGCAACTGTTTTTTCACTGAGGGTTTGCATTTACACTTTATGAAAATGTCCACTGTAAAATTATGTCCAAAGGCTATTTTCAATTAAGTCCATTAAAGCCACAAAATCTTTAAAAAAAAACTAAAAAAAAAACCTGTTAATAAGTTAACAATGACTCAAGTCTCTAATTCACAAACACAATGAGCCACATTCATGAAATCTTCATAAATCTGAGTAGATTTGCACATAAATGACCTCTAAACACCTACTTTGGAATCACAAATGTTATGTAAGAACATGTATATGTTGATAAATCCCAGCTGACTGCAGGTTGGGACAAAACTACCACTGAATTAAAATCTGGTCACATGATCCCTGAACATCAGCTTGTCACAGGGTCCAGCTGGTGCTCGTCGAAGCTCCACCAGTCCCTGTTTTCACGCTGACATTATTGGTGTTGAAGGTTGTTTCAGTGGCAACATCAGAAACGAGGATGGATGGACAGATTCGGCCAGAGTGAAGGTGCGTTAACGCTGGTTAGCATCACCGCTCAGCAACTCCAGTCATCTCCTTTGAGGGTCCTGGGAGCCCGTCTAGAGCCCTGCCAGTCCTCATCTGAACTCCAAAATTACTCATTTTAAAAGCATTTCAGAGGTGGCATCATAGATGAAGATGGATTGACATATTTAAGAAAGAATTAACGGAAGGTAAACTAGCTACCTTATAGAAAATGGGCTACGGTGGGTATGCTCCGGGTGGCCTCGGCCTCCAGAGTTTGGGGTGATTGTGGGGTGTTTTTTGTCTTTTTGTCCAAGTCTCATGATGGCCAGAACTGCCACAGATGTTATCATTGTTTTTCTGTTTTATACGCGTGAAGAACAAAACAAACTGCATCTTGTTTAGAAGGATGTGTGATTATGTCCCAAAATCAGTCTTATTTTTATTTTGTTTTTGTTTTAAACCATTCATTCATTCAATACTATTGAGCAAGGGGGAAGTTCATTATTATTGAAAATGATTTGTTAAAAAACGAATATATATATAAACGAATATATATGTATATATATATATATATATACATATATATATATATACATATATATATATATATATATACACATACTATATATATATATATACACATACTACATTTAGTTTGATTCTAGTTTTCTCTTGTTCATTTTAGTTAAGGAGGTTAGACGTAAGGTTTTAAAACTGAAGTATGCTTTTATTAGGATCTGGCAACCTTAAGAGGGCTTTTGCTAAATATGAAACTTATTAATGAACAGAGAGAAATAAAAAAAATCAGTAAATAAATAGATAAGTCTTCAAAATACTTTTATAATATTACAACTTAGTAGATAACTTGAGGAACTGCAGAAGCAGATAAAATAAAAAAGATCTTGGCAAAAAGAGGACATGTTCTCACCTCCTGAACATCCTGAGACAAAAACACACAAAGACAAATGTTTTCAGAGCAGAGTTACTGCTGTCACTCACCGGTGGCCATGACACATGCAGTAAAGCTTCACTTCCTCCCAGCCGCCCGGCACGCCAGACACTTTTATTTCTCTCATCGAGAAGTCTGACTGGCACCATGACCTCTTACTGCTTGATTCACAAATGACAGGTACTATAGTTTCAGGAAAAACAATCGCTGAATGTACAATAGAGAGAGCTGGTTCTTTAAAGGATATGATGACTCGTACCTTTCTGACAGTCTCAAACACTGAGGAACAAAGACTCAACATTAAAAGCCTTAAAGAGCTTTATATATAGAACTGACTTTCACTGGGTATGACAGATGTTGGAATTGCACATTTTCATATTTTCTCTCATCAAAGTCTAACATTTTAAGTGGATTGATATTATTTGCTTAATTTATAAACAGCAGCGATTGTTTAATTGTTTTGTACAGAATGACAGGGAAATGTTTGATGTCATTAGTTATTAAGTAATTTGTTTTGCAAGTGTTTTATAGTGTTATATTTTGCTGCCTATAATACTAGCTCTGTGTTTCCCAACTAGTATCACATACAATTTCTATTGTAACAAGAATGGGGAAGCAGCAATTCATGTGAACAGGGCTGGACAAAAATGCAATAACAATATACATTATATTGGCAAAAGTATTCACTCACTCATCGAAATAATCAGAATCAGGTGTTCCCATCACTTCCACGGCCACAGGTGTTTAAAATCAAGCACCTCGACATGCAGGATGAGTCCAGCGTGGAACTGTGACTGGATGTCACCTGTGCAACAAATCCAGTCATGAAATGTCCTGGCTCCTAAATATTCCACAGTCAACTGTCAGCTGTAATATAAGAACATGGAAGTGTTTGGGAACGACAGCGACTGAGCCACGAGGTGGTCGGTCACGTAAACTGATGGAGCGGGGTCAGTGGATGCTGAGGTGCCTGGTGTGAAGAGTTCGCCAAGAGGTGTAAAGAGGTGGCCTTCAGATCAGCTCCAGAACAGTGTTCAGAGAGCTTCATGGATCCACGGCCGAGCAGCTGCATCCAAGTCAGACATCACCAAGAGCAAAGCATCGGATGCAGTGGTGTAAAACACGCCGCCACTGGACTCTGGAGCAGTGGAGAAACGTGACGAATGGCGCTTCTCCATCTGGTAATCTCATGGACGAGTCTGGGTTTGGCGGTTGCCAGGACAACAGTACTTGTTCGAACACGCAGTAGACAGAGAATACTGACGACGACGTCAGAGCACAATGACGTACACCGCAGCTCGCAGTGTGATAAATGTGCTGTCAGGTGCCAACAAGCAGTGGTGACGCTATTAATTCAGTCAATTTATCAGCTGAACGTTGATTTTAAAACCAGTTAAAAGCACATTTTTTGTCTGCTTTTCATCTGGTCAGTGCAACGTACTCCAGATGTGGGCTCTATGTCCGCTGGTGGGAGTTTGCTCGCCCGTGTACACTCACATTCATGTGCATGTGTGTGTGAGAGAGCTTGCATCGACGTGTAACTCCATCATGGGCAATAAAGAGAGCACAGAAAAGTGTAGACAGCGAGCAAAAACCTGTTTGGTGTGTTTTTATTTTTCTGTGACTAAAACGTTCCTCTAAACGTTAGAAAACTGTGCTGTCGCTCTCCTACGCACCTTTTCTTTACTCACTGAAAGGCTTTTTGGTTATGTTGGAAACGTTGTAACATGTAATTATTTAAAATTACTTTGCTTTAAAATGCCTTTAAAGTCAGATAACATAGACCAGGTGCCAGAAACCTCGATCAGTCCAAGTCTAGGACCTGTCACAGGGTGTCATTGGCCTCGCCGTGCTCCCCGTCTTCAATATTATGCAGCACTGTTTGTATTTATCCTTGCCAAAACATTTCTTTAGCAATAAAATTACTGCCAAAAAAGGGAAAGAAAATGAATAAAAAGTCAGTTTAAAAGTTTAATAACGTTTAAAACTTAGTTAATATTGACAGTACCAGAAATTACGTTTGTCATGTTTCTTCGTTATGAATCTCCTGATAAATCTGTCGTGATTCTTGGTTATGATTATGAACAATAAACATTCTTAAACAATCTAATAATAATAATAATTTAAATACAAGGCTATTGACTTTTCATGAATAAAAATAGGATGATACAAATTTAAATATTAAATATTCATTTCCTGTTTAAATTGTAAAAATATGAAGCCAGTAAAAGACAGGAAAAAAGTAAAAGTCAAAAAGGCTGCAACAAATAATTCAATGTCAGAATTAGTTATTTAATAAATGTAATATGGATTTAGTTGGTTACGTCATCACACGTCTGGTTTATGCTGTTGATGGGAACTTAAAACGCTTCTGAAAGAAATAATGGTGTTTCTTTGAGTGATATCAGTCAACATTACAGCTTTAAAAAGTTTAAATAATGCATTTTTGTCTCCGTTTCAGGAGGTTGCTGTTACATACTTCCTGTTCCACTTGGTCCGCTGGTACGAGTGTGTCACCTGTGTGTTTGTGAGCGCATCGGAGCATCGGAGCATCGGAGCATCGGAGCATCGGAGCATCGGAGCATCGGAGCATCGGAGCATCGGAGCAGACCTCCGCGTAAACGATACAGAAAACAGACGTAACCAAAAACATGATGCTTTTGTCTGCGACTAAGGCTCAAATATCTCAGAAAATGCTCTACAAACTCAATAAACCTCTCCACAAAGACCGCTGTCGTCTCCTTCGCTGCCTCTTGAACTAGATGTCTCCTTGCATCGACACACCTGATTCAAATCATGGATCATCACCAGCTTGTCACCAAGCTCTGCACAGGTCTGGTAATGACCTGTTAATGACACAGGTCTGGTAATGACCCAATGCTCCGTATCAGGGTGTGTTGAAGCAGCAAAACATTTACATGCCTTAAAAGAGCTAAAAAATAAAATGCATTATGTTATTGCACAATTCATTTTACGATTAGTCAATTAATCACTGTAATAATCGATAGACCTAACTATAAAAGTAGTCGTCCGCCGCAGCTCTAATTCTGAACAACGTTGACTTTGTGCCCCAGAAAACACATCCCATAGCCATGACGACCTTGTCATCAGCTGGAAACCCTAAAAGCTGTCTCGCCCTCTGCCATGTGTCCGTGACCTCATCTGGACTCAGGAACAAAAAGGGACATGTTTGTATTTCTGTCCTGAAGATCTCGAATACTTTACATAGAAAATGAAAAATGAAATCGTTTGTATCATTTCTACTTTCCAGCTATGACCGTGCATTTTAATTTCTGCACTTGTTTCTGAACATAAAATCAAACAAAAAGATGAAACACAGCTTGACACTATCACAATAAGTACTGTCTGGTTTTTAGTTATTTTTCTATCTTTTCTCATTTATGATGAACTTTCACACAGGTTTGCACTGCAAAGAGACTCCTGCAAGTTTGTCTCCTCCAATGACCAAATTTTAATCACCGTATTATGTGTTTATAGATGTTCTTTGCAAATGAAATTTGTCCTTTAGAGTGCTTAGACATGTCTAGTGGCTAAACTAATACATTAAACTGCATAGAATATGAGACAAATAACGAGCCTATTAGCTTTTAACACTGCTGCTTCAAGTTTGCATTCATTTTGACAGGAATCATTTGGGTCCTTGAAGTGGTGCAATCCTCATAATCCTCATAATTAAAAAGACCAGCTTTACTTTCATGGCCAATTCGAGGAATATATGTAGCTTTAATTGATCATATGTGATTAAGCATATTTTTCATTTAAATGTAGTCGTCTTTGGTGCGAAGCCATGCCAACCTAATTCCCGTTTAAAGTTGCACTGAGTGGGACACAGGAAGGCTGCAGGAGAGAAACTTGTAATGAAGCTCTTAAATGACAACCATTCTCAGGGTCCTGATCAAACATGACATGTGCCCCTTTCAAAAGTGGCCCTCATTTTGGAGAAAACAAATTATATTAATGTAGAGACATGTGGAAAATAAGGCGTGCGTTACCTTGGAGATCTACACACAGCATGTGTTGTCTTCAGCCATGTTGCTCAACCCTGAATAATTGTAGCTCCACTTTGTGGAAAGGGGAGGTTGGGGTTGGGGTACCTAGTTCAATGTGGCTGAAACATTACCACTAGATGTCACTAGTTCATTTACCTTGCAAGAAAAAGGAGAAACCAAACTGCCACACAGTGACAGAAGAACGATTAAGAAACTCATGGCAGCGCCAACCTTTTTTTTTTTTTTTTTTTAGATACAAATGTCTTCAGTTTTCCTCAATAAAGAGCTCAATTAAAGAAAAGTTAAAGTCCCTTGAAGCTCTAATTGGTTGTGCTGCACCTGTCAATCTCACCCTCAACCGGGAGTCAGTTTTTCTGGCTTGGGGCCATTGTTTCGGTCATGGAAATACAAAGAACTGGCCCAACACAGGGCGTGAACCAACGCTCACACTCCCTTTATTTACTATATTTGACTTTAATTAAAAAAGAAATAATGAGAAGAAGCTGTTGCTGAATTTTCTCTCCTAAAAAGAAAACCTACAGTAATTTGCACGTATGCGTTAACCGGCTTCTGACGTTTACTTTGATCTCCAACGGCGTGTCACTACAAACACTACCAGTCTCCTTTCCGTGTTTGCTCCGACCTGATATAGGTTCATTCTAACAAGTAACTCCTTGATTTAAAGGAGAAATTCATCTGAACCTGCACCTAATTTTTTGCTAATATTTTAATGCTATTGTAGTTTCTAAATTAAAGGCCAACAGAAAAATACATATTTATAATTTAGTGTTTTTTTATTTTCTTTTATAATTCAGTATTTATTGCAACATATCTTTACTTGTCTGTTTTTATAGCAGCTGGTTTTAAAGGGAGGAGTCAGATACTTTACGTGGCTCCGCCCACACCCCCATTGTGGGGTGTGCCTCTTTGGAAAGCAGAGCGGCAGCTTTGTGATACCCACTTCTAAGGTGCAGAAAATGTGCAGCTGGGTGGAGATCAAGATGGAGAATAAGGATAATTGTACTCTGATCTAGGTTTGTGATGTCACAGATCCCTGCAGATCTGAAATCTTCACTGAACTCGCATGTTTTCAGATGTCCAGGCAGATCCAGGCACAAAGTGACTGGATTGTGCTGTTGGAATTTCTGAGTGTGTAAGTTATTCACACTCCCTTATAAAAGCTCTCAAACACATAAAAAGGACTTTTTCACAATATGTCCAAATTAACATCAAAGTTTAGACTCAGACACATTTGGTTCATTTACCATATTTACGGTATCCTTATATTTTACAATCTTCTCTCCTAAATTCCTGTCTTGCTATTTAATACTGAAAACATTTCATGCAACGACTGAGAGGGGTGTGATCATCTGAGTGCATGAGGACGGGCCCATCCTTGGACCATAAAGGTCATCTATTTTGAGATTGCCTTTTGAAAGAATGCTCCAACGTGTTCAAGGATATTTCTAGAAAAATACCATTACACTTGTACATGATTTCACTGAACTTGAATTAGCAAGTGCCAATAATATCAATATCTTGTAAAAGCCAGCTACTCTGCTTCTAAAACTGACACGTCAATGAGGAAGATGTTTAGCGGATATTCATCCTTGAGAACAACTCTTAAACTGAGGTCTCAGTGCAAATGACCTTTTTAAGAGATTGCACAGCTCTCAATCAAGAGGAAAAAGATTTTAATATCCACAGTGCATTAAAGTGTTCCCTGAGCTCTAAATGGGAAGCCACTAGGAAAGGGGAAATTGCACTTAACAACCGGACCAGTTAGATAATATTATTCCACTGCTACATGGTCACTTATGATCAGGTTCCTTTTCAGTATTCCCAAACAGAATGTCACAATGGATATTTATTGCAGTGGGGTTCCACTGGGCCCGGTTCATCACCGTGTTCTCCACAATTCAGGAGCTCAGGTCACCGCTCTGATGACCTGGCAATGATTAAACATGGCTGCCAGAACCTCAAGCTGTCTTTAAGTCCAGAACTGCGTTTAAAAATCCACATCGCCTTCAACACAATTTATAGATCCTGGGAGTTCGCTTTGAAAACTAGATACAACTGGCTTCAGAAACTAGGTTTTCACACAGACTGGCAGGCAGACAGACAGGCAGGCAGGCAGGCAGACAGACAGGCAGACAGGCAGGCAGGATGACAGACAGACAGGCAGGCAGACAGGCAGGCAGGCAGACAGGCAGACAGGCAGGCTGACAGACCGACAGGCAGACAGACAGGCAGGCTGACAGACAGGCAGACAGACAGGCAGACAGACAGGCAGACAGACAGACAGACAGACAGATTGGCAGGCTGGCAGGCAGACAGACAGACTGGCAGGCTGGCAGGCAGGATGACAGACAGGCTGACAGACCGACAGGCAGGCAGATAGATAGATAGATAGATAGATAGATAGATAGATAGATAGATAGATAGATAGATAGATAGATAGATAGATAGATAGATAGATAGATAGATAGATAGATAGATAGATAGATAGATAGATAGATAGATAGATAGATAGATAGATAGATAGATAGATAGATAGATAGATAGATAGATAGATAGATAGATAGATAGATAGATAGATAGATAGATAGATAGATAGATAGATAGATAGATAGATAGATAGATAGATAGATAGATAGATAGATAGATAGATAGATAGAATGGCTTCGGTATCTCAGGGATACCAACTCCCCTTCAACAACTTCTACAAAGCCTCTCTTGAACAAAGGGAATGTTGAAAACACTGAGTAGGTGAACCAGAGTATTTTATGACGGGGATGAGCTCTGAGCCCGTGCGGGTTCACAGGTGCATGTGAAATAAGACGCTCTGGAGCTGCCTACACACTGAAGGACAGCCTTCTGCTGTCTTGCAATTAATTTGACAATGTAATTCATGAACGTTTTGGGGTCCCTGAGTCAGGCTGCTTAAAGTGCAGTTTAAATGATATTAGATGACGCTGAGCTAATTTCTTCATGTAAATATCCAACTGGTCTGACACTGGCCCACCTTTACTGCACTGGAAGAAGCCACAGCAGAGCAAAACAGAGAAAATAATGATTTAAAAAAATAAAGACAAAAACTAGGAAACATTGGGGACACAAATGTTCTAATAGTGTCCTGTTCACCACCTTTACTCCAATTTGCTGCAGCCAGCTAAATATTAACTAGAGATTTCACTGCTATTTTTGTACGTGTCTTAATATATCATGCAGAAAAGCAATGTTTGTCTCAATTTGCCCACACAGAATTAAATTTGAATACATTTCTAAACATGGAGAACTGTCATCACCCACCAAACCAGTGTCTGACACACTTTGGTTGCTATGCATTTAAAAAAGAGGCAGACGTTCATTTCTACTTTTTCAGCAAAGCCAAGACTAGACGATCTCAGAAATGTATCACTTATTTTTCATTTCTTTAATACGTTAAATGCATGAAATCATGTCCTCAGGATTACTATTAATAATACTGATAATATTAATAATAATAATAATAATAAAAATAATAGTGTAATGAAAACAATAAAAAAGCCACTTTTTGATCATCCAGGTGCAACAATGAATCCTGTATAATAACGACAGCATATGAAAATGAACTCTGGATGGAAATAAATATGTTTCCCTAATAAATCACATGTTGGGAATATTGATGGATGGCACCTGGCCATGAGTCTCCTCCTAAGACCGAACACAATACATACGGCAGCACTCACAAGGTTTAGATTTTTCTTTCTGTCTGCTTCTCTCTCAGATGTCGGCGCCCTGACTCTAGGGCTCATAGCCTGAATCCCTTCAACAACAGGAAATTAATATGATAGTGTGCCTGCATTTATATTAATAACTTTATCAGTATTCACAAATCGTGGTGCCATTTCTCATTCATTTAAACAGTATGTCATTTCCATCAGGGATGTACACCGAAACCTCCAAGACAAGCTCTCAAAGCAATAAATCTCATTTAGTTAATTTAATTTAAATGTTATATCAAACACTAAGTCATTCTGAAACATAAATTAGAGTTTATTCATCGTGAAGAAATATGTGAAACTTCTATTTTTCCTGGCTTTGACCTTGGCTGCTAGACAGTGGCCCGCATTACAGAATATTCTCTCCAAAAGAATTTATTCACTCCAGATGCATTCTTAAAGTCGTGTAAATATTGATTAGAAAAACCTGTTCTAACTCTGAAAGTTTCAAAGTGTCAATAGGGTAAAGAAAATCCTGTATAAGCTCCGAGAAAATCGCCTCAGCAAAAAGTGCCAGATTCTCCCGGTTACAAACGTCGCTGCGTTCAACAAACACGTTCTCTCAAGTCCTCGGGGTTTTCGCAGAAACGGTGACTATTATTTAACAAACTCAAACTGCTTGGTATATGTGTTAAATGAAGAAAAAAACAAGATAATTGGAAATAAATTCAAATCATAACTTTATCAGGACAAGTGACTATATTTGGTAACGACTTTCTTGGTTCTTTAGTTATACTAAAGTATTAACGTGGGAGCCGTTTATTAGTATTTGTCTGTCTGGTTTTTTGTTGTTGTTTTTTTTTAACTTTTTCCATCAGTGAAAAGCAGTGGCAAAACTGAGCCAAATGATATTTTTCTGGATCTGTCAACATGACATCTAGAGCTCCTGCTTTTGATGTTTTATACAATATACTGAACTTGGAGACTGTCCACTTCTGTGAGACGGCTACAGGCAGCACACAAACATCTGAACCCATTCAAACCTGACATCTCGTTCCAAACAGTCTTCTAAAATCTGGAGTTTTCTGGAAAACTGGCAGATGGTCACTAAGCCTTTTGTTCACTAATACCTTGTTGGCCCCGGCAGAAACATAAAAGAAAACACATACACACAAATCATACTTGACTTCAAAATGCTGATGTGAAGGGGTGGCGGTGGGTGGGAAAGCAGCGGGGACAGAAGTAATTAATGTTGTTTTTTATTGTATGTAGAAAAGGTTGGCTTTTTTATGCCGAATGGCTCAAAAAATCTGCAAAAGCTTGCAAATTGATTATGACCATGCATGAATGCCAATAGCTACCTAGAAGGTAAGAAAAGAGAAAAGAAAAGAAAAAAACATTAAAGGATAATTTGGTAAACTAGTTTTATGGTCATTGGACAGAAAGTGGCATCCGGAGTGTGACTGCCCTGCTGCTGGCAAGAGTGAAGCACCACTGACAGCAAATTCACTGTGGAAATAAAGAGTTTAAACAGTTTATCTCAGTGTTTCATGCATTAATGGCTCCATTATGAAAAAAAAACATACAAACACAAAAGTTACTTAAATACTTATCCTCGACCCCTTGTAGGACTCTTTCAATCAGTTGTCACACTGATAATTTTATGGAGGATTAATATTCAGGGAGTCAAAGAAAATTATACTTAATAAGGGTTTTAATCTAAATATGTCATTTAGATAGAATTGCGGGTGGAAAATAAAAAAAGTGCAATATGTTATCAAATTTAGAATATAAACATCACAAACTCCATGAGATGAAAAAGCTTCAATATACAAATGCAGATAAAAATACTTTTTTCAAATCGATCTAATACATGCACATCTCTCTGCTGAAGGAATGGTTTCAAAGGGATCAGAGAACCCGATAAACTGCAAATACACCACATTGTTAATTGCAGAATAACCTAATGGAGGCTGTAATCACCCTGTGAACATTTCCTGGCCGATCCGGCTGCCAAAGTAGTTTCAGTAAACTTCACTGTAAGATCACCTGGATAATCCCTCTCAGGGCCAAAATAAATATTAATCAGAACCTGCATCCTTTTTTTTTCAACTGCACAACGTGGCTTTGCAGCAGAAGCGTCTTGTGGCATTTTAAATCTTTCAGCTGATCACTTCAGTTAAGTCTAGGCTATAATCACTTGCCACAGAAGGATTTCTCTCAAGGCTGTCTCGCGTCTTATCATTTTAGTGGCACAGCGCTGCCTACATTTACAGAATGAAAAAATGAAATATTCACTCCATCCTGCTGCGACCATTCACTCCTGATGTGTGCTTTAAATACTTGACATTTAAGTGATCTAGGAATTTAAGTGCCTTCACCTGAAGTCAGTCCTAAGAAATCATTCAGACAGATGTGAATAATCATATTCATTTCCATTATATAGTTTGCTTCTTCCCACCTTCTACTCTAATATCCTTTGATAGATCATCTTCTTTTGAAAGGCTGAACAAAAATAGACATGCTTGTCTAAAGCAAGAATAAACTGGGAATGAAAAATCCAAACACAGGTCACAAGAACATAGGAAATATAAGCTGACAAATGCTAAGGAGAGATGGCAGGAGACAAAGCAGGTGACACATCAGTGAAACGTGGCTTTTAAGTGACTGATCATTTACATAGAACATGATCTCAAACATCAGTATTTATAACAACTGCAAAGTAATTTGACATTAACTCAGTGAAAAAATATATCATCATTAATTAGAGCCAAACTAATATTATTGTTATTATTGAATTTCCACCAATCAATTAATCTCCGTGTTTGTACAAAATGTAATTAATTATAATGTTCCTGAACACTGTTGCTGAATTTGACCAGTTTAGAGTTTGAAGTTCCTGAAAGGAAAAACATCCATTTATTGGATTATCCCATAACATTATGAACGAATTTTGATTTTACAATAATTAAACGCCAGTGTAAAAGAGAAGTAAGGTGAATTTGCTCTCTAACTGCAGATTACCAGCACCTGTAGACTGGTACTGTTGCTTTCTCCGTTTAAGCTGCTTGGTGTGTCTGGCGTTACAGACTTGATCACCCGAAATGTTTTTCAAAATCTATCTATCAAGGTAGATAAAGATCCACATCGACCGGTTTGAGCAGGAAGTGGCGATCCTGGGCAACTCGATGAAGTAGTAAAGCTGGCCATAGCGCTTTCAAGCACAGGGCTTTAATAGTTTAAATACGTTAATCAATACGGCCATATAACTCAATGGATAATGTAAAAGAAAAAAAAGTGTTCTCATCTGGTATCGTTAGAGCCATCACCTCTACTCTACTGTGAGTTGAGAGTACAGCAGAGCCTGCGTGTCCGATTAGCAGCATTTTACTGTTCTAAACTGTTTAAACGTTTTTGTCAGCTTGGCCTCGGACCTCGAGCCTGCAATCAATACGCTGAACACTGAATGCAAAATAAATAAATCTGTTTCACTGAAAATGCTGCATTTGGAAGCATCTAGGGAAAATAATTACAAACATTATAAAAAATAATTCAATTGAACTCCTAGAAACCTGACTCCATTTTAGGGGACCAAATGGTTCAAAATGTGTAGTGAGGTTGTTTCCAGACGAGGACCAAGGCCGGCGTCAGTGACGCCCACCACCCCGAACGACCACGCTTTGTCCACTTTGTGCACTTGTTGCTTTGACACAATATTCTTTAAGTCAGCTGGTAGTTTGTAATAAGTGTTAGAGGGGTGTGAAAACAGAGGACTGGTTGACTCATTCTGGCTTCTGGATAGAGAAGATAACTGCCCTCCATATTTGTTAAATATGACCTTTTAAGTCCTGTTTCTTCAAATGTAATCCACCGGTGTTTATAGAGCTTTTATTATATCGTTTTGCAAGTTACATCAACATGTCACTACAACAACTTCAAACTTTAGGAAAACTATTCGAAAGGAGCCTCTTTCTGAACCAGTCTGACCTGCTGAAGTGCCCTTGAGCAAGCAGACCAACTCCTGACCCATCCAACCTTTGACCTGCCGAAACGCTGGTACGTGGAGTTTTCAATGCCAGACAAAACAACTGCATCAACCTTCATCTTCTGCAACAACGCTACCGACTCCACATGCTGAGCAACTTCGCAGACCGCGCGTGCACACACCGCGCCTCACACGCCCTGAAAGCAGCCGTGAGAGGTCCTGCAGCGCAGGAGACTGGTTACCTTGCGCGCCGGAGCTCCAGCCGCCGTCCTCCGCTGTCTCCGCGCTTCCTCGGAATACGGCGGCTCTGCTGCGCCCGTCACCGCCGCGCGCTCCCGTCCTTCCTCCGCCGGCAGGTGTGTGACACGAAAGTGTGGGGGGAGGAACGGGGGAGGAAAGGGAGGTGTGCACCTATTTGTTACCGGGGCCAGCGCTGGGCTGACGGTTTGTGGATGTGGACCGGAGGATAACAGAGAGGGAGGGAGGTGTCGTGGAGAAGACGGAGTTCCTCTCTCTCTTTAACCCTTGTTGAACCACAGATCAGAGACAGCTGACCATGACACTTCCATCCTCGGTACATGCTCCTGGTAACTATGACAGTGTGCATGACAACCATCCAAGCAACTCACATCTCATTAACTACTGTAACGTTTTATCGCTCTTTGTCTTTCTTTTATTCATTTCATGCTCTACTCTGTGTTCTCACTTTACTACTTCTTTTATACTCTTTTTTCTCTATTCCTCTTTTTTCTTTTCCATGTTATCACCTTTTTTCCATCCTTCATTTACAGTTTATCTCTTTATTAATCCAGTCTTGTGTTCTGCTCTTGCAGTTGAGGTCTTTTTCTTTTCTCTCCCCTTCTACAGCGATGTGTTCATGATGAATGTGTGTGTGTGTGTGTGTGTGTGTGTGTGTGTGTGTGTGTGTGTGTGTGTGTGTGTGTGTGTGTGTGTGTGTGTGTGTGTGTGTGTGCAATGTTGTAATGTTTATTACTATTATGGACTAACAATAATATTAACACTAACATTAATATAAGACAGGTCAAAAGACAATTGTGACAGTGCAGCTGACTGTTAATAGCGGGACAATCAAGATCGTCCTTCACATCCGAAACACCACAAACCCCTGGGAATGCACAGCCCAGACAGACTCCAGCAGGTGGAGACCCCAGACCCCATCAGTGCCTGTCTGCAGAGTATTGTGACTTCAGACGGGTGATGTGTCTGCAGAGCCAGATGATGCAAAAACTAAACACCGGTTCACCCTGCTCATGTGTAGCCAGCATCTATTACAAATTTTACCAGAGCCATTAACACAACCGCCTTTCAGGATTCCTTTGATTGAAATCAGCAGGTTGAAGAATTGTCTTTAAGGTTTTACTGATCACATTTAAAGTGCTTAAGAGCCTGGACTGCATATATATATATATATATATATATATATATATATATATATATATATATATATATATATATATACTCCATTGTATGCTGCTGTGATACTGGAATTTCCCCCTGAGGGATCAATAAAGTATATCTTTATCTTTATATTACTGGACTTATAAAGCTTTATGAGCCACTGCAGGACCACAGATCCAGAGACACTTTGCTCCTAAGACCCAGCTCAAGACCCACCACGACTCCCTTAAAGTTTGTTGTGTATAGATAGATAGATAGATAGATAGATAGATAGATAGATAGATAGATAGATAGATAGATAGATAGATAGATAGATAGATAGATAGATAGATAGATAGATAGATAGATAGATAGATAGATAGATAGATAGATAGATAGATAGATAGATAGATAGATAGATAGATAGATAGATAGATAGATAGATAGATAGATAGATAGATAGATAGATAGATAGATAGATAGATAGATAGATAGATAGATAGATAGATAGATAGATAGATAGATAGATAGATAATAACATAATAATAGTAATATCTGTCCTCTTATTCGTATTATTTCAAAGTAAAATGCATTTCAAAATTAAGCCTGTTACTCAAGCAGTCACTGGCCTTCATTATTTATTTATTTATTTTGAAAAGAAAGTCCCTTAATCAGTAACTTTCTGATATATAAGATATCCCTTTGTGGATAAATAATTTATTATTCAGTTAAATTAATTTCATTAATGAAATTGAGTAATAAGTTATCACAGCAGCTACATTGATTGAGGCCCAACTATTGAACAGGATTACGTGATCCTGCTGCTGCATCATCTGTCACTACAAACAGCAGGATGCAGGATATGTGAAGACCTGCTTCTCAGACATCCCAAATATTATAGAAGCTCAGTCTGATGAAAACTGTGAGCGAGTCAGTAACGCTGATGTCATCAAACCTGCTCTACAAATTCAGGTGGAAATCTCCCAGATTTCACGAATCACCCATGAGGCTCTGCGATGAGCAAGGAGTGGAGGACGGCACCAGGCAGTCCGTGTGTGTTGAGTTTTGATAGCAGATGTTGCTGGTCCCAGACCAGGGAAAGAGTGCAAAGGGCTGAGCAAATGAGCCTTAATACAGCTCCCGACTTCATTTATCAGTTTCATCCTGTAATGTAAGTGTTTCATCATGTTTAAATTCTTCTGTCAAGATGCGGCTCAACGTTCTTGTTGAGTAAAATTGTTGACAGAGACACCAGCAATGAGTATGAATGTTCTGACCCCAGCGTAGCAGTAATCATTCTCCAAAGGTAAACCGTTAATAACAACAATAATAATAATACTTATAAGTGACAAAGAGATCAAAAGGGTCTTCATATTTCTTTACACATATTTCTCAAGGTGTGTGTAAGTGCTCATGACGCGTGAAGAGGTAGGCGGTGGGTTCTGGAGCCTCAGAAAAGCTTTTAAAAATCTCTTCCATGTCACAGGTTTGACAAAGTAAAAAGCAAAAGGAGGGTGATGTCCAAACTTTTTTTTCTTTTTGCATATTTTAAATGCTACTTTTGTTGAGCCTTGTACACAAGCGCCAGTCTTTAGTCTATAATATTTTAGGACACAATTGGAACACAGATTGGTGCAATACTACTTAAATAAATTATATTATTTCATCTGTACGTTGTGGATGAGTGAATTCGGAAATATTAGTTAATATTACCAAGTGCTTTTGAAATTAGATTTTTTTAATTATTAATTATGCTGTAAGATTCACTGTAGGAAACAACATAGAAAGCAAATAAAAAGCATGAAGTTATATTTTTCTTTAATAAATGACAGTGTATCCTCAACTGAGGAAATTAAGCCTTTTTTCATTTTATTTTCTCTCGCACTAAAAATGATGTTCTGTGTAAAGAATTAAAGTCGTTAAAAGGGCCAAGCAGATGGAGTAAGACATTAGGGATATGTTTATGGTATTTTATTCCCATTATCTTTACCATTTTTCCCAGGTTTTATTTTCGTTCTTCCTCAGTAGTTTTGAATAAGCGACCAACTTTCCACAGATGTACGATTGCCTTCAGACTGAAATACCCTGAAGTCATGCAACTGATGCGATATCTGATGGTATTCACGGACTTTCCCTTACCTGGCTTCATCATAGAACTCGATTATGACACAAGCAGATGGTGCTCAGGGCAAAGATGCTCTTCTACATGTACCACTCCTCCAGAACAGAGATATTTATTCAACAACTACCTGCAAAAACTGAAACCACCGGGAACATCTCATTATCAGATACAACCCCCAACAGTTCCATTTAAAATATATTTAATAATGTGCATATGTAAATGTTAATAATCTGTCCTCGCTGTACTGTGTCATTGACAGGTAAATATGCTGCTCTTTGATTAACTGGTAATGTGATGTTTTTGAATATATTTTCCCTGAAAGATAAATGTTTGAATGTTCCCAGGTTGTAAAGGGTTCTGAATAGGATATCTTACCTGAAAATGTTTTTTGCATTACGCTTGGCAATAAATCCCCCTTTTTATTGAAGGTTACAAACTCAGACTGTGGCAAATAATCTGATTACCATAATGGGAGAAGTGCATGCAGCGGGATAGTGTGTGATGTTCACTCGGCTGGAACGTGGAGTCAGAGAACGAAGAGTTCTTATTAGCTCCAACGGCACAAAGTCAAGATCAATTTGTTTATCACTTAAATGATGATAATGTGCCGATCATGGCGGTGTAATTAAATATAGGAGGTATGATGAAATGACGATGATGAAACGTGGAGAATGAAATTAATCTGCTGTTTCATATATTTTAGCTGCTCAGTTCTGTCAAAGCACGAAGGTCAGTTTGTAAAACCGAAGATTGGCAAAGAGCATTGTTAAATTGCTAAATAAATTATAATAGTTATGACAACAACAAAAATGTAGGTTTTCATTTTTAAGAATGTCTGTTTCTTAACAAGGATTAAATAAACGCGTTAATAAAACTGTACTTTAAAAGACACTGCAGATAAATAAAAAAGCAACATCAATTAAAACATTTAAATAATTTTTTTATAATAATTAATTGACATGGTAAATAAGATTTAACAGTGATTAATAATTAAGACATTTGTGAAAGCTGGGTACTCTGTACGGGAGCGTCTCTGCCACAAAAATCTGCAGTAATTGTAAATAATCAGACATTTAACGATTGGACTCAGAGCAGTATGACAGGATGGCAATGCAACTTGATTTAAAGTAAAAATTACTCAGGTTTATGTGTAAGGTTTTTCAATTACAATCTGCTCTGATATAAAAAAAATAATACAAAGAAATAAAAGATAAATAAATGACAAAACACACACTAACCAACTTCAGAGTTGTGATCGTATTTTACACCTGAGATTTGACCGTCTATTGTTGATAGACATAAAAAACATCACAGGGAAAGAGCGTACACGGTTTGAGATGTGCAAACTGGCGAGTACCGGCGGTTTGCTGGCAGTCAGGGATTTTTTTAATATTGTGTGGGTAGCATCGGGAGAGTAAATGGGTGTGGAGGAAGAGAAATTGCAGAGATGGGATTTCACTTGATCAACAGAGAGAGAGAGAGAGAGAGAGAGAGAGAGAGAGAGCGGGATGCAGACACGCCCAGACGTGTCCAAGTGCAAGCACAGCTTTGAAGTTTTGGATGTGTCTCTGTATACCCGGCACTCGTATACACACATAAAGAATGATGAGCTAATGAAGAACTGTAATTCATAAGCAGACACACAGAAGTGCAAACACACACAGAGGTTTTCCAGTGGAAAAGGCCCTTTGTTCATGCCGACATAAAACAAATTACAGTGGACGAGCGCACATGCACGAAGTCCATGTGCACAGCAAGTGGTGTGTGCCGATAATCAGCAGCAAGTGTACCACGGTGAGTCATTGAAAGTCTCTCCATCCGTTTAGCTATGAGCCTCAACAGACTTCAGCTGCCTGCTGCGTTTATTAAAAATATAATCACCCTATTATACTCATTAGGTTATTGCTTGCGCTGCCAATGTGGCAAAAAAAGGAAGAAGAAGAAATAAAAAAATAAAAAAAGTTTACCAATACCCCCCCACCAAAAAAAGCAAACTTCATACTTCATAATAATATTAACAATAATAATACATTTTATTTATAAGCACCATTTATGGAGACAGAGAACACTTTTCAACAAACAAATAGGAGAACAAAGGATATAATTATAAAGTAAAAATGAAGGACAGTGTAGTGGACTACGTACTACGTGGACTCGGAGCGAGTGGGCAGAGTCTTAAGTCTGTGTTTGAAATGGAAAGAGTCAATATTTCGGATGTCAGGTGGTTCGGAGTTCAGGAGCAGAGCGGCTGAAAGCTGCTTCACCTACTGTTTTGATTAAATGACACTCCACTGCTGCAGACAGTAAATGTGATTTCTTATGATTACTGCTTTATATCAGACACATAAGATGACCTCAGCGGAAGGTGGAGTGACGAAGGTCCGTGAAACCAGCATTAACCCCTGCCAGGGCGTAGCGGAGTTTTGAAGTTTATTGACTCATGATTTGGGGTTTCATTGTCTCATGAGTCAATATACGTGTTAAGAATCATTTGATTCCTAAAGCACTAATCAGTCACAATATGCATACAATGTACTTGAAACCAGTATAAACTGCACCACTGAATGACCGAGTGAGAGTATGAAGCTGTTAAGACTAATTGTACAAGATAAACATCAATTTACAAGTATTTTCAGAAATCACTGCATGATGATAACTAATTATTTAGGATATGGATTTAAAGCAGAACAGTACATAACACAAATTCACATGGAAAATGACAATCTTACGATTATTTTGCCAGACTTTAGACCTCTGAATTTCCTAACAATACCAATCAGATGGAGAGGGATTTCCTGATGCATTTAAACATTATGTGTATTGCTGTGTGTGCACGTATACAGGTATGTATATAAAGACAGGTGTGTGCACATTGAGTATAGATTTATTTTATATATTTGTGTACATACATTTATCACAGATCCATTTATTTATATAGATTTATTTTCAAGGGGTTCTGTATGTTCAAGTGTGTTTGTATGCATGTGTGTATATGTATATTTATTTATAGATTCATACTAGTGTTAACATTGTTATGCTTTACACAATGGTTTTGACATGTCTCGAATAAATCAATAAAATGAAACGAAACATTCCTACACTCTCTCCAGACAACAAAAAGAGCCTTGATGAGCCTAAATCACTACTTTCATTCAGGAAAACCCTCAGGACCCATTAGGTTTTCTGTAGAATTTGTAAAATAATTTTATTCATTCCTTCTACACCAATTGTGCTTGGTGATATCTGACTCGTTGATGGAAGCAACCATCACTCATACTGCAAAGAAAGACAAAGATCCATCAGAATCCTCCTCCTACAGGCCAATCTCCTTATTAAATGTGAATGTCGTCATTTTTTAGGTAGATATGACCAAACGGGTTTAGTAAAAAAATCCACTCCTGTGGTCTCCAAATGTGTTCTCTCACTGGATGCAGAGAAAACATTTAAGCGCGTGGATTGTCAGTACTTATCTGCAGTTCTTGGAAAATTTGACTTCAGACCTAATTTCGTCTCTTGAATTAGATGACTATATTCATGTCCTACAGCCTCAATTCTCTCTAACTCTCAACAGTCACAACCATTTAACCTCCAAGCGGGGACTCACCAGGGGTGGTCTCTAAGCCCACTACTTTTCAAGTTGGCCATAGAGCCACTAACAACTGTCTCAGTAGCACTAAAGAAATTTCAGGGATTTGGAGGAATGGTGTTGAACACAAAGTGGCCTTTTGCTTTTCCTTTCAACTTTCTACTTTTCGTCTTTCTCTAGCCCTATCCTTAACAACCAACATTTCCAACCTTTTCTCTGGACCCTGCCTTTGTAGAATGGCACAGAAAGTGTATTTCAAAGATATTTTTATAGATAACTGTTTTGCATCACTTAAAAAACTTTCTTTGACATTCAACCTACCACATACAAATTTTTTTTTTTTTATATGAACACTGCTGATGTTGTTGTTTGCTTAAGCCCTTCATATAAACACTTAATAGTTCTATTTAGTTCATTATGACTTTTGAAAATGCACAGTAAAGGCATAGATTTGGTTTTTACCGTTACATGTTTTGCCTCTGCAGCAGCCTTCCTTGTAAGCGTCATCCGATGGTGGGGATGTCGTGTTTTTATCAGCTGTTCCAACACTTCTGAGGAAGGAGGCAGCAGGTAGCCGAAACATGTCAAGGTGAAAAACAAATCTATACCTTTGTCTGAAAAAAAAAAGAAACCGTTATTTTAAACACAAAATATCCACAATTTATGATAAGTTGGCAGAGATCAGCCATGCCCGTCTCGACAAAATTAAAAACAGCCTGGGAGCAGGAGTCAATCCTCAAGCTGGTCAACGCAACATCTCTCTGTGCGCGCCACTGTCTGTGGCAATTTAAGGTTCTGCACAAAGCCCACTGGTCTCAACCCAAACTTATGCGTATTTACCCAGATGTGAATTTCAGTGTTGAGGTCTCTCTTATCGCATGTTTTGGGGGTGTCCGAGCCTTGAAAGATATTGGAGGGAAGTGGTACAAACCCTATCTTTAACTGTAAATGCTTTCTTTGGCACCACCAGAGAGGTCGATATACGTCTGACACCAATTCAGCGCCGCACTTTTTCTTTTGCCTCTGTACTGGTGCAGGTCCGTGTGTTCAGACTGACTGGCGGCAATGAGTTGAAGAAAGTTCAACCACTTCTTCAACTCTGCAGTTACATTTTACTGTTAATGATGATGATGTATTGATGTTCAGTTTTAGTCAGATGGAGGGATGCTTCCTCGCCCACCCATGTCCAGTGGCTGAGAGACATTTTGCTCTGTCTCAACCTTGAAATATTATTTAGTCCGTAAGGCAAATGAAGAATTCTTAAAGGTGTGAAGCCCCTTCTTGAAATGCTTTCAGAAAGTCATCATGACAGAACAAGACAAATTTCCAAAACTGTTACAAAATAACATCTCAATCTAAAATGATCTTACTTAGATAAATTATGTAAGTGTAAATCTAAATGTATCATGCGGTCTTGGAAACATCAGCACTAGGTGTGTTTTTCAAAAACTCAAATGTGCACTGTGCTGCAATCTAAAGACAAACATGGGTAATGTAGATAACTGATATATAAAATGATACAAATCTACTATCTTCTGTTTTGTAGATCCAAATTTGTCATGGGAGTTGTATAGGTCTCAAACATACCACCACAGTGCAGTGAAAATAATGTTTATAAACTGTATATATATATATATATATATATATACGCTTTGCAGAGGTCAGAACATGACCTCCGAGCAATTATTACATAAAAAACGGCAGGTAAAAACTCCCCTAGTGGAAGAAAAACCTTAAGCCAAACAGTGGCAGGAAAAACTCCCCTTTAAGAGGGAAGAAACCTGGACCAGGACCTGGATCATAAGGGGGGACCCTCCTGCCGAAGGCCAGCCGGGTAGAGCAAGAAATAAGAAAGAATAGAGACATAGAGACACCGTCAAAGGTACAAGACAGGATACAATAGTAACTATCATCAGTAATCCAATTAGACTTCTGTGTATATGGGTGATATATGGATAGACGGTGATACAAGGGGATGAGGACTGCAGGTCGGGATGTCAGCAAGTATCCAACAGACATCCATACAGACAGGTGGAGGCAGACACTGGGATGGTCAGAGGTGGAACTGCAGGTCAGCAAGCAGCTCCTGAGGTTCTGGTCTGCAGGACATGCACAGAAGAGGAAAAGAAGGGCCAGACAAGCACAAAAAACTACCAGAACAATGGACCACAATTATGCTTATGAGATACTGTTAATAACTATTAGGAACGTACGGTACTATCAGGTCTTGCAAATATCGCGGCGCTAGGCCATTTTGGACTTTATATGCCAGTAATAAAATTTTGAATTGGATTCTAAATTTTACAGGGAGCCAATGGAGGGAAGCTAAAACTGGAGAGACGTGGTCTCTCTTGTTGGTTCCTGTCAGCACTCGCGCTGCTGCATTTTGGATCATCTGGAGGATCTTCAGAGAATTACTTGGACATCCAGCCAACAACATGTTACAGTAATCTAGTCTAGAAGATACGAATGCATGAATTAGTTTTCCAGCATCACTCTGGGAGAGGATGCTCCTGATCTTTGTGATATTACGGAGGTGGAAAAACGCAGTTTTACAAACCTGATTAATATGCTGTTTAAATGACAAATCCTGATCGAATATAACGCCAAGGTTTCTCACAGTTTTACTGGAGGACATCACAACACCATCTAATCCCTTCCTAAGCTGTTTGGGACCACAAACAACAACTTCTGTTTTATCAGAATTTAGTGGCAAAAAAATTTGTGGACAGCCAGTCCTTGATGTCCTGAAGACACCTTAAGTTTGTCTAATGGTTCTGTTTCATCTGGCTTCATAGACAGATACAGCTGCGTATCATCAGCATAACAATGAAAATTAATGCCGTGGTTCCGGATAATACTTCCTAAGGGCTGCATGTATAAACTGATCAGGATTGGCCCTAGAACTGAACCCTGCGGGACACCATAGCAGACCCTCGTCTGTACGGAAGAAACCTCATGAACATGAACAAACTGGAATCTATCAGACAGATCGGATGTAAACCAATCTAGAGCTGTCCCTTTAATCCCAACAACATACTCTAGTCTCTGCAGTAAAAGGCTGTGATCTATAGTATCAAAGCAGCACTGAGGTCCAGCAGAACCAGTATGGACACTAATCCATTATCTGAGGTCCAGCAGAACCAGTATGGACACTAATCCATTATCTGAGGTCCAGCAGAACCAGTATGGACACTGATCCATTATCTGAGGTCCAGCAGAACCAGTATGGACACTGATCCATTATCTGAGTCCATAAGAAGGTCATTGGAGACTGGAACCAGTGCTGTTTCTGTGCTATGATGCATTCTGAACCCTGACTGAAAAACTTCAAATAGATCATTTCTATACAAATGTTCACACAGCTGCTGTAACGACCTTTTCCAGAATTTTATAGATAAATGGAAGGTTGGAAATTAGTCTATAATTAGATAAAATGTCTGGGTCAATAGAGGGTTTTTTAAGTAATGGTTTGATTACTGCAACTTTAAAAGCCTGTTGCACATATAAGACTGGGGACAAGTTGGGATGTAGTCTAACAGACTCAAATGATTTAGATCTATTGACGACTGAGGTCAGCTCAGGGAGGTCTACAGGAACTAAAGTCAGTCTAGAGTCAGACCTGACTCAAGACTGACTTTCCAGGAAATCAACGTCTGCAGAGGTAGAACCGAGGTCACAGCCCTCAACTGCTTCACTATGTTTCACTTTAAGAAGATGAAGAGCAACGGCCTCCCTAAATTTAGTAATAGCTTTATCAGATAGACACCTGCTAAAGTAATTCCTCCTATTATGCGTAACGTTGACAATGTTGAATTCAAACGTTATTAAATAGTGGTCGGATAGGAGGGAGTTTACATGCGACACTAACAGATTATCAAGTTCTACACCGTAGACGAGGACCAGATCAAGAGTGTGATTAAGACGATGTGTCGGTACGTTAACTTTTTGTAAAATCCCCATCGATTCTAGAAGAGAATCAAAAGCCAACTTAAGACTGTCGTTGTCAACATCCATATGAATGTTAAAGTCGCCCACTATGATGACTTTATCTGTACTGATCAATAAACCAGATCAGAAATCTGAGAACTCAGACAGAAACTCCAGATAAGCTCCAGCAGGAGGCCGGTAAACTACCACCAACAAAACTAGCTGCTCTGATTTCCAGCTCGGCAGTTTTAAAATAAGCGTGAGGCTTTCAAACGTACTATAATCACATTTAGGTTTGGATTTTATTGTATGACTGGAGTCGTAGATCGCCGCTACTCCTCCACCTCGACCTGTGATTCGAGGAATATGATAATTAAAGTAAGCGGACGGCGTCGATTCATTTAAACTAACAAACTCTTCCTCTTGGAGCCACGTTTCTGTTAAGCAGAAAATGTCACTCCGAGTCTCAGTAATTAGATCGTTTACTAATAGAGACTTGGAGCTTAAAGATCGTATATTTAGTAATCCGCATCTAATTGTTTGGTCTTTAGTTCGCACTAAATGCGTATTTGTTTTTATTTTTACAAGGTTATTTTGGTTAACGCCTCTATTACGTCGCGCTTGGTGAACATTTGGAGGACGGGGATACTAAATCTATTTTACTTGGCACCTCGTTAGAATCTCCAATTACATCATTTACTTCTACCTTTTTATTGTCAGGCGATAGTCCTGGAGAAGCAGCAGAGAAGCGTGTAAGACTGCAGCTCTGCACCCCGGCCTGGACCCTGGATTGTCAGGGGGAGGATCTAATAATATCAGCCAGATTTCTAGAGATAAGAGCTGCACCATCCCGGGTGGGATGAATGCCGTCTCTTCTAAGCAGACCAGGCTTTCCCCAAAACGTCTTCCAATTGTCAATAAAAGCCACGTCGTTTTCTGAACACCACCGAGACAACCAGCGACGGAGCAACAACATACGGCTAAACATGTCATCACCGGTCAGATTGGGGAGGGGACCAGAGAAAACTACGGAGTCCGACATGGTTTTGGCGTAGTTACACACCGACACAATATTAATTTTACTGACCTCCGACTGGCGTAGCTGGGTGTCATTAGCACTGACATGGATGATAACTTTACTGAATGTGTGATGACTCTTTGCCAGCAGCTTCAAATGTGCTTCGACGTCGCCGCTCTGGCCCCCGGGATGGACCTGACTACGGTCGCTGGAGTCGCCTCACATGTCTCAAAATAGAGTCGCTGATCACCAAGGTCGGTTTCTCAGCGGGTGTCGCTGAGTGGGGAAAAATGGTTGGAGGTGAAGCGGGTGCTGGTGTTCCGTGCGCCTTTGTTTGGGACTACGCTTCCTCCGAACCGTCACCCAGCCGCCCTGACTGCCCGGCTGCTCGGGGGCTGCAGGGGGGCGGCTACCAGCAGCTACACCTGGCCGGTCCGCCGCTACTTCAGCCTGACGAGCTACCGAGTCTACCGGACTACGGTCTATTTGGTGAACCGGACCTCTAACTCACTGAGCCTCGCCTCCAAAGCTACGAACAAACTACATTTTATACACTTACCGTCTTCACTAAAGGAGGCAGAGGAATAACTAAACATTTCACACACTGAGCAGTAAGAAGGAGAAACGGTGGGAGAGGAGGCCATGCTGAGAGGACAGGAGACGGTACATGTACCGGTGACTGGTGGAAATGAAAGTTAAATAAGAGAAAAGGTACAAGTGCTCGATTTAAAGAGAAGTTTATTATCAGAAACAAGCTAAAATCAAAGTTAGGGATTCGCGATCAAGAAACACCCAAAACACCCAAAGCCTGGAGATTTATTTTCCTTTTAAATACTAAGGAACATGCATTTGTGCCAATGCCAAACAACTTTGACTCTTGTTTAGTAATTGGTGGATTGGATGATTGAAGTTTGATGAAAACTTTTGTTGTGAGTCAGCCAACCTGGTTGTGTTGGTCAGTCTGGCACCAACAGCACGTTCAAGCTGATCCCACAAGTGTTCAGTGGGGTTGAGGTCAGGACTGCTGGCAGGTCATTCCATCCTCTTCACTCCCAAATTCTGGAGGTGGTCTCTGATAAACCTGTTCTGTGGGGGTGAGCGTTGTCATCTTGGATAATAGATATCAGTCCCAGACTGTGGAGATATGGGATTTTCCCTGGTTGCAGAATTTCCTCTCCATGTCTCTCTTGATTGAGATTGTCTCTAATGAGGAGGAGCCTCGTTTTTCCAGTGAGGGAGATGCTGGCGCACACAAAAGATATCACTCTATCGGTGCAGCAATCAATATAGTGTTCTCTGTGTCTTCTCTACACTTTGACCCTACTGTCCCAATCCCATAGGCAGAATCTGGCTCATCGCTGAACATAATGTTCCCCCACATGTGCTGCTAACACCAGCGCAAATGGGCCTGATGGTGAAGGACAGTCATGGCAGGCCTGCTGGCAGCCCACTAAGACCGGAGATTGGCTTTGAGCGGTCCTTTCTAGATCATCTGGGCAGAGAGCCATCAGCCATATCGTCATGTAAAACTTGCAAATCTGTAGAAAACAGCTTGCTGTGCCATTGGCACCTGATAACCCAGAAGCTTTAAATAAGAGTCAATAGCAACAGCAAAATGAGCTGTTTGAAATTTGGCAACTTTTTCATGGGTGCAACCTACATACACATCTCTGCTGCTCATCCCACAAATGGTCATCCCACAAATGGTCATCCCACAAATGGTCATCCCACAAATGGTCATCCCACAAATGGTCATCCCACAAATGGTCATCCCACAAATGGTCATCCCACAAATGGTCATCCCACAAATCTGTTCCGACTTTTCTCTGTTGGGCTCCTGTTAGTTGGAACATCTAGAAGACATTTATTTAAGGGGAGGGTACTGTTCTTGTTTTATTTTGAAAGTCTGTATCCTTGTGTTCAGTTAAAGTTTGACTTCCCTTGTTCCCATCTGCCCTGTCTTGTCTTTTTCTTCCTCCCTGCTGGTCCTTACTGTTTGACTCCTTGACTGTGGTTATTCCTGTTTTTTTGTTTGGTTTTGTTTTGGTTTTTTTTTTTACTTCTACAGCTTTTAAAGCCTGTTTGTTTAATTAAAAGACTTTGGGTTTGCACACTCATTGCACCTCATCTCCTGGATTAGGGTCTTGCTCCATCCTAAACTCATAACAAATTATTATTTCAGACGAGACATCTTATTATCCTCTCAGTTAATTGGAAAACACTTTGATAAGTGTGTTTAGTCACAAAATGTATTTAGAAAATATGTATTAAGGCTTCAGAGTAAGATAGATTTTATTATACTTCTGGGAAACAATTCCAGATTTAGTACCTACTTGAACCCACTTGAAAGATGTCATGTTTCTGCACTGTGATAAATGAAAAGATCCCTTCTTGGTTTTGACTGGGTGCCCTACACAGGAGAGAAAGCACAGCTGCAAATGCTTATCACACTCAAGCAACCCCAGATGTGCAATTGAGAATGTATGAGGTTTTTTTATTATCAGAACATCTTTAGAATTTTTTTTTCAGTTAAATTTGGTGTGTTGTAATAGTAATAATTATATAGATAGATATATATAATATATATATATATAT